>OY755251.1:45905967-46500519 GCA_963576725.1 Azorinus chamasolen | reverse complement strand
AGACAAAGCATGTGACATAATCTTTTTCCCTATTTGTTTCACCAATTTACAATTTTATTGTAGAATGATCTATGGTTACAGTTATTGCTACATTTTCATGGAAGTTCATGAAAAATGGAGAGTGATGAGTGTTCCTGGGGCATTAATCTTGATAGCTGTAGTTTTTAAAGAGAAATTCATTTCGATTTTTTACATGATATTAAATAACAAAGAGAATCACTTCAATATTTATGGAGTAAAGGGTTAGCACCAAGCATACAATCTCTAAATTGGGACAAAGAATTATTGTAAATCTACTTTACGTTAACCCTTTACTCGATGAATACTCATGTAAGAAATCAGCTAGATTAATTGTTATAATTGCACATGGACACGCATGTTTGGTCATGGGAGAAACTGTAGAGTAATATCTATATTATATCATAAGCAAACAGAGCAGACCCTGGTCAGATGGCTACTTTAGGAGCCATCTGATCTGGGTCTACTCTGCTTGCAAAGATGTACAAACGCGTATTTTTGGAGTAAAGGGTTAAAGCTTTGAATGCAGGAGTAGAGTAGAGCTATCCTAGAGGAGCGTTATTCTGACCATGGTCTTCATTTGAGGGAGCCCTATGATACACTGTTTGCCATTCAACAAAGTTAACACTTTTGTGCTGAATTGGCTGTAATGTTTGTTAATGATGGACCATTCCATTTTTATGCCCCCAAAGGACGGCATATAGTAATCCCACTGTCTTTCCATTAGTCAGTCTGTCTGTCCGTCCCACATTGTGTCCGCTCTGTAACTCCTACATACATGGGTGGATTTCAAAATAACTTGGTACTAATGTTCACCAACATAAGATGATGTGTTGTGAAAAACAGCCTCTCTCAAAGGTCAAGGTACAATTAGGGATCAATGGTAAAAAATGCGGACATTTTGTTGTATCCGCTCTGTAACTCCAACATCCATGAGTGGATTTCAAAATAACCTGGTACAAATGTTTACCACATTAACCCTTTCCCTGTTCTGTATTTAGGCCAAATTTCAATACCTACTGAATATGCATTAACATAATAGTTATAAAGAAATGTGGAAGGTGGAACATTGTAGACATTTTAGAAAGCAAAGAAACTGGTCTATCAAATTCTATTAGCAAACAGAGCAGACCCTGATCAGATGGCTCCTCTAGGAGCCGTCTGATCTGGGTCTTCTCTGTTTGCAAATGCGTGAAAACACGTTTATATGAGGGAAAGGGTTAAGATGATGCGTTGCAAAAAAGAACCAGGTTCCTATCTTAAAGGTTAAGGTCACAATTTGGGGTCAAAGTTCAAAAAGGGGGGAAATTTTGTTGTGTCTCTGCTCTGTAACTCCTACATACATGAACGGATTTCAAAGTAAACTGGTACAAATGTTCACTATCTTGAGATGATGTGTCACCAAAAATAACCAGGTTCCTATCTCAAAGGTCAAGGTCGCAATCAGGGGAAATTTTGTTGTGTCCGCTCTGTAACTCCTACATACATGAATGGACTTTATAGTAACCTGGTACAAATATTCATCACCTTGAGAGGATATGTTGCGAAATAGGGGCATTTTGTTTTGTCTGCTCTGTTACTCCTACATACATGAGTGGATTTCAAAGTAATCTGGTACAAATGTTCACCACCTTGAGACGATGTGTGTCGCGAAAATAACCAGGTTCCTGTCTCAAAGGTCATTGTCACAATCAGAGTTTTAAGATAAAAAAAAATGAGTTTCTCTCTATATATATATATTTGTGTTTTCTTAAATATTGTTTTACATAAAACAATTTTGAAATAGCTTAGCACAAATAGGCTTCTGCAAAATGCGACATAGTCCAGGCATACACATGACCCAGGCTTTAGTGTCAGCGATATCGTTTGGGAGCATTTGTCCCGTGACTGTGATAGCTCTTGTTTGAAAATTCATTATTCATTGTGTTAATACATTTGCTATGGGATAATTCACAGAAATGTCCAAAACTTAAAATTTAATAATTTAATTTAATTTAACTTAATAAGTATCATTATCGGTCCTTAACAGTTTACTTTACAAAGATGCCTTTTAGTGTCTTCACAAACATAGTAGACACAAATCAGACTGTTCCTATAGTGTCTGTCTTATCAGGGTCTGCTCTTTTGGCTTGTTTAATGATTAAGATAGGATTTTACATTTTCTACCATAGCCAAATTTATTGTGCTCATACTGGTATATCGTTATGAAAGAATCATGATATTATTTCTTATATTCATGAAGTAAAGGGTTGAGACAGGATGCAGCTTATTGTAGAGTGAAAGTCTGTCACTAAGCATACTCCAAGTTTTCAACCCTTTAACACATTCCTTCATATTGACGACTTTTGACGTCTCTGTAAAAGTCACTTTGTGAAACCATTGTGATAAATAGAGCATTTGCTCCTATAGGAGCAAATGCTCTATTTATCACAATGGTTTCAAACTACAAAATTCTAAAATGTTCCTTTTCTCTAGTTAATGCTCCTTTTTGGTAGATTTATTCAAAGAGGTTGTATCTAAAAATAGCCTTTGAGGTAATGGGTTAGATGTGGGACTCATGTGAACTGGCATTTGCAAACAGTGACTACCCAGATCAGAGGGTTCCTAGAGGAGCTCACAGATCAGAGTCTGCAGTGTTTGTCATTTAAAATCCTTTCGCAATTTTTTTTTCTTTCATACTGAATAGACTGTATCAATAAACAATGGTGGACCATTCCATATTGGAAATTCAGCATTCAAAGGGTTAACCCTTTGCTCCATAAATAAGGATTTCTATTTGAGGAAACAATTTTTGCCTCATCCAATCTAATGGCAGATGATTTTTTTCATGTGTGTTGATGAATATTCATTTAAATTCTTTATAAGGTAAATAATTTGAAAGGAAATTGTTGATGTAGACAAAAACTGTAGAACCAGATCTATTGTCATTTCATAAGCAAACAGAGCAGACCCTGATCAGACGACTCCTGCATGAGCTATCTGATTTGAGTCTAATCTGTTTGCAAAGATATGAAAAGGGCATGCATTTTTATGAAGGAAAGGGATAAGAAATAATGACATGAATATAAATTACCTGATTATTTTTATAATCGCATAATTATGAACACAGGAAGTTTTAGCTATGGCAGAAAGTGTTGAATCAGATCTGTATTATTCAATAATCAAACAGATCAGACCCTACTAAGAGAACTGATCTGGTTCTACTATGTTTTCAAAGGTGTCAAAAGGTGCCTCTGTCAAGTAAAGAGTTCAAACATTGATGAAGGTGTCAAATGCTACAAAAGTACAGTAGAACCTGTCTTAAGCCACTTTGAATTCTTAAAATCCAGGTGGTTGCTTAATTCAGGGCAGAAGTAATGCAGAAAGCTCCTATAGGAGCTTATTGCATTACTTTTGACTGCATTAAGCTACCACCTGTCCTACAGACACATGATTAGATCTCTGTTTGATGGTCTCTTAATACAGGTTCTATTGTAGCTTAACCCTTTCCTCCATAAATATGCCTTTCTACGCCTCTGTAATAACCACTTCTTGAAACCATTGTGATAAATAGAGCATTTGCTCCTATAGGAGCAAATGTTCTATTTATCACAATGGTTTCAAACTACTAAAATTCCAAACTTTTACTTTTCTCTAGTAAATGCTCCTTTTGGGTAGATTCATTCAAAGAGGTTGGGTCTAAAAATACCCTAACGAGGAAAAAAGTACCCTGTGGCATCTTGACTATTTTTGCAATAATACCAAAAATGTAGTTCTAATAATTCTGCACTACTCACAGTTTCTTACATGCATGCATAGAAAGCTTTCTCCATATTCATGATTTATTCTTATGCATTTTAAATGAACATTTTGTAATTTAATATGAGAGACTTAGTTTTTTGCCCTTTAACTCTTTGCATGCTAGCGGCAAAACTGTGATTACCTATGCAAACAGTTTGGATCCAGATGAGACGCCGCATAATGCGGTGTCTCATCAGGATCCAAACTGTTTGTCATGTTGATCATATTTTTGCATAGAAATTAGAGAAAAGTTATTTTAAGAATTGAAGCAGATGACAATTGTTGCAGACGAAAAATTACTTAGCGTGCAAAGAGTTAAATTAATCCTAGTTAAATGGCAGTTGGTTTATTTATGCTTTCCTAACAGAAATCTGAACAGTTTCTGAATAAATTCCAGAGGTTCCTGAAAATTACATTCCTGCTTGATTTTTTGTTTTTCTTCTTCTTGTGTTTAAAATTAATAGAAAGAGAAGGTAGAGTTGGGCATAGTGCCCAGGTTTCTCCACAGGGGTAAGACACGTTTGAGTCAGTACAGTCATGTATATATAGAAAACTTTCTATATATACATGTACTGACTCAAACGTGTCTTACCCCTGTGGGTTTCTCTGTATCTGCTAGTGTTGGGAATCGGACCCAAGAATTTGACTCGATTATCAGCACATACTCACAAGTTTAGATATAGGCCAAATATGGGCTATTAGACCATGAGCCAGAGGCCCAAAATTTGGCCATCGGTACCATCTCTGGGGAATAATGCTATCAATGCTTTTTGATAAGATATAAGTATCTAGAATCAGAAAATATGTGATAGCAGTAAATCGGTGGTAGCTTTTTGTATTTGTTTCACCAATTTTAACCCTATGGTAAAAATAAAGTTTTCTAAATCTAGCATTAAAGAAAAGACAGCATTAAATTTCAAACTGGCGTCTCTCTCTTGTTACACCCTGTATCTACTTGAAAATAGAAAGGCTTGTAGCTGTAGTTACGCACATTTCATTTATGTTGTTATTTTTTGACAAAAAGTGGTTCATATAATGTATACTCTTGCTCATACGTACATGGAATTATGTTTATATTCATATATATTTTGCAGAAGTAAATAATTCTCCGGAGTTTTGCATACATTCATCATCTTTATAACTAGGCTCGTAAAACTTCATATGTATATTCACAGTAATGACATTAATGAGTTATGTTCCTTTTAAAACTTTCATACACTCAAATTGTGCCAAAACTGAAATGTCTTAAGAGGTAGCCCCATGAAAGTTCATCAGCATTTCACTATCATTATATCAACAACCAAACTAACAATGAGAACCCTTTGAACCAAAACCCAGTCATTATTTAGGCCAAAGTATGCCCCTTTATGAAACTTGTATGTAACAGGTAAACAATAAATATCCCATCAACCACTTCAGAGCTAGCTTATTCATGGTATACTCTTATATATTTATTATTACAACTTGAACTATAGGAAATGGATCCCCTCCCCTCCTTCCTTATGATGATAGTGTCTCTAATCAAGTATGCATTTTAGTGAAAAAAAACCCCAAAGTTCCGTAATTTTGCTTACTACACAATTCCCATCTTCACATCCGGTTGTTTATATGTGAAAGTTTTATGCATATATATACTTTATAGTGAAGAAATTTGCCAAGACCTGTAGCTCTGGATAAAATGGTCAGAACAAACATTTTCTTCTTAACGGTCATTTTCACATCAAGGTTGCCAATTTGTGAAAGTTTGAAGCAAAATCCCAATTGGTGTATGAGGAGTTGGACACATAAACGTTGCGAGACATATATAGGAGCATAAATTGGTGATTACCATATCAAGCATGCTTATACAGACGTTCTGTTTTCACTTCAAGGTAATTTGAAGTAAAACTATTTTGTCTGACCATCCGTTAGTTTGTCCATTGGTACATGTTAATGCCAGCATTTCAGTTAGCCCAGTCGGTACAGCGTTCGCTATTGGGCAGGGCGTTGTGAGTTTGATCACTGGTCGGGTTACACCAAAGACTTTCAAAATGGTACTAAGGTGGACTGGTTGACCCGATGTCAAGTAATTGTTACTGGGTATGGATTGCAGGTTTCAATTCTATACACTATACACATTAAAGAATCAATGAAATCAGAGTTGATGTATCCAATTTTGTCTCGAATGCATCTATTAGCACATGATGGCAAAGGGCAAGGACTTAATAATCTTTCATCATATACATGTGATATATTTGGACAGCAAAGACAGAGTAGTGAAAACATATTAAAACATTGAGTTATCAGCAAGTAATGCAGAGTTTAGTCAGATGTGTTCTGGTTAAAATTAGCTTCAGAATGATGCATTACACGACATTCGTTTGGATTCATAAAATGTGATATTTAGTAAGGATTTTTCAAAAGCACCAAGCAATGACAAAACATGAGAGGGAACCTCCAAAACAAAGTTTAACAATCTGTTATCCATTTGTAAGATAATGGCTAAAGGAATTCATGATATGCTAGACATAAACAACAATAACACATTAGTAAGTTTTGCAGAAGAAATTGACCAGTGTAAACAATGTCCAAGTACATGCTATCGTGCTGCAATAGTAGATAGGATAGCGGATGCTCAATGTGGTATAAAATGTTTGGCCGTGATAGAATATACATTATGTTTGAATTATAAAGGGAAAAATCAATCAAGAACTGGGGTGATGACATCGAAGTAGAGAGTCTGGTCATCAGATGCTAAGCATAACAATTAAACATATTAGGAAGCATTTGGGGAGGTTTCTAAGTAAATAGCGTCAACCAATGCAATGGCAATAGAAATATACAGCAAACACTTTTAATGACAGTAAGATGGTCCCGGCACTTCAGTACTAACTGGATGAAGTAAATGAGCGTCTAACCATGCAATTGAAGTAGTAAATCAAGTTTTTATAAACTGGCCAGAGAACACAGAATACTTCGTGATGTATTTGGCTTTTCTAGCTGATACATACACCAGAGTCTCACTATATTAGAAATGCGGAACTGGAGCAATGACCCCATGACATCAGGAATATTACCATCACTATTAAGATATAAGTTCATGTGTTACTTTGCATTGGCATGCTCTTAATTATAATAGTAAGGCAAGCATAGTGGGATTCCCGACCAGGAAAGAAAACCCCTAAGCAAAGTCCTTAAATTGGTTAGAAATAGGAAATCTGCTTCAAATTGTTACATGAAGTTCAGCCATTTGTCTGTCTCCTACATTCACCATAATTCGTAGGTCATGCCAGACGCAACCATTTGCTGTGCGATGATGGACGGCAATCTTCAACAACTATGCAGCGAATACTTTGCATAGCGCTCGCAAAAATACAAACGATCAGGCTGTATTTACGAATCCAAATTTTCCAAATTATTATAGCTTAGGCAGTGTTATTTGTGCATTGGATGGGTGGTCAAGCAACCAACTTTCGAACAGTATTGAATTATTGGGATGTCTGTTTTTTAAACATGTGAATGCCTATAATGACTTTCTACACTTAGGTCTTTGTGAGTAGGGCGATTGTTTGTTAGGTATATTTGCTTTACGTTAGTTTTATCATTCATTTGCCATATAGGGCAAACAATGATCCAACAGGAGAGATTGGAGGAGAGCAGAAGACCGCTTTTGTTCTCTGGTTCTTCGACATTCCCGGTCAAAATTACTATTAGCAGATCGATACATTATCCTAACACCAGGTTAAGATATCTTAGAGCTACCCTCATATGCCAAGTGTAAAACAAATGTGAAACCCTTTAGTCTGATGGAAATCATGTTGAAGAAGATCTTGCAGAACAATGATATGGTAATATGTTTTCTGTAACTTATGTGTTAGTGACCACGGCCAGAGAAAAAAAACGTTTTCAGAGAAAGGACACTGAGGGTTTTGTTCACTTTTTAACTCAACTGCCCCTTGTTCTAATTTTAAACAACATGTTATTCAGATGTGCCATTCGCCAGCCTATATATTAAAATCCTGGTCATAAATGCAAAAATGTAATTGATCTGTAATTGTGTTGTAACCGTATTGGATACCTCCGTGCGACAATGAAATCACTAAAAGCATGTATATTAGATTGACACAGATGTCCATCAAGAATGACCCATAGTTCATCTAGGAATGTGTAACATTGTGTACGACCCAATACGGGTGATTTATTTGAATGTGGCAGATTCAAAATGAAAGACAATATCCATATTCTTCAATAACATATCACTGAGTATTTTGTTTGACATTACATGTACATTCAGTCACAGTCCTTCGGATGAGACTAGAAGCTATAAACCGAGGTCCGATGTATCAGGGCTTTACACTTGGCATCTAAATGAACCAGAGAAACTCAGTCGATAATAAGAGTAGGGCATCGCGCCCGGGTTTCTCTGTATCCTCTCCCCTCTCTCTGGGGCGTCCAATTAGCCCATAGTGAGCAGAAACGGACGATAATCAACACAAACAAACATTCAGTCACAAGAAAAGTATTAACATAACAAAAGCCCATACCCACATATCTTCATCAGACAGAAAGTTCGAGGATGTTTTAATACTTACTTACAATATTTAACTCTTTAAATTCAAAAGATGATGACAAAAACAATTTAGAGCTAAATACGGCCTAACTAAAACGGTAAACAACGAATGCCAATGATAACAAATATCCACACCCCGCCACATCCCATCTTACAGGCAACTGATTTATTTTGGGATAAAGCGGAAAATGGACCAATAAATAAATATTGATCAGGTCCAAATAAAACTAGAATTGTTTTTATACAAACACTGATGCCCCCGCGGACAAAGTTTCCACATGTACAATTTTCAAAGTCCTATAACTCTGTAGAAAATCGTCGATCCGGAATAATATAAGCACAACTAGGCATAGTGCTGATAAATCCTAGTAGGTTTCATGAAAATCCGACAACATGTCTTGGAGAAACCGCGAGTACAAAATTTCAATGTAAAACAAGATGTGTTTGTGAAACACTATGCCCCCGACCTTTGACCCTTAAGGATGACCTTGACCTTTGATCCATGGACCAGGGAGTTAAATGCGACACATTGTCTTTGTGTGATGAACATTTGTGCCAGGTTATTCTAAAATTCATCTACAGATTAAAAAAAAGGGTTTTAGAAGGAACACGAACTTTGGGACGGATGGACAGACGGTTGGAAGGACGGAAGGACGGACAATGCGATTACTATATGCCCGCCGTTGGGGACATAAACCTCAAAGTCCCATAGCTCTGCTGAAAATCATTGAAGCGGAACAGGAATAAGATAAACAAAGCTAGGAATAGTGCTGATCAATCCTATGAAATTTCATGAAAATCGGGTCAAAGGTTTTGGAGAAACCGCAAGGATAAATTAAAATCGGACAGACGAACGGACGGAAGGTAGGGGGGGGGGCAGCAGACATACGGATGGACAGACAGACGGACGCTGCACACAAAACAATATGTCTCCCCAGTATACTGGAGGAGATATAACTAGCAGGTGCATTGGTTACTAAAATAATAAGAATATCAAATTTTAAGCAAACTTGTAAATTGGGAAACTTGCGTCTATAAATGGACAGACAGGCAGACGGATGAATGGACGGACAGATAGAAGGACGGACATATGGGATGGACAGATGGAAGGACAGTCAGACTGACAACCTGATTCAGGTATACCATCATAATGTCGTTGTTGGGGTATGATACCAAATGTTGTAAATCTGAAATCGTTAGCTTTACTTTTCGTTGATCATTTTGTCTCGAAATGCGGATATTGTATAGCATAATATAAAACGCAATAAAACATAGAAAGCTACCACCGATGTAATGCTATCACATATTTTCTAACTCTATAGATGTATATGATGTAAAAAATCACAATGAGAATTATTCCCCTGAGATGGTACCGACCAACCCTACTGGCTCATCGACTAATAGGTTTGCAATTAATGTTAGACCAGATGGCCAGTCTCTTTGTCTAATACCTGACATTTGATATGGGTAAACTCTGTTTTAAATCTTAGATTACATAATGATTCCGTTCATTTACAACAATGTGACAAACAATGTGTAAAACCATAATCAGATGTTTGGCCTTGTCTCCTGGCTTTTACTGTTTGCTTTAAACTGTATGGTCTCCATAAAAGTACAAAAATGAGTCATGCAGGAAACACCACATACAGAACAAACAGTAGCCCGAACAGCAACACAAGGAAACAGCAAATGTACACAACTATAAAAACATCAAGAGACGCACAAAGACAAAACAAACATACAATAGGGGGAAGATGGAAGTACCGCCTTGGAACGGTCAGTGACAAAAGTCACTGGGGGGTTAAACCGGTTTTTGGGCACCCAACCTCACACTTATTCCATCCCCACCCGAAAAGACAGTGTAAATAAACGTATCCCCTTTCTGACTAATCTATAACAACCGCGATGGCAAATACAGTGGAAAAGTGCATGTATAACGAAAACATTTAAGTGAACAAACTGTATCCACCTATCGCTAGTGTACTCAATGATTGAGCTGCAAACAGAGTAACTGTAGAAAAGTAATAAAGGGTACGACAAAAACGAAATAGTACAGATAGGTTATGTATAAATCGTCAAAGATGACCTGTCCTTCGTCAATCGCCCCATCGGAACCTTCATGATGTGATTGTGGAGTACTGTGTTTAACCCTTTCCTCCGTAAAAAACGCCTTTCTACGCCTCTGTAAAAGTCAATTTTTGAAACCATTGTGACAAATAGAGCATTTGCTCCTTAGGAGCAAATGCTCTATTTATCACAATGATTTCAGAACTACAAAATTCTAAAATTTTCCTTTTCTCTACTAAATGCTCCTTTTTGGTAGATTCATTCAAAGAGGTTGGATCTAAAAATAGCCTATGAGGGAATGGGTTAATCTGCACATCACTTTTATCCACTCCCTTCTCTCTGGGGTGTCCAGATGGCTCATAGTTAGCACAAAGGGATGTTTATCCACACACCCAATCAACCAGCAACCCTTTACTCCTGTTAGAAATAATTAAGATATCAATATTGACTAAATGTTGATGAATTTGGTAAATGACATGGTTTGACCATGATAGAAACTGTAAAATCAGATCTATATTATTTCATAAGCAAAAATAGTAGATGTCTGATCTGGGTCTACTTTGTTTGCAAAGGTGTAAAAAGGTGTAGATATATGGAGTAAAGGGTTAATGTGTTCATGTATTCATTGGTAAATAGTATAGTTGTTTTCTGAGGATATCTTTCGCAATCAATTCCCTGTATATAATGTTTGAAAAAACATTAGTAAAGAGTGTCTAAGTAGCCATAAAGGGCATATGTTTGCTTGTTATTTCATGCTTGTTTGTAAGTTCCCTAATTATTTTAACTCTTCCCTTCATATAGACTTTTTCATGCCTTTGCAAACAAAGTTGACCCAGATCAGACAGATCCTGTAGGAGCTGTATGATCAAGGTCTGCTCTGTTTGCTTATGGAATTATATAGATCTGATCAAAAGACCTATGATAACAAATGTGTTATCATTAGGTCTTTGTCTGATCCTACAGATTTTATCAAAGCAGAAACTTCCCCTTGAAAATTTTACATAATAAAACTTAAGTTAATGAATTTTCATGAAGTGACCAGTTCACACTTAAGTAATCATTAGGGAAAGGGTTAAGTATTCAGAATACCAAACATCATGTCTGTACCAGTTTGTGCAGCTGAATAAATCTGTTTGGGACCTTATTGTCAATATATAAGGCAGGTGGTAGCTTAATGCAGTGGTAGCTCAATGCAGGATAGAGAGAGAGAGAGAGAGAGAGAGAGAGAGAGAGAGGGAGAGAGAGAGAGGGAGAAGGAGAAATGCACAAAATCTTTTTAATTACAGTTCTGCATTAACCCTTTCCCTGTTCTATGTTTATTCCAAATTTCAATACCTACTGAACATTCATGGACAAAATAGATATAACAAAATATAGAAGCTTAGGTGGAATATTATAACCATTTTAGAAAGTAAAGAAATATATCTATCAAATTCCATTAGCAAACAGAGCAGACCCTGATCAGACGGTTCCTATAGGAGCCGTCTGATCTGGGTCTACTCTGTCTGCAAATGTGTGAAAATTGTTTATATGAGGGAAAGGATTTAGAAGCAGTAACCTGGGGTTATTTTTCATTGATCGTCCATTGTGATGAGATTCTACTGTATGGTAAAATTAGATCAGTATATAACATTGATTAGTTTTGAATGTCTGCAATAGTTCTATCCTTGGAATTTGGTAGGTAGAGTCGAACAGTCCATGGACTGTACACACAACTAACTCGCTCATTCATACGAAGTCTGAAAATACATTTAAATCTCTCTTAACAAAATTTCAGTAAAATAAGAATTGAAAGCTTTTCAGGCAGGTGGCTGCTTAACCCTTTCCTTGTTTTATAGATTATTCCCAAATTCTAATACCTACTGAATATTCACAGACAAATTGTCATAATAGCCATGATTGAATCTAAAGAAACAGATCTATCAAACTCCGTTAGCAAACAGAGCAGATCCTGCAAGAGCCATCTGATCTGGGTCTACTCTGTTGCACTCTGTTAACAAATGTGTGAAATGGCATTTATATGAAAGAAAGGGTTAACCCATTCCCTCATATTGACACTTTTCAAAACCATTATGATAAATAGAGCAAAACTTGTAACACAGTTCTAAAATTGTCTTTTTCTCTAGTAAATGCTCCTTTTCAGTAGATTTATTCAAAGAGGTTGGGTCTAGAAATAGCCAATAAGGGAATGGGTTAAGACTCCACTTATCCAGCTCTCTGTTTCCTTTAGTAATAAATTATGTAGGTTTGTTTTATTGCCTTGTCAGGAAATATAAATACTGATAATATTATTTGTCTTTTCAGTGTACTTATTCTCTTGGGAGTTGTTCTTGGCGCCATTATACAGTAAGTATAAATATAGAACAATTTCTGAGCGTCTTAACCCTTCTGTACTCCTAGCAACTGTCATTTGGAAATATTGGAAATATTGTCGTCTGCTTCAGTTCTAAACATACATGTTTATTTATTTATTTATTTTCAAATCTCAGTGACAGGGTGTCAAATAGTATGTATCCTGAAGAGTTATTTGGCATCCAACATTTCTGGATTCAAACTGTATACAAATGTTATCACAAATTTGCCAGTGGCCTGTTGAAGGTTATATAGTCTTTGCTTCCATATAACAGAAAAAAAATATTTCAAATTTTCAAATACATGTACCAAGAAATAAAAGGAAATATTTTACCATTCTGTTTGTTAAGTTAACCTTTTGAGTGCAGGATATGAATGTGGTAGGTTTTGCAAACAGTATAGACCAAGATCAGTGGTCTCCTAGAGGAGCTTTCTTATCAGGTTATACACCATTTGTCATTCAGAATCTTCTCACAAATCATACCCTTTCATACTGAATGGACTGTGTAATTAACCCTCTACTCCATTAATACGCCTTTCTATGCCTTTGCAAACAGAGTAGACCCAGATCAGATGGCTCCCATAGGAGCCATCTGATCAGGGTCTGCTCTGTTTGCTTACGATATAATATAGATATGTTCTACAGTCTCTGCCATGACCAGCAATTCCTGTGTCCATGCGTTAAAAAAATAATAGAATTAATAATCTTGATGTCATTATTTCTTACATGAATATTCATGGAGTAAAGGGTTAAACAAAAGCAGACTATTCCACTTTGATATGTCATCATTCATATAGTTACAGAAACACCATCTACAGGAAAGAACTTGCCTAATGGTGCAGAAATAATTATAATCACAGGGTCACACTTTCTAATTCTAGGTTTTAATTGCTCTCAATGGTATCCTTAGTTTTCACTGTAACCTTGTTATACATTTTTTTGTACTTTGAATTCTGAATATTGGAATTGCCCAATGGAGTTATGAACAATAGAGTATGAAAGATTGAGTGACACACAGGGCAGACCCTGATTATATAGAGAGCTCCTCTAGGAATCCTCTCATCAGGGTCTACACTGTATGCAAGTACCAGCTCACTAATTTACTGCATTGAAAAGGGTTAAAAATATTTTTTTTCTCTCTTTTTTGCCAGTTTTTCCGGGATTGGAGAAAGCTTCACCTTTTTTGCACCACATGAATTTTTCCTGTACCTGTTGCCACCGTGAGTATGTTTTACAATGCTTTACCGCCGGACTAAGTCCTTCTGACGAGACTATAAACCTAGGTCCGATGTATCAGTGCTTTACACTGGGCATCTAAAAGAACCAGAGAAACTCAGTCTATAATAATAAGAGTAGGGCATCGCGCCCGGGTTTCTCTGTATCCTCTCCCATCTCTCTGGGGCGTCCAATTAACCCAAAGTGAGCAGAAACGGACGTTAATGAACACAAACAAACAAACAATGCTTTACCCATTTGTGCTTGTTGTCAGTACCTGATGAACATTCCTGAAATAAATAATAACATCATGAATATTAATAAGATGATTTGATATTATTGCATAATTATGAACATAGGAATGTTGGGCCATTGCAGAAACTGTAGAATCAGATCTATATTATTCCATAAACATACAGAACTGACTTTGATCATATAGATGGTACAGGAGCTATCTAATCGGAGTCTGGTCTGCTTTCAAAGGAGTGAAACCATCTGACCTGAGTATGGTCTGTTTTCAAAGGAGTGAAACCATCTGATCTGAGTATGGTTTGTTTGCAAAGGAGTGAAACCATCTGACCTGAGTATGGTCTGTTTTAAAAGGAGTGAAATCATCTGATCTGAGTATGGTTTGTTTGCATAGGCCTGGAACCATCTGATCTGGGTCTGTTTTGTTTGCAAAGGAGTGAAACCATCTGATCTGAGTATGGTTTGTTTGCAAAGTCATGAAAAGTCTATTTCTATAAGGTAAAAGGTTAACTATTTGTATATTAGTGGTAAATTTAAAATTACCGGTACTTGCGTGTATCAAAATAAGTCAAATAACTTGATATCTCAACTGGATCCAAACCGTTTGACACTGATTATATGGTTTTTTGGCACACCAAGCCATTTCAACTATTAACATGTTAACCCATTCCTTCGTATAAACATGTTTTCATGAATTTGCAAACAGAGTAGACCCAGATCAGACGGCTCCTATATAGGAGCCATCTGATCAGGCTCTGGTCTGTTTGCTAATGGAATTTGAAAGATATGCTTCTTTACTTAATTAAATGGCTACATGTATAATGTTCTACCTTCCATATTCAGTAGGTATTGAAATTTGGAATAAACATAGAACAGGGAAAGGGTTAAGTAGGTGTTGTCTGCCAATGTTGCTGTCTTCTACTTTTTTGAAAGTTTTCTTGTTTCTTGCTAATGCATTAACCCTTCGCTTGCTGAATTTTAAAATACATGTCTCCTTCTTTACCCATGCCCTGTTGTATAATTACATAATATATCTTCACCGTGTACAAGTATTTCGCTGTGAAATCACTGCTGTGGAGTGCACTTGTTGCACAATCAACTTGTAAATAGTGCAGACCCTGATGAGACAGCTCCTGCAGGAGCTGTCTCATCTGGGTCTTCACTATTTACAGGTAGGTATATTGACGTGAATAGCAAGCGAAGGGTTAAGAGTGTCAAATAGTTGGATTCTGATGAGATACCAGTTCTCTGCATACAGTAGAACCTGTCTTAAGTGACCATCAAAAAGAGGTCTGTATTGGTCTGTTAGGCAGGTGGTAGCTTAATGCAGGTCAAAAGTATTGCAGAAAGCTCCCATGGGAGCTTTCTGCATTACTTTGGCCCTGCATTAAGCAACCACCTGCTTTTTAAAACTGTTCTATTCAATAAATGGCTGGCCACTTCAGACAAGTTCTGCTGTATGTGCTCTAGGTTTTCATGAATTCACCTCTAGCAGTCAAGGAGTTTACTACGTTGGTGCCAGATTTTTAATTGTCATCTGCACCCTAATTTTGTTAAAACATTTTGGTAAAACAAAGAATATGAGATGAATAAATGAAAATTTGAAAGGAATAAACTGCTGACACAGGACTTGTTGTTGTGACAAACAGTGAAGTACCTGATCAGACAGCGCTTTTACAAGGTGGCGTTTGATCAGGGTCTGCACTGTTTGTCCTGGTACCTTTTAGGCCACATTGGCGGTGAAAGAGTTAGAATTGTGCTGCAGTAGGTTGTAGATTGGGTTCATCACGTAGCATACAAACGGTTTTGGTATTTAATGTAATATATAATGCATATTGTCAAAAAATACCAATAGCTTTTTAGGTGAATAATGTCAAATTAATACTTATGATAATGGGGATTTCCCATTAGCACTTTGAATGTTTAATTTACAAAGTGGAGTTGTCAACCATCATTACGTGGAAACGTCCATGCAATATAAAAGGGTATACTTTGCAAGAGGATGTTGAATGACAAACAGTGCAGACCCAGATCAGGGGGCTCCTTCAGGATCCCTCTGATCTGGGTCTGCATGTGTGCAAATGACAGTTTGCTTGTTTCTTGAATTCAAAGGGTTGACTGAATTATTAACTCTTTGCACGCTAGCGGTGAAACTGTGATTACCTATGCAAACAGTTTGGAACCAGATGAGACGCCGCATAATGCGGCGTCTCATCAGGATCCAAACTGTTTGTCACTTTGACCATATTTTTGCAAAGAAATGAGAAATTTTATATTTAGAATTGAAACAGACGACAATTGTTGCAGACGAAAAATTACTTTGCATGCAAAGAGTTAAGCACATGCCTGTCTGATACTCATGCTAGTGTTCTGGCTGCTATACAATCAACCTAACTCAGTCTAATTGCAGCTGAAATATGAAGGCATGTTAACATTTAGCCTGATGAAACAAATTATGTCTACTCTGATATACAACCATTTTTACTAACTCTTGATTTGTTAAAACTTTTAACCCATTCCCTCATATTGACGACTTTTGACAACTCTGTAAAAGTCACTGCTAGTTTCAAGCTAAAAAATTCTAAAAATTTCCTTTTCTTTAGTTAAAGACGTATTATGCGCATTTTTTCGTATCAATCAATCGACACCAGAAGCTGTACACGTATACATACAATGAAAATAATACTTACAACCCATTTTCCGACAGGATATATTTATTCAGCTAAATTTTATTGCTATCCGAATATTGCTAAATTCTTTAAAAGGAGCCTCCTTTATTTATTCAAAGAGGTTGTATCTAAAAACAGCCTATGAGGTAATAGGTTAAACTGACCAGGTTTGAAACAGATTGAAGCCTGATGAGACCCCATGTCACAGTTCATCTCATCTGGATGCAAACTGTTTGTAAATACCAGTCAGGTCACACTTAGCAAGTGAAAGGCTAACCCTTTCCTTCATATACATGCATTTTTAGACTGTTGCAAACAGAGTAGACCAAGATCAGACAGCTCCTATATGAGCGGTCTGATCAGGAGTTTCTGTTTGCTTATGGAATTATATAGATCTGTGATTCTACAGTTTCTGTCACAACCAAAAAATGCAGTGTTCATAAATATTATGTAGTATAAAAAATTCAACTAATAAATAATTATGTATGATGTTATTATTTCTTACATGAATATTCAACAGGGAAATGGTTAACCGATGATGTGAAATGCTGTTTAGTTCTGTATTACCCATATTACATCTAATACAGGAGCCCTTTGTTCTGGGTCTACACTGTTTGCAAATGTTTTATATACTGGGTTTCCACACTTAAAGGGTTAAGTTTTGTGAAACTCGTTTAAATGCTAATTGGATTTTGAAATCAAGACATCAACTACCGTATTGTCAATTACTTTCTCATTTTCTAGTAAAACACTTAGCAATTCCTGAACACATCATCTCATTAGGAATATTTTGACGTTTAGTGCATGTTACAAAATGTTTGCTTTGCACTTGGGTTAATGTTCTGATAACAATATTTTGTAAATAGTGCAAATTCTCATTATTGTACTGCTGCAGGAGTTTAGCAAAATTGGCATATTCTGATTAGTGGACTGCTTTAGGAGTTTAGCTGAATGGGCATATTCTGATTAGTGGACTGCTTCAAGAGTTTAGCTAAATAGGCATATTCTGATTAGTGGACTGCTTCAGGAGTTTAACTAAATAGGCATATTCTGATTAGTGGACTGCTTTAGGAGATTAGCTAAATGGGCATATTCTGATTAGTGGACTGCTTCAGGAGTTTAGCTAAATAGGCATATTATGATTAGTGGAATGCTTCAAGAGTTTAGCAGAAAGGGTAGATTCTGATTAGTATACTGATCATAGATCTATTGTAACAGCATAGCAAAATGTACACTGATCAGTCTCAGGATGAACGCTGATCAGAGCGCTACTATAAGAACAATGCAAAATGTACACTGATCAGAGGGCTACTATAAGAACAATGCAAAATGTACACTGATCAGAGGGCTACTATAAGAACATAGCAAAATGTACATTGATCAGAGGGCTACTATAAGATCATAGCAAAATGTACACTGATCAGAGGGCTACTATAAGAACATAGCAAAATGTACACTGATCAGAGGGCTACTATAAGAACATAGCAAAATGTACAATGATCAGAGGGCTACTATAAGAACATAGCAAAATGTACAATGATCAGAGGGCTACTATAAGAACATAGCAAAATGTACAATGATCAGAGGGCTACTATAAGAACATAGCAAAATGTACACTGATCAGAGGGCCACTGTAAGAACATAGAAAATGTACACTGATCAGAGGGCTACTATAAGAACATAGCAAAATGTACATTGATCAGAGGGCTACTATAAGAACATACCAAAATGTACATTGATCAATGGGCTACTATAAGAACATAGCAAAATGTACATTGATCAGAGGGCTACTATAAGAACATAACAAAATGTACACTGATCAGAGGGCTACAATAGGAACATAGCAAAATATACACTGATCATAGGGCTACTATAAGAACATAACAAAATGTACATTGATCAATGGGCTACTATAAGAACATAGCAAAATGTACATTGATCATAGGGCTACTATAAGAGCATAACAAAATGTATACACTGATCAGAGGGCTACTATAAGAACATAGCAAAATGTACACTGATCAGAAGGCTACTATAAGAATATAGCAAAATGTACACTGATCAGAGGGCTACTATAAGAACATAGCAAAATGTACACTAAGCAGAGGGCTACTATAAGAACAATCCAAAATATACACTGATCAGAGGGCTACTATAAGATCATAGCTAAATGTACATTGATCAGAGGGCTACTATAAGAACATAGCAAAATGTACAATGATCAGAGGGCTACTATAAGAACATAGCAAAATGTACACTGATCAGAGCGCTACTATAAGAACATAGCAAAATGTACACTGATCAGAGGGCTACTGTAAGAACATAGCAAAATGTACACTGATCAGAGGGCTACTGTGAGATCATAGCAAAATGTACACTGATCAGAGGGCTACTATAAGAACAATGCAAAATGTACACTGATCAGAGGGCTACTATAAGAACATAGCAAAATGTACACTGATCAGAGGGCTACTGTAAGAACATAGCAAAATGTACATTGATCAGAGGGCTACTATAAGAACATAACACAATGTACATTGATCAGAAGGCTACTATAAGAACATAGCAAAATGTACATTGATCATAGGGCTACTATAAGAGCATAACAAAATGTACATTGATCAATGGGCTACTATAAGAACATAGCAAAATATACACTGATCAGAGGGCTGCTATAAGAACATAACAAAAGGTATACACTGATCAGAGGACTTCTATGAGTGCATAGCAGAATGTACACTGGTCAGAGGGATTCTATAAGAGCAAAGTAAGATGTGCATACTGGTTAGTGGGATTCTATAAGTGCATAAAACAATGTGCATGCACACTGAGCAGCATACTTCTATATGTGCATAACAAACTGTGTACACTGATCAGAGGGCTACTATAAGAGCATAAAAATGCACACTGATCAGCAGACTTCTATTAGTGCATAACAAAATGTGTACACTGATCAGAGGGCTACTATAAGAACATAGCAAAATGTACACTGATCAGAGGGCTACTATAGAATTCCTCTGACCAGTGTACATTTTGCTATGCACTCATAGAAGTCTTCTGATCAGTGTGTACATTTTGTTATGCTCTTATAGCAGCCCTCTAATCAATGTAAAGCCCCGTTCCCACTGTCACGGTGCTGGTCCCGGTACCCCACGGTACTTCCCGGCGAAGAAATAGCCGGCGTCCGGGATGATACGGGGCCTTATTTCTTAAAAAATAAATGTACATTCCCATATTCCCGACGTTGCCCCGGTGTTCCCCCGATTTAGAAGCAGGATCTTCCAGTTTGACCCCGGACTATCCCGGTTAGTTTCCGGTTTGGCACGGTGTATTTACGGTGTAGGGCCGGCGTTTTCCCGGTTGAACACGATACAATCCGGTGTGACCTCGGTCGTCGCCGGTAGTGCAGCGGTGGCCGCCGGTATCACCCCGTCATATCCCGGGTGTGCACCGGTGACAAGCCGGCGTTATCCGGGTATAAACGGGGGTTGACCGGCAAACAAACCGGCTCATACCTTGCCAGTCCCTAACTCCACCGGTACAAAACGGGACTATACCGTTGTACACCGGCCCAATGGCGGGTGTTCACCAAAGGTATATAGTGAATGAGGTGCTCGCCAACATCCCGGATTACTAGGGACTATCACGGTAAAGCCAGGGTAGAGACCCGGACCTGCACCGGAATATACCAGCGTTGTCCCGGAATTGCCAGGATTAAGCCGGTTTTGGATATCTTTCCCGGTGACTCACGGTGACCCCCGGTTGTTTTAAACATTTTAAAACATCCGGGGCTGTCTGCCGGATTAAGCCGGATCAATACGGTTCATCAGGGATCTTCCCGGATGATAATTAAAGTGCAAACTTCGGTGGCTTTGACAGTCAAAAAATTCAGTGCACGCGCATCTCAATTATACACACAATTAATTTGTAACAAAAGTTATGCAGTTAAGATTTTACTGGTTCCCTTGCTATTATGGCATCATGCGCATGATACGAGCCGGTCGTCAGCTGTGTGTATTACATTAATGGCGGCATATATACGATTTAATAGTTGTCAGTTTTCACACGTAAGCTTTGCATTGCATAAGGGAAAAGGCCATTAGTTAGAGAGTATAATGAGCTTGGAAAGCATGTTTACAAGCAGCAGGGCAGAGTTTGAAAACAAACAAATCAAAATCAGTGATTTCTTTAAGTAATTTGTATGAAAGAAGTGACTGATTTTTGGTTAATTTGTTTTAATTTCATTCAGAAATAAGACAGGGAACGTGTTAACCCGTAACATTTAAGGCCTTTATTTGGTTCCCAGCTGGGAGTCAAATTCAGACATTTAAACTGCTAATTTGGTTAAAGGTAGGGAGACATATGCTGTACATATTTTTTATGAATAAACCAAATCAAACAATAAAATGGTATCTCTTTAATGTCAGAAATAACAAACATGAAATATTTTTATGCTTTATTACATACATCTGCAGGCACATATACATGTATATAAATTAACATTGCAAACTGAAAAGAAACCATTTGCATGTTTAAGTACACATGTACATGTACATGTTTTCTTTACTACACTTGATGGGGTTTTGTATTAAGAGACCGTTTTATTAAGAGACCACTTTTTGACCGTCCCTTGGGTGGTCTCTTAATACAAGTTTGACTGGCGCGTGCACTGAATTTTTTTACTGTCAAAGCC
Organism: Azorinus chamasolen; assembly: GCA_963576725.1. Classification (NCBI taxonomy): domain Eukaryota; kingdom Metazoa; phylum Mollusca; class Bivalvia; order Cardiida; family Solecurtidae; genus Azorinus; species Azorinus chamasolen. The sequence continues at coordinate 46,478,926 of OY755251.1, read as the reverse complement.
ACCGAAGTTTGCACTTTAATTATGAAAAACAAACATCATTAGAAATCTAAACCCCTAACTCAGTGTGGGGTTGGAGGTTATATGCTAATGCAGAAAAGGGTGTGCACTCTTTGACCAATCAAATGAAATTTAAAATCCCAATAAATCACACGCGACATCACATGTGACCTTTCATTTTCTGAAAACAGTGAGACATATTTATTGTTTTACACAGCAGGTTTAATCGGATTAGGGGTTTGACAGGTCCAGAGACAGTTACATCCTGTCAACAAACTTGCTTTATGAAATATATACTTGGTTGTTTGAAATTATTTGCTAAATGAACCTTTAACTTCGGACATTGTTCGACCTTACTCGCTAAGAAATGTTAAGAGCACGGAGACTAACGGAGTTTACCGAGTGGAACACGTACATGTTTTGTGTTGAGAACATGTCAAATTTAGGCGTGACAGATAAGTTTCTCGATCAGTCAGTCGTATAAAGGTGTGAATGCGATTGCTTGTCATGATGCAACAACGACAATATATAATTGGCCGCTTAACAAAACAGAGCAATTATCGTAGGGACAGGTATTTGGCGGTCGCTGGTCGCGTTAGACAAAGGTCGCTTAGTACAAGTTAAATATAGAGCAAAACTTCACGGGAGGACCTGAAAGTGGTCGCTTAGGACAATAGGTCGCTTAATACACGTGGTCGCTCATGCAAGTTTGACTGTATACCCTGATCAGATGGCTCCTAAAGGGTGTGTTTCTTTTCTGTTTGCAAAGGTGTCAAAAGGCATATCGTGAAAATAAATATTGGTACAAAACAGTTTGGATGATAATGAAATAACAAATTACATGTACTAGAATATATGTCATATCTGAATCCAAACTGTTTGCAAAGATTATCATGATACCATCCAGAGACTGTAGTTACATGGTTTTGTTTGCTCTAAACCTATGAACTGATTTATTTTCAGGATTATCTTAGAGGCAGCCTTCAGTTTACATGACCGAACGTTTTCAGAGAATATCGGCAGTATTCTCATGTTTTCTGTTGTGGTAAGTTGATAATATGTACAGTAAGACCTCTCTAAAATGGCCACTTAACCCTCCCCTCCATATAAGCGGTTTTCTATACCTTTACAAACAGAGTAGACCAAGATCAGATGGTTCATGTAGGAGCTGTCTGATCAGGGTCTGCTCTGTTTGCTTATGAAACTTTAATATATCTGACTCTACAGTTTGTACTAATACCACAAAATTCTGTGTACATATTCCATTATAAAAATTCATAACATCATTATTTCTTAATAATAGAAATCTTTAATTCTTTGCATGCTAGCGGCAAAACTGTGATTACCTATGCAAATAGTTTGGATGCAGGTGATTGTGGGGCGTCTCATCAGAGTCCAAACTGTTTGACACTTTGGCCATATATTTGCTGTTTGACATTTTGACCATATATTTGCTGTTTGACACTTTGACCATATATTTGCTGTTTGACACTTTGACCATATTTTTGCAAAGATATGAGAGACTTTTTCATCAAGAACTGAAACAGATGACAATTGTTGCAGACAAAACATTGCTTAGCTGCAGACAAAAAATTACTTACAAGTAGCATGCAAAGAAATAAAGGCAGTCTGCAGTACATTTGAATGTCAGTATTTGTGTGATGTCTTTCTTTTGTTTGTTTCTTTGTTCAAACATTAATATTTCCTACTTTGGTTTAACCCATTCCCTCATATTGACGACTTTTGAAGCCTCAGTAAAAGTCACATTGTGAAACCATTGTGATATATAGAGCATTTGCTCCTATAGGAGCAAATGCTCTATTTATCACAATGGTTTCAAACTGAGTTAAAGCTCCTTTTCGGTAGATTTATTCAAAGAGGTTGTATCTAAAAATAGCCTATCAGGTAATGGGTTAATGGATTATATGTACAGTAGATCCTCACTAAAGTGACCACTTAATTAATAAAATTTGATGTTAACCCTTTACCTCATGAATATTCATGTAAGAAATAATGACAATATGCATATTAATTAGATTAATTATTGTTATAATAGCACATGGACACAGGAAGTTTTGGCCATGGCAACAACTAGAATCATAGCTATAATATTTACATTCGCCCTGCAACGTCCTTATATAACCTTATTCTAAAAAGAAAGTTGCATATCCTCATGAACACCGGAAGCACGTCATTCATTTCTTAAATATAAGAAATACAATGGAATATAAATATAAGAAATAAATGACGTGCTCCCGGTGTTCATGGGTTATGCAACGCATAGCTTTACGAGCAAAGATTCACGTGAAGCCCTTCGGGCTTCACTAACTTTGCTCGTAAAGCTATGCGTTGCATAACCTCATGAACACCGGAAGCACGTCATTCATTTCTTAATTATAATTATCATAAGCAAACAGAGCAGACCTTGAGCAGACGGCTCCTACAGAAGCTGTCTGATGCGGGTCTGCTCTGCTTGTTAAGGTGTAGAAGGGCATGGAGTAAAGGGCCAAAAGCAGGTGTCTACTTAACCCATTCCCTCATATTGTCGACTTTTGACGACTCTGTTAGAGTCACTTTGTGAAACCATTGTGATAAATAGAGCATTTGCTCTTATAGGAGCAAATGCTCTATTTATCACAATGGTTTCAAACTACAAAATTCTAAAAGTTTCCTTTTCTCTGGTAAATGCTCCTTTTCGGTAGATTTATTCAAAGAGGTTGGATCTAAAAATAGCCTATGAGGGAATGGGTTAATGCAGGACAAATGTAATGCAGCAAACTCCTATAGGAGCTCCCTGCACATTGGTCCTGCATTAAGCTAGCTACCTGACTGTTGAACAAAAAAATTGCCTCTTGTAGTCTTAAAAGCCAGACTTAAGGAATCAAATTCTATTAGCAAATAGAGCAGACCCTTATCAGACGGCTCCTATAGGAGTCATCTGATTTGGGTCTACTCTATCTGCAAATGTGTGAAAAGGGGTTTGTATGAGGGAAAGGGTTAAATAAATAATATGTTGAAGTATAATATGTTGAAATCTGAAGTACCGTACCCTTATTACCTTAAGTATTTGGAAAGACAAACAGACAAATAGTGGATACCCTGATCAAACTCTACAGGGTCTACACTATTTGCTACTATAACAGTCTAATTTAAAGTTATAAAAATGATACAAAATACGCTTATTCAGGTTTGCAAACAAGAGAAGGAGAGGGGGATTGGGTATCTGAATTACTTAGTAATTAAAGTATTGAATTAAGTGTCTGCCCAACTAATAGAAGTAGTTAGTCATTTTGTTTTCAGAGTAAGCTAACCAGTGTGTGCATTTTTATTTTGACCATTTTTGCAGCAAGAAATTTAGAGTTCAGTCCCATGATGCATCAATATGTGTAGCATGCTAACCCATTCCATCATATTGACACCCTTTGACACATCTGTAAAAGTCACTTCTTGAAACCATTGGGGTAAATAGAGTATTTGCAATTGGAGTAGACCGGCATATCAGACAGCTCCTAAAGACATTGTCTCATCTGAGTTTGCTCTGTTTGCAAAGAGTCAAAAGACATAGCTGTAGAGTAAAGGGTTAACTCTTGTAGCCCTTAACTCCATAGATACTGGTATGCCTTTTAACCCTTTCCATGTTCTATATTTAGTCCAAATTTCAATACCTACTGAATAGTCATGGGCAAAATAGTTATAATGAAACATGGAAGGTGGAACATTGTAAACATTTCAGAAAGCAAAGAAACAGATTTCTCCAATTCTATTAGCAAACAGAGTAGACCCTGATCAGACGGCTCCTCTAGAAGCCGTCTGATCTGGGTCTACTCTGTTTGCAAATGCGTGAAAACACATTTATATGAGGGAAAGGGTTAAAGTCTTAGGATCTTTCTGATCAGGGTTTTGCTCTGTATGCTTATGGGAATAATATAGATCTTATTCAACCAAAATTTCTGTCATGGCCAAAACTTCCTGTATTTATTTGCCGTTATAAATATTGATCAATATAATATTCAGGATGTCATTACTTCTTGCATACATATTCATGGACAAAAGACATAAAACTAATGAAATTTCATTTAGAATTAATAATATTAATTCTCAGAGTGTTTGTTTTTTCTCAAATATCGTTGTAAATAATTTATTTAACCCATTCCTTCATAGGCTATTTTTAGATCCTACCTCTTTGAATAAATCTACCGAAAGGAAACATTTACTAGAGGAAAGAAAATCTTTAGAATTGTGTTGTATTGAAACAATTTTGATAAATGGAGCATTTGCTCCTATAGAGCAAATGCTCTGTTTATCACAATAGTTTCAGAAAGTGGCTTTTACAGAGGCGTCAAAAGGCGTCAATATGAGGGAATGGGTTAAATGTCAAACAATTTGGATCCTGATGAGATGCCATGTTATTTTGCTTCTCATCTTGATTCAAACAGTTTTGAAATATTATCACAAGGTGAAAGAGTGATGGTGACAAGAATCTTGACCAAAGCACGGAGTGGAATTGATGCATGTTTATGCTTCTATTTGTAGGGGACAATTATTGCCTGTTTCACAATAGGTAAGTAGGCATGTTGTTTTTGATTAACCCTTTCCCTCATATAAACATATAAACATGTTTTCACGCATTTGCAAACAGAGTAGACCCAGATCAGATGGCTCCTAGAGGAGCCGTCTGATCAGGGTCTACTCTGTTTGCTAATAGAATTTGATAGATCTGTTTCTTTGCTTTCTAAAATGTCTACAATGGTCCACCTTGCATATTTCTTTATAACTATTTTGTTAATTAATATTCATTAGGTATTGAAATTTGAAATAAACATAGAACAGGGAAAGGGTTAATGAATGTTTAACAATAGAATGGATCGCCTTTGAAATGTTATATCTGCTCAGAAAGGTTCCGGACAGAGCTGGCTGGAGGAAAATCCCTCAGACCCCTTGATGATTCAATGAATTACAGGTCTAATGATGATGATGATGATGATGATGATGATGATGACCATAGATAAGTCTGGATTTTATTTCAGCTTACCTAAATTGTCCTAAAGATTTGGACACCATATCTTCCCCTTGCAGTTGGTTTGTAAAGCAGAATAAATCATTTTGGCACCATTTTGATAACTTTAGATTTGCCTGACATAGTAGCAAACAGTGTAGACCCTGATCAAACAGCTCCTTCATGAGCTATTTGATCTGGCTCTGCACTGTTTGCCAAAGAGTGTCTATTTGAATACTAAGAACACTTAGGGTAATGACTGTTTGACGCTGATAGGGTTTTCTTATAAATAAAAATGCAAATTAGTTAAGCTTAATGGACAGATGTTACAAGATAATGCATTTTGTTTCATCGCTTTGTGTTTACCTCGGTCACTGTGGCAACTGTTGTGCAATAACTGTCATAATAGATTGTTCAGTAAATGGATTTCAAGCGGAGAAGTGTTTTATCTTATCATTTCTATTAGTGGCTTTGATTTTCTGTATGGCGGCAGCAGAACATCCTGCCATTTTCAAGTATTCTGGCGTCATTAGTTACGTCATCGTTAATGTACCGCAATTAACATAGTTGTATTATAGTTTGCAGTAAAAACTTGGGTCCACTATACTAGATGTGTTCCATTATTTCTTACATGAATATTGAACAGGGAATGGATTAACTCCATGAATATTCATGTAAGAAATAATGACCTTATGATTATTAATAGATTAATTGTTGTAATAGCACATGGACACAGGAATTTTTGTTCATTGTAGAAACTGTAGAATCAAATCTATCTTATATTAAGCAAAGGAGCAGACTCTGATTAGACAGCTCCTACAGGAGCCATCTGGTCTGGGTGCACTCTGTTTGCAAGATGTAGAAAGGCGTATTTATGGAGTAAAGGGTTAATAGGAGGGTTTACCAGAGGTAAGAAGTAATTGCCCTAAATATCCGACCAGACAAACTGAGGCAACAGAGCTGTCTAATCAAGGTCTACTCTGTTTGCAAAGGCATAGAAAGGCGTATTTATGGAGGAAAGATTGATGCTAGTTCTGATATAGGCTACCTTATATATTCTTTATAAAAAACAATTTTTGATTAATATAGACATCTTTTCACCTCTTAAGTAGCAAACAGATTAAAACACAGATCAGATGGCTCCTGTAGGAGCCATCTGATCAGGGTCTGCTCTGTTTGTTCATGGAAAAATATAGATCAGATTCTACAGTTTCCATCAATACCAAAACATCCTGTGAACAAATGCCATTATAAAAATTCAGCTAATAAATATTCATGATGTGATTATTTCTTATATGAATATTCAATGAGGAAGGAGTTAATGATACTATCCAAAAGGATAAAATAAAAGGATTTTGAAAGACCCGAGGTCTACACTGTCTTGAAATGCTTGTTTATTTGACCCCAGTATTCAGAGAGTTAGTATGTTTTTATTTCAGGTCTAAGCCTGATTGGACTGTCAAAAGTTGGTGCTATGTCCGATCCAGGTTGTACTCCAGTACAGATCCTCGTGTTTAGCGCACTCATAGTGGCAGTAGACCCAGTGGCTGTAAGTCTTATGAGCTAGTCTAACAACATTGAATAGAATAATTATACCCCCACAAACAAAGTTTTGGGGGGGTATACTGGAGTCACCATGTCCATCCGTCCGTCCGTCTGTCCGTCACGCTTGTCCGGATCATAACTTCCAAAGTATAAAAGCTATTGACGTCAAACTTCATATATAGATAGATCACATTGACCGCAAGTGCATTGCACAAGGTTTGTAACTCTGTCTTCAGTATTTTTGGAGTTATTGCCCTTTGTTATTTTTCTGTTCTTCCGGAAATTCAGGTTTTCAGGAGTTTTTTCTAAACCATAACAGATATTGAAGTGATATTTGGTATGTGGCTTTATTATAATGAGTTACAGATCAAGTTTTAATTTCGTTACGATTCATTGATTTTTCACGGAAATACAGTGATTTTACTTGGAAACTTTCCGGAAATTCAGGTTTTCCGGAGTTGTTTTCTAAACCCTTGCAGATATTGATGTGATATTTGGTATGTAGCTTTATAATAATGAGTTACAGATCAAGTTTGAATTTTGTTACACTACATTGTTTTTAACGGAATAACAGCATTTTGACTTAGAAATTTTTAGGAAATTTCAGGTTTCCCGGAGTTTTTTTCTAAACTGTAGCAGATATTGTAGTGATTTATTTCCCCCCATCTCTGTGTCAAATGTGCTAGTGGGGGTATTCATCACCTTTAGTGGTAGTTCTAGTTAACTCTGTTTATGCTGAAAACATAATATCTGCTATAATCCTGACAAGTTAAAAATTTATATGAGCATTCAAGTCTGATCTGATAAGGTTCGAATCACGGCCTAGACATTTGGATTTTTCATATGAGGAAGCCTTCCAGCTGGCTTGCAGTAGGTCGGTATGTGGTTCAATTCAGTTCTTCTATGCACGGAACAATGCAATTTGTCTAGTGCACCTGTAATTAGCTGAACGTCACAATATGACTGAAATACTGCTAAAACGATGTGAAACCGGATATAAACAGCTATAAATAAACTGATGTGTCTGTGAAATACATGCAATATGCGTGTCTGAATACCATTATGTCAGTACATAATTATTTGGACACCAAATCTCTGCTCTCCACTAGTTTGTGAAGCTGAATAATACAAATTGACACCATTTTGATAACTTTAAACTAGACTATTAAAAAGTGTAGACCCTGATCAAAAGGTTCCTTTTGATCTTGATCTTGATCTGCACTCTTTGCCTGTGTTTGTCTGAATACTTACTATAATTAGGAGACAGTCAAACCCGTCCAAACCGGATGTAAAATTTAGTTTAACCCTTTCCCTCATATAAAGGTGTTTTCACGCATTTGCAAACAGAGTAGACCCTGCAGGAACTTTCTGCATTACTTTTACCCTGCTGTAACCCTTTACTCCATGAATATTCATGAGTTTAACTCCACCTTCTTTCCATATTTATTATCTCAAATAGTATTTTGGTATGTATCATTGCTATGAAAGGCAGGATAAAGACATGCCTAAAAGATCCTGAGTGGAAACAGTGCAGACCTGTAGGAGCTATCTGATATGGGTCTACACTGTTTTCAAACAGACAGAAAAACCTATATATTGAGTTAAGGTTAAGCAATCATCGTTTTTAAATGCACCTGTGTTCATTCAAAAAATGGTCACGTTAAAGGGGTTTAACTTTGAGTGCTAGAACACATGCATAGTCTGGAAAACCCTTGTGTGACTTTGTGAATTCAGCAAGTGAAGGTGCTAGAATAGAAACTAGCAAATTGCTCTATTCCTATTTCATTTACCTCATTCCATGGTCAACACCAGCTTAACCATTACAATGCTGAATTTTGGACTATTTCAAAATTGAAACAGGTCAAGATTATGGTGAATATTTAGGAATTTTTCTGAAGAAAAGTGTAACATGACACACAGGGCAGACCCTGATGAGAGGGCTCCTCTAGGAGCGCTCTCATCTGGATCTACACTGTTTGTAAAGGAAATTGGTGGCGCATTTCTCACATTTTAAGGGTTAGATGCTGAATTGTCACAGTAGAATGATCCGTTACTGTTTAAACGTACATGTGTATAGTCCATTCGGTATTAAAGGGAGTAGTTTGTGTGAAGATTATGAATGACAAACAGTGCAGACCCTGGTCAGAGGGCTACTCTACTAGCCCTATGATCTAGGTCTCCACTGTTTGCAAAATGTCAATACACTTGGTTTTCTCAATAAAAGGGTTTCCCCCGTCAGAATTGACTGAAATAATTACAGAATTCTGTCACTGTGTTTAACTCTTTGAATGTGGGAAACAAGTTAACAAGCATTTGTAAACAGTGCAGACCCAAGTCACAGGGCTCCTGGGGGATCCCTCTGATCAAGACCTGCATTGTGTATCATTAAAAAAAAACAGTTATTAAATTTCAGTCTATTATCCTGAATGGACTGTACTATTAAATCGAAATGGACCATTCCACTTTGAAAGTTCAGCATTCAAAGAATAATTGCATGCAGTTCCCTTGTCATGATAAATCCATGCAATTCCCTTGTGATGACAACTCCATGTATTCTAAATCGGTAAATCTGTGATAAATTTTTCAAACTGTTTTACTCTCGATTAGAATTTTTTATTAGGATCCAAACTATTTGACATTCTAGCCATATTATTTGAGAAGAAACGGAAGAAATATCTGCTTTGAAAAAAAATTAAGCAGACAACAATTTCACTAGGTGGTAATTACATGGCAAACTATAAATTATTGTTGTCTGCAAAACAATTTGCTGCTGCAATTCTGAACCCTCTCTCCATGGACATCGGTATTCATGCAAGAATAATGATGTCATGAATATTAATTAGATTAATTTGTTATAATACAAATGAGTAGAAAGGCATATTTATGGAGTAAAGGGTTAATGTTATCGAAATGGAGGCAAATTGAATTATTCAGCTTTACAACCTGGAGCTGGAGCCTGGAGAGGGCAGATTGGGTATTTAAATACATACAGTATACAAGCTAGTGGAGAGGCCATCTGAATACATACAATATACAAGCTAGTGGAGAGGGAAGATTGAGTATCCCAATACATACAGTATACAAGCCAGTGAAGAGGGCATTTGAATACATGCAGTATACAAGCTAGTGGAGAGGACATCTGAATACATACAGTATACAAGCTAGTGGAGAGGGCAGATTGAGTATCCCAATACATACAGTATACAAGCCAGTGGAGAGGGCATCTGAATACATACAGTATACAAGCTAGTGGAGAGGGCAGATTGGGCATCTGAATACATACAGTATACAAGCTAGTGGAGAGGACATCTGAATACATACAGTATACAAGCTAGTGGAGAGGGCAGATTGGGCATCTGAATACATACAGTATACAAGCTAGTGGAGAGGGCAGATTGGGCATCTGAATACATACAGTATACAAGCTAGTGGAGAGGGCATCTGAATACATACAGTATACAAGCTAGTGGAGAGGGCATTTGAATACATACAGTATACAAGCTAGTGGAGAGGGCATTTGAATACATACAGTATACAAGCTAGTGGAGAGGGCATATTGAGTATCTGAATACATACAGTATACAAGCTAGTGGAGAGGGAAGATTGGATATCTGAATACATACAGTATACAAGCTAGAGGAGAGGACGGATTGGGTATCTGAATACATACAGTATACAAGCTAGTGGAGAGGGAAGATTGGGTATCTAATACATACAGTATACAAGCCAGTGGAGAGGTCATCTGAATACATACAGTATACAAGCTAGTGGAGAGGGCATCTGAATACATACAGTATACAAGCTAGTGGAGAGGGTAGATTGGGTATTTGAATACATACAGTATACAAGCTAGTGGAGAGGACATCTGAATACATACAGTATACAAGCTAGTGGAGAGGGAAGATTAGGTACATACAGTATACAAGTTAGTGGAGAGGGCACCTAAATACATACAGTATACACACTAGTGGAGAGGGCAGATTGGATATTTGAATACATACAAGCTAGTGGAGAGGACATCTGAATACATACAGTATACAAGCTAGTGGAGAGGGCAGATTGGGTATTTGAATACATACAGTATACAAGCTAGTGGAGAGGGCAGATTGGGTATCTGAATACATACAGTATACAAGCTAGTGGAGAGGGAAGATTAGGTACATACAGTATACAAGTTAGTGGAGAGGGCATCTAAATACATACAGTATACACACTAGTGGAGAGGGCAGATTGGATATTTGAATACATACAAGCTAGTGGAGAGGACATCTGAATACATACAGTATACAAGCTAGTGGAGAGGGCAGATTGGGTATTTGAATACATACAGTATACAAGCTAGTGGAGAGGGCCGATTGGGTATCTGAATACATACAGTATACAAGCCAGTGGAGAGGGCAGATTGGGCATCTGAATAAATACAGTATACAAGCTAGTGAAGAGGACATCTGAATACATACAGTATACAAGCTAGTGGAGAGGACATCTGAATACATACCGTATACAAGCTAGTGGAGAGGACATCTGAATACATACAGTATACAAGCTAGTGGAGAGGGCAGATTGGGTATTTGAATACATACAGTATACAAGCTAGTGGAGAGAGCAGATTGGGTATTTGAATACGTACAGTATACAAGCCAGTGGAGAGGGCAGATTAGGTATCTGAATACATACAGTATACAAGCTAGTGGAGAGGGCATTTGAATACATACAGTATACAAGCTAGTGGAGAGGACATCTGAATACATACAGTATACAAGCTAGTGGAGAGGACATCTGAATACATACAGTATACAAGCTAGTGGAGAGGGCATCTGAAAACATACAGTATACAAGCTAGTGGAGACGGCAGATTGGGTATTTGAATACATACAGTATACAAGCTAGTGGAGAGGGAAGATTGGGTATCTAATACATACAGTAAACAAGCTAGTGGAGAGGACATCTGAATACATACAGTATACAAGTGAGTGGAGAGGGCAGATTGGGTATTTGAATACATACAGTATACAAGCTAGTGGAGAGGGCAGTTTGAGTATCTGAATACATACAGTATACAAGCGAGTGGAGAGGGCCTCTGAATACATACAGTATACAAGCTAGTGAAGAGGGCAGAATGAGTATCTGAATACATACAGTATACAATCTAGTGGAGAGGGCATTTGAATACATACAGTATACAAGCTAGTGGAGAGGGCATTTGAATACATACAGTATACAAGCTAGTGGAGAGGGAAGATTGGGTATCTCATACATACAGTATACAAGCCAGTGGAGAGGTTATCTGAATACATACAGTATACAAGCTAGTGGAGAGGTCATCTGAATACATACAGTATACAAGCTAGTGGAGAGGGCAGAATGAGTATCTGAATACATACAGTATACAAGCTAGTGGAGAGGGCATTTGAATACATACAGTATACACGCTAGTGGAGAGGGCATTTGAATACATACAGTATACAAGCTAGTGGAGAGGGAAGATTGGGTATCTCATACATACAGTATACAAGCTAGTGGAGAGGTCATCTGAATAAATACAGTATACAAGCTAGTGGAGAGGGCATCTGAATACATACAGTATACAAGCTAGTGGAGAGGACATCTGAATACATACAGTATACAAGCTAGTGGAGAGGGAAGATTGGGTATCTAATACATACAGTATACAGCTAGTGGAGTGGTCATCTGAATACATACAGTATACAAGCTAGTGGATAGGGCATCTGAATACATACAGTATACAAGCTAGCGGAGAGAACATCTGAATACATACAGTATACAAGCTAGTGGAGAGGGAAGATTGGGTATCTAATACGTACATACAGTATACAAACTAGTGGAGAGGACATCTGAATACATACAGTATACAAGCTAGCGGAGAGGGCATTTGAATACATACAGTATACAAGCTAGTGGAGAGGGCAGATTGGGTATCTAATACATACAGTATACAAGCCAGTGGAGAGGGCAGATTGGGCATCTGAATACATACAGTATACAAGCTAGTGGAGAGGGAAGATTGGGTATCTAATACATACAGTATACAAGCTAGTGGAGAGGGAAGATTGGGTATCTAATACATACAGTATACAAGCTAGTGGAGAGGGAAGATTGGGTATCTAATACATACAGTATACAAGCTAGTGGAGAGGGAAGATTGGGTATCTAATACATACAGTATACAAGCCAGTGGAGAGGGCAGATTGGGCATCTGAATACATACAGTATACAAGCTAGTGGAGAGGGAATCTGAATACATACAGTATACAAGCTAGTGGAGAGGGCATCTGAATACATACAGTATACAAGCTAGTGGAGAGGGCATCTGAATACATACAGTATACAAGCTAGTGGAGAGGGCATTTGAATACATACAGTATACAAGCTAGTGGAGAGGACATATGAATACATACAGTATACAAGCTAGTGGAGAGGACATCTGAATACATACAGTATACAAGCTAGTGGAGAGGGCAAAATGAGCATCTGAATACATACAGTATACAAGCTAGTGGAGAGAGCATCTGAATACATACAGTATACAAGCTAGTGGAGAGGGAAGATTAGGTATCTGAATACCGGTATATACAGTATTTATGGTAATCTGCTTTAGGCAAGACTTTGAATTATTGCCTTAATGCTTTCCTTCATATAAACACCTTTTGATGCATTTGCAAACAGAGTAGACCCAGATAAGATGGTTCCTAGAGGAGCCCTGTGATCAGGGTCTGCTCTGTTTGCTTTTGACACAACATAGATCTGATTCTTCAGTTTTTGTCAAAGCAAAATATTTCCTTGAAAATTTCACCTAATAAAAATTCAGCTAATGAATATTCATAATGTTGTCATTTCTTTCATGAATATTTAACAGGGAAAGTGTTAATTGTCTGCTGGGTGAATCCAGATTGCATAGGAAGTGTCTGATCAGGGCCTGTATTATATGCTACAGGAAATGTTCATCCTCCAGTCTTAACTCTTTCCCTGTTCTAGGTTTAGTCCAAATTTCAATACATACTGAATAGTCATTAACAAAATAGTTATAAAGAAATATGGAACTTGGAACATTGCAGACATTTTTAGAAAGCAAAGAAACAGATTTATCAAATTCTAATAGCAAACAGAGCAGACCCTGATCAGACGGCTCCTCTAGGAGCCGTCTGATCTGGGTCTACCCTGTTTGCAAATGCGTGAAAATACGTTTGTATGAGGGAAAGGGTTAAGCCCTTTCAAAAAGAACTGACTGGAGAATATAGAATTAAGAAATTTTCCAGCTTGAAAATACTTAACGCTTATCATGCTACCCATGACCTGACTCCCATTTGCAAACTGTTGGATCCAGATGAGACTCAGAGTAACTTGACATCTCATCAGGATCGAAGCTGTTTGACACTCGGTTAATAGTTTTCAAAAATTTGGATAAAATCAGAAGCAGTCAAAATTTGTACGAGATCCACATTTGAGCAGACATTAGTTTTTTTACAGTGAGTTAGATCAGTGTACATTGTATAAGGGTTGACGTCATCACGTCAAGATCATTGGATTTAACTCTTTGCACGCTAAGTAATTTTTCGCCTGCAACAATTGCCGTCTGCTTCAATTCTTAAGATAAACTTTCTCTTATTTCTTTGCAAAAATGTGGTCAAGGTGACAAACAGTTTGGATCCTGATGAGATGCTGCATTATGCGGCGTCTCATCTGGATCCAAACTGTTTGCATAGGTAATCACATTTCGCCGCTAGCATGCAAAGAGTTAAGAATATATGAAACTAGAATCCAATACAAAATGGATTAACTCTCTGCAGACTAAGTGCTTGTCACCTGCAAAAATTGCTGTCTACTACATTTCTCAATGGTAACTTTTCTTCCACTTCTTTTAAAAATAAAAACAGAGGGACAAAGATGTCGGATGTTCATTAGATGCAGGGTTGTTACTCAGCATCCCGTCTTAGTCCACACTGTTTGTATGGGTTAGTATGAAAATGTCTGATAGCATGCAAAGAATTAAAGCAATAGTCGATGATTGTCATCTGTTTTTATCATAGTGAAAATCAATTACATACAGTGAGGATCTGATTGACATAGTATTGGTATTACGCATCCTTTACCCAAGGGTATCATATAATAAGCCCAGTGATGATGAAGCAAGTGTACATGTATGTATAATCCAATACTCCATATATAGGTATTGTTATGCCTTTACAAACAGAGTAGACTAAGATCAGACGGCTCCTGTAGGAGCCATCTGATCAGGGTCTGCTATGTTTGCTTATGGAATAAAATATATCTGATTCTGCAGTTTTTGCCAGAGTCAAAACTTTCCTTGTTCATACTTGCCACTTTTGAAATTCATTTAACCCTTACCTCCATAAATACGCCTTTCTACACCTCTGTAAAAGTCTTTGTTGAAACCATTGTGATAAATAGATCATTTGCTCCTACAGGAGCAAATGCACTATTTATCACAATGGTTTCAAACTACAAAATTCTAAAAAAAATCCTTTTCTCTAGTTAATGCTCCTTTTCAGTACATTTATTCAAAGAGGTTGTATCTAAAAATAGCCTATGGAGGAAAGGGTTAAGTAATAGTTTGCTACTAACCATACACTCATACAGTTATTGTTCTAGATGAATATTTATGAGGTAAAGGAATTAACATATCCAAGTGTATCTAGGAATTTTCCATCTGTCAAATGCAAAGAGTTTTTAGCACCAATTTCTGTAGTACTTCTGATGTTATTACAATCATGTAGTCCCCCACTGGCCACTGGAGGGGGACTATAGGATTGCCCTCTGTCCATCCGTCCATCCTTCTGTCCTTCCATCTATTCGTCCTACCGTCCAGACGATATCTCCTGAATTGGCAGATGCTGTTGTGTCAGAAATGGAGATGATAGTGCCTTGAGTGTCATTTTGAAGCTCATCTTTATGTCTGTATGTCTGTCTCACAGGTGCTTGCTATTTTCCAAGAGGTTGGAGTGAACAACATGCTGTACTTCCTGGTGTTTGGAGAGTCGCTGCTCAATGATGGGGTCACTGTTGTGCTATATAATGTCATGCAGACTTACAACAGAATGGACACAATAGAGCCAGATCAGGTACATATACCCTAAGTATACCAACAGACTAACTTATGCAAATACAGCAGAGCCTGTCTTAAGTGGCAATCAACGGAGGTCTAATTATGGGTCTGTAAGACAGGTGGTAGCTTAACCCTTTCCTCCATAAATACGCATTTCTATGCCTCTGTAATAGCCACTACTTGAAACCATTGTGATAAATCCTATAGGAGCAAATGCTCTATTTATCACATTGGTTTCAAACTACAAAATTCCTAAATTTTACTTTTCTCTAGTAAATGCTCCTTTTGGGTAGATTCATTCAAAGAGGTTGGGTCTAAAAATAGCTTATGGAGGAATGGGTTAATGTAGGTTCATAGTAATGCAAAAAAAACTCTTATAGGAGCTTTCTGCATTACTTTTGCACTGCATTAAGCAACCACCTGCTTTTTTAAGACTCCTATGTGATGTGCAGTGGTCTAGTGGTAACACGCTTGACTATCAATCCGGAGGTCCGGGGTTCAAATCCCTGTCCCTCCCGGAAATTTCAGAGACACTTTTCAATGCCTCCCACCCACACCTCCTCTACACCCAGTGGTTAAAATGGGTTTCTGTGGGGGTCACTAGCCGATACTGCGGCTGCATGATTGCACCGTATGTTAGCAGTGCTCAATATTGTAGGCGAATGACTCAATGACTAGGGGAGTAAACATACAGTCGGCTGAGCAGTCCTTCAGACTGAAAGTAGACTGTAACTAGGTACTTTACTATGTTCAATACATGAATGACTGCTTAATATAGCTTCTGCTATAGTTCAAACTTAGATCAGGGTCTACACTACTTGCTACCATGTCTGTCTAGTTTATAGTTATAAAATTGTGTTAAATTGACCAACTCGGTTTAAGAAATCAGTAATGAGGGCAGAACATGTAGAGTAATTTGGATAGGAGAACACTAAAGGCAAAACTTTTGTACCATTGTCTATAACATTTACAGGTAAAAGTAAAGTAAAAGTAAAGTACCTAGTTATAGTCTACTTTCAGTCCGAAGGACTGCTCAGCCGACTATACATTTAAGGGCAAAATTGCTTTCTACTACAATTTTCATCGGAGTTTTTCTTCCATTCTTTGTGACTACCATTGCAAACAGTTAATCCTGTCCTTTATATAAATGCTTTTCAAACATTTGCCTATATAGGAGCCGTCAGGTCTGGGTCTACTCTGTGTGAATATGAAGGAGTGGGTTAATACCTGGAAATATACCTCTCTAAGGTGGTCACTTTACCCTTTACTCCATAAATACACCTTTCTACACTCTTGCAGACAGAGTAGACCCAGATCAGACAACTCCTATAGGAGCTCTGTTTGCTTATGCTATAATATAGGATTCTACAGTATCTGTCATGGCCAAACATTCAGGACTGTGTTCATGTGCTATTATAACAAATTAATCTGATGAATATTCATGACGTCATTATTTCATACATTAACCCTTTCCCTGATGAATATTCATGTAAGAAATAATGATGTCATGAATATAAATAAGAATACATGTATTTTTTATAATGGCATATGAACACAGGATATTTTGGCCTAGGCAGAAGCTGAAGAATCAGATCTATATTACACCATGAGCAAACAGAGCAGACCCTGATCAGATGGCTCCTATAGGAGCCGTCTGATCTGGGTCTACTCTGCTTGCAGAGTTGTCAAAATGCGCTTACATAAGGGAAAGGGTTAATATTCATGGAGGAAAGGATTAAGCAAGGGTTTACTGTGGATGCTGTACAGTCATGTACTGATTTATCATTTCAGATAGTCCTTGGCATAGTGAAGTTTTTTGTGGTGGTGTTCGGTGGTTTGTTAATTGGTATTGTCCTGGGACTGATGACTTCATTCTTAACCAAGTATACAAACTCCGTGAAGGTGGTGGAGCCAATCATTATTTTCGGTTTTGCATATCAGGCCTATATTCTGGCAGAAATGTTCCACTTCTCAGGAATAGTCAGGTAAAAATTATTGGATTATTGGAAAACCTATGCTAGAGTAACTTGTACGAAACCTCAGAAATATAGGTGGGGGAGATGGGGTGTTTGATTAACCCTTTCCTACATAGGCTATTTTTAGACCCAACCTCTTTGAGTAAATCTACCGAAAAGGAGCATTTACTAGAGAAAAGAAAAATGTTAGAACTGTGTAGTCTTGAAACCATTGTGATAAATAGAGCATTTGCTCCACAGGAGCAAATGCTCTATTTATCACAATAGTTTCAAGAAGTGAATTTTACAGAGGCGTAGAAAAGCATATTTATAGAGGAAAAGGTTATCCTTTTATTTAGCCTTTCTACCACTCTGCAAACAGAGTAGACCCTGTGTGTGATCTGGGTCAACTCTGAATGGAAAGGTGCAAAAAGGTAGGAGTAGATGAAGGCTAGTTTTTGGTGTTCAGTACAGGTGGCAGCTTCATGCAGGATGTAAATAATTCAGAAAACTTCTGTGGGAGCTTTCTGAGTTATTTTAATTCTGCATTTAGCATCCACTTGCTTTCTAAGACACTTATGTTAGCTGTTTACCTCATAGAAATGCCTTTTCAAGCCTTTCAAAACAGAGTAGACATATCAGATGGCTCCTGCAGAAGTCATCTGATTGTTGTCTGCTCTATTTGCTCATCTGATTGTCGTCTGCTCTGTTTGCTCCTGAAATTATAGGATTATTCAGTGTCTGCCATGGTAAAATATGCTCATGTCCATATTCCAGTATAAAAATTCAGCCATAATTAATATTCACAATGTCGGTATTTCTTACATGAATTTTCATGAGGTAAAGGATCAAACCTTTTTCTCCATAAATACGCCTTTCTATTCCTATGCAAACAGAGTAGACCCAAATCAGATGGTTCCTATAGGAGCCGTCTGATCAGGCTCTACTGTGTTTGCTTATGAAATAATATAGATCAGAATTAACAGCTTCTGCTTTGGCAAAAAAGAATCATGTCATTTTGAAAATTGATCAAATGAATATTTATGATGTCAATATTTCTAACATGAATATTCATAGAGTTAAGTATTAAGTAACTGTTATACATAATTATGTTTTCCTGTTTCAGTATCATCGGATGTGGGTTGACCCAAATGCAATATGCCTTCAACAATATTACAAACAAGTCTAAACTTGCGGTGAAGTTTTTTGCCAAAGTTTTTAGGTAAGAATAAATGAACTATTTGTGTTACAATAACTTTTTGCTGCAGGAGCCATCTGATCTGGGTCTACTCTGTTTGCAAATGCATGGAAAAGTGCATGTTTGGAATAAAATTTAAATAACTCAATTTTTGACATAAAGGTATTAAATTATGGATGGAAAATGATTGTTATTGCAAATAGTAGAGAACCAATGACCAAAGAATCTGCTACATATCCTGTAACACCAAGTCAGACAGCTCCAATATAGCAGATGTCTGATCCCGGCCTGTACTGTTTGCAGGGGTTCTGTGTCTTGTTAGTACAGATACTGTAATTAATACAGATATTGGGACACAGTTATCCCTTCGCTTGCTATTCACTTCAATATACCTACCTGTAAATAGTGATGACCCAGATGAGACAGCTCTTGCAGGAGCTGTCTCATCAGGGTCTGCACTATTTACAAGTTGATTGTACAACCAGTGCACTCCACAGCAGTGATTGCACAGCGAAATACTTGTACACAGTGAAGATATATGTAAATATACAAAAGGGCATAGGTAAAGAAGGATAAATATATTTTAAAATTCAGCAAGAGAAGGGTTAAATGTGTCTTGTTAGTACAGATTTTGGGACACAGTTAAATGTGTCTAATTAATACAGATTTTGGGACACAGTTAAATGTGTCTTGTTAGTACAGATTTTGGGACACAGTTAAATGTGACTTGTTAGTACAGATATTGGGACACAGTTAAATGTGTCTTGTTAGTACATATTTTGGGACACAGTTAAATGTGTCTTGTTAGTACAGATTTTGGGACACAGTTAATTGTGTCTTGTTAGTACAGATATTGGGACACAGTTAATTGTGTCTTGTTAGTACAGATTTTGGGACACAGTTAATTGTGTCTTGTTAGTACAGATTTGGGACACAGTTAATTGTGTCTTGTTAGTACAGATATTGGGACATGGTTAAATGTGTCTTGTTAGTACAGATATTGGGACACGGTTAAATGTGTCTAGTTAGTACAGATTTTGGGACACAGTTAAATGTGTCTTGTTAGTACAGATTTTGGGACACGGTTAATTGTGTCTTGTTAGTACAGATTTTGGGACACAGTTAATTGTGTCTTGTTAGTACAGATTTTGGGACACAGTTAATTGTGTCTTGTTAGTACAGATTTCGGGACACAGTTAAATGTGTCTTGTTAGTACAGATATTGGGACACGGTTAAATGTGCCTAGATAGTACAGATATTGGGACACGGTTAAATGTGCCTAGATAGTACAGATATTGGGACACTCCTTTCTAAAATATCCATTGTTTGATCCAGAATGTTGACAATTGCAATCATACTGGTTTGACCATTAACCTTGACCCTTTCGCTGCCAAACTCTGTCGTCCGCTAACTTTGTCGTCTGCTACAAATTTTAATTCTTTTGATTTTCTTCAGTTTTGTTTCAAAAACATAGTAATAGTAACAATCAGTTTGGATCCTGATGAGACGCTGAGTTACTCGGCGTCTCATCTGGATCCAAACTGTTTGCATAGGTAATCACAGATCCGACATTGGCAGCGAAAGGGTTAATGAAATATAGAAGTTGGAACAGTGTCGCCATTTTAGAAAGTAAAGAAACAGATCTATCGATTTCCACTAGCAAACAGACTAATTTAAGCAGACCCTGGTTGGGTTTGCAAATGCGTGCAACATGTTTATATGAAGGAAAGGGTTAATTCTACTACAACCAGAGAGTTGCTATTAGTCATACAATTTCCCATTCTTCTATAACCACAGACTCAAATTCTGACTTGATATCTCTTTAAAATTTATTGAGCAAAAATCTGCCAGATTTCCATGTTGCTAGTCATCACTCAGACTAGACGATTTTATGACCAGTTCAGCATGAAACATGAACTCTTCAGGGCTGGAAGGCTAATGAACATGTCACTATAGTTAACAATTAGGTTCTAAGGTTTTCGTTACAAAGAATGTTGAATGTCAAAAGGCAATTAATCCTTCTCTGGCTATTTGCCACATGACTCGCATTTACAGCTTGGATCCAGATGATATGCTGAGTAACTTGGCATCTCGTCAGGGATCCAAGCTGTTTGACACTCGTTAATAGTTGCAATAAAACTTGATCAAATCAACAGTAGTGCAACAAATCCATATTTGGGCAGACTTTCTTTTTTTTCTTTGTGGGTCAAGGGTTAACATTTTGCCAGACTAATTAGCTGATCTGGTGTTTCCGGCTGTGGCATTGTTACTTTTAATCTAAATGTTAAGCTCGCTAACTGGGCAGCTAAGCAGGGTAAAAAAGTTTGATGCTGTCATTATGTGATTTGAATGGAATTGAAAGAAATGGCTTCCTTGTAGAGCACAGAGGAGAATAACTTTCATGGAAAACTACTGTGCAGATTTAAACAGACAATATGGGTATCTGGGGTGTAATTCTAGCTGCTTTCCAAAGGCATGCATCCTCATTTAGAGGTTGTGCCCGCATTTTATATGTGGGTGGATTGATTTATTGGGCGACTATGATACATCTATCTTTTTTCTTGGAGGAAGTTCATTAACCCTTTCTCTGTTCTGTGTCTATTCTACATTTTAATACCTACTGAATATTTATGGACAAAATAGTTCCATTTCCAAACAGAGTAGACCCAGATCAGATGACTTCTGTAGGAGCCATCTGATCAGGGTCTGCTCAATTTGCTAATGGAATTTGAAAGATGTTTCTTTACTTTCTAGAATGGCTACAATGTTCCACCTTCCATATTTAATTATAGCAATGTTGTCCCTGAATATTCAGGAGATATTGAAATTTGGAATAAACATAGAACAGGGAAAGGATTAATAGTCAGTTTTTGAAACCATTGTGCATTGTTCATCATAAGGAGCAAAATTAATGTTCCCAGTAAATGTCCCCTTTCATTAGATTCATTCAAAGAGGTTGAATCTAAAAATAGCCTATGAGGGTATAGGTCAAATCCAACTTGTAATGTGTACAGCTATATGAGGAGGTGTTTTGGATTGTTTGAAAGTCACTATCAGGGTGACCTTTGGTCATCATTTCTCTATCATCTGTCAGTCTGTGACTGTTAACCCTTCGCTTGCTGAATTTTAAAATACATTTCTCCTTCTTTACCCATGCCCTGTTGCATAATTACATATATCTTCACTGTGTACAAGTATTTCGCTGTGCAATCACTGCTGCGGAGTGCACTGGTTGCACAATCATATTGTAAATAGTGCAGACCCTGATGAGACAGCTCCTACAGGAGCTGTCTCATCTGGGTCTTCACTATTTACAGGTAGGTATATTGACGTGAATAGCAAGCGAAGGGTTAAGTGTGTTTGTCGTGGTATATGGAGAAGTGCCCTTCTGGAGAAGTGTCCCTCTTTTCTTACTGGGTGGAGAAGTGCCCCTCCATTGCATTTTCAGAGGCGGAGAAGTGCCCCTCCATCATAATCAAAGGACCGGTGAAGTGCCCCTCCATGTCATAACAAAATGCCCATCAAACCCTAACAAAGAAGTGCCCCTCCATTGCATTTTAAGAGATGGAGAAGTGCCCCTTTGTCATAATTGAAGGACCAAAGAAGTGCTACTCCATGTCATAACAAAATGCCCATCAAACCCTAACAAAATGTATCACAGTACTCTCTTTTCATTTATATGCTGGCTGAGTTTTAGCTCGTCTGTTTTGAAGAAAAGTCGAACTATTGTGATCACTGGGTCATAGGCGTTTTCGTTGTTGTCATTGTCAGCGTGCAGAAACTTTAATGTAGTTCATTACTCGAAAAGTATAAGAGGTATCAACATGAAACTTTATAGGCTAGTAGATCTCATTTAGGGGAAGGTCCCTACATAAGAACCATTACATCTTGATTTCAACATTTTGGAGTTATGGCCCTTTACTGTTTTCAACAAAAATTAATTTAGCTGGACAAGCACCAAATCAGACGAACGTTGGTGCCACACAAGGCTCTTGTTTTCATTACAACAATATTGATTCTGTTTACTCCTGTTTTGTGTTTGAATACACACAGCATATGCAGAAAATGGCACTCAATTTATAAAAGGGAGGCAATTATGTTGATGTAACAGTATCAGAACTATGTTTTGCAGGGTTAGTAAATTTCAAGCTTGGATCCAGAGTACACATGCTTCATGGTCTCATCAAGATCAAAGCTGTTTGCATATGGCACTACGGTCACGATTAAGTAGGTGTGACTAAACGATTATCACCCCTGCATCAAAAAGTAGCATGAATTGAAAAAGCAATAATCTAATTATATTTTAACACGTTGTGTGTTATTTAAACACACAACAGTGAGTAAACAGAAACATAAAACAAATCCACCAACATATAAATGTAAAGAGAGTTTTGTTGTGACATGGAGGGGCACTTCTCCGGCCCTTTAATTATGATGGAGGAGAACTTCTCCGCCTCTTAAAATGCAACGAAGGGGCACTTCTCCTGAAGGGCACTTCTCCGTGATAATGCAACGAAGGGGCACTTCTCCTGAAGGGCACTTCTCCGTGATTCGTTTTTCGTACATCTGCCAACAGATGACACACATGCCTCTTAGAATTCTCATTTGTGCCACTTGCTGAAAGCAGGATGACAGTAAGGGATTACTTCTGTGTCATCTGTCATGTCTGTATATCCATCAAACTTTTAATGAGCCCTGATTTCATGTTGTGCTTGGCAATCCACCTGTGCATCCACTAAATTATAAAATTAAGAACATTAAACCTTTCCCTCATATAAATGTCATTTCATGGCTTTGCAAACAGAGTAGACCCAGATCAGATTGGTTAAATTATGGCCTGCAAAAAGACTTTGACTTTCATCTTCACATGATACCTTATCTTTCAGCAATACTTGTGAGATCATCATTTTCCTATTCTTGGGGTTGGAGGTTGTCAATCCATACCACGAGTGGAACACCGGATTCGTCTTATGGACAACTGTTCTGTGTATTGTTTACAGATTTATCAGTAAGTAGGGCATTTATACTACACATAATTTCTTAATTGTTGAGACCACTTTCAGTCAGTTGATAACTATAGCTGTGTTATTGTGATGGTGTCTGCATACAAGAACTGTAACTCTAGCATGGCTTGTTGTTACTGTAAAACCTCTCTATAACGGCCACTAAATTGTGTTAAATATTTGGTATTTAGGACAGGTGGCTGCTTAAAGCAAGATGAAAGTAAAGCAGAACTCTCTTATAGGAGCATTCTATTTTACTTTCACCTTACTTTAAAGCAGTCACCTGTTTTCAACACAAAATATTTGATATAATGTAGTGGCCGTTTAATGCATAAATCGAAGTCAATGTATCATTTCTTTCATTTATTTGTTTTTCTTTTTCAGTAACATTTGTAATGTCTGTCCTAATCAACAAGTGTGATGCTTACAGAGTGCGCAAGATTAAACTGGATGAAATGTTCATGATTGTGAGTACAGGAATAAATATCCTATAACCTTATCACAGGGAAAAGGGACAGTCAGGCAATGTCAGAAGTATTGTCCCAGATTAGCCACCATATTCTTAATTAACCCATGAATATTCATGTAAGAGATAATGACCTTGAATATTATTAGATGAAAATGTATAATGGCATATGAAAACAGGAAATTTTTACCCTGGTAGAAACTGTAGAATCATATCTTTATTATTTCATAAGCAAACAGAGCAGACCCAGATCAGATAGCTCCAATAGGAGCTGTTTGATCTGGGCCTATACTGTTTGCAAGGCATAGAAAGGTGTACAATGTATTTATGTAGTGAAGAGTTAACTCTTTTGGCGCCAAATTTAAAAGTGTCGTCTGCAATAATAATTTCATATTAAATATAATTCTAAACTAAATAATAAAGGTATATTAGTAAAACATTTGTTTTTTAAAAACCTGTATGCTTGGGCTAAAATAATACAGAAAACAGTGAAGTCCCAGGTCAGATGCCGCCTTAAAAAGGCGGCATCTGACCTGGGACTGCACTGTTTTTAATGGTGCCAACAGGCGACATTGGCGCCGAAAGAGTTAAATCTGTTGAATGCAGGAGGTGAGTTCATTTCCATTTTCTTGTTTTCAGAGTTATGGCGGACTTAGAGGAGCTGTATGTTTTTCGCTGGTGGCACTACTGAATGAAAATGAGTTTCCGATGAAGAAAATGTTTGTCACATCCACCTTGTTTGTGATATTCTTTACTGTTTTTATTCAGGTAATTTTCTCTGTTCATACCTCTTTCCATGCTATAAAGCAATAATTGTTATTTCCTATAATTCTTAAAGTTAATTAAACGCCTTTCAATGCCTTTGCAAACAGAGCAGACCCAGATCAGACAGTTCCTATAGGAGCCATCTGATCTTGATCTGCTCTGTTTGCTAATGAAAACAATATAGATATGATTCTACAGTTTCTGTCATGGTCAAACATGCAGGAGTTCATCATGTGCTATTAACTCTTTGCATGCTAAGTAATTTTTCGTCTGCAGTAGTTGTCGTCTGCTTCAATTCTTAAAATATACTTTTGCTCATTTCTTTGCAAAAATATGGTCAAGGTGACAAACAGTTTGGATCCTGATGAGACGCCGCATTATGCGGCGTCTCATCTGGATCCAAACTGTGAACATAGGTAATCACTGTTTTGCCACTAGCGTGCAAAGAGTTAAAGATATTAATTTGATTAATTTTCATGATGTCATATTCATGAAGTAAAGAGTTAATATTTTGTTTATTTCGCTTCAAAAGTGCAGTCCAGGTGTCAAACAGTTTGGATAAGTTAGCACACAGTCACCACTAGTGTGAAAGTCAGGGTGAAGGTCATGCAGAAAACTCCTCTAACCACCTGCCTAAAATTTCGTAATGAAGAAAATATTCCAAAACAGGGAATTACTATAATACATAAATACTTGAATTGCTCTGATCTAATATTTCGACCACTAAGGGCCTTTTTCAAAGATTATCATGTCAAATTACACGTCACATTTTTGTTACATGCATTCAGCTGAATGCATGTAACAAAAATGTGACGTGTATTTTGACATGATAATCTTTGAAAAAGGCCCTTAGTGGTCGAAATAATAGATCAGAGCAATTCAAGTATTTATGTATAAAATTTCAAAGTAGTGAGTTTTTACCGTAGATATTGATTTGATTATCCCTTTGCCTAATGAGTGTATATTCATGTAAGAAATAATGACATCATTAATATTTATTAGCAGAACATTTATAATGTCATAATTACACAGAATGTTTTGGTATTGGTTGAAATTGTAGAGTAAAATCTACTATTATTTGATAACATTATCATAATGTTAATGCTTTTAGTAGCGCTGCAAACAGGATATAATTTGATATGTATTTAGCTTCTTGGAGTATGTGGGAACAGAATTAACGACTGTATAAATATTTACTAGCTGAATTTTTATAATGGCATATAAAGTTGGGATATTTTGGTTACGGCAGAAAAGTAGCATCAATTCTATATATAATTCCATAAACAAATAGAGCAGATCTTGATCAGATGGCTCCTACAGGGGCCATCTGATCTTGGTCTTCTCTGTTTGCAAATGCATTATAAAAGAAAGGGTTAAAAATAAAGATAAAAAACCAATCATAACATTGGTGTCATTTTCAGGGTGGTACCATCAAATGGCTGGTGAAGAAGATGAGAGTATCCCTAAATACCTCCTCTAAGGATATGAACCTGTACATGGAACTCAACAAACATGTATGTATCTGTCACAATGTTAACATGTATGTATCTGTCACATCACATTGTTAACATGTATGTATCTGTCACAATGTTACCATGTATGTATCTGTCACAATGTTAACATGTATGTATCTGTCACAATGTTAACACGTATGTGTCTGTCACAATATTAACATGTATGTATCTGTCACAATGTTAACATGTATGTATCTGTACAATGTTAACATGTATGTATCTGTCACAATGTTAACATGTATGTATCTGTACAATGTTAACATGTATGTATCTGTCACAATGTTAACATGTATACATGTATGTGTCACACTGTTAACATGTATGTATGTGTCATAATGTTAACATGTATGTATGCGTCACAATATTAACATGTATGTATCTGTCACAATGTTAACATGTGTGTGTCTGTCACAATGTTAACATGTATCTGTCACAATGTTAACATGTATCTGCCACAATGTTAACATGTATACATGTATGTGTCACACTGTTAACATGTATGTATGTATCTGTCACAATGTTAACATGTATGTATCTGTCACAATGTTAACATGTATCTGCCACAATGTTAACATGTATGTATCTGTCACAATGTTAACATGTATCTGCCACAATGTTAAGATGTATGTATCTGTCACAATGTTAACATGTATCTGCCACAATGTTAACATGTATGTATCTGTCACAATGTTAACATGTATGTATGTATCTGTCACAATGTTAACATGTATGTATCTGTCACAATGTTAACATGTGTGTATCTGTCACAATTTTAACATGTGTGTATCTGTCACAATGTTGACACTTTACCTCATGAATATTCATATGAGAAATAATGGTATCATGAACATTTATAACCTGAAGTTTTATATACATGAAGGATTAATGATGATCCCCACACCCGACGGGTATATTTATTCTCAGAGATACCCTGGTTACATGCAGTTTCTGCCATAGTCAAAAAGGCCTGCTTTCAAAAATCAGCCAATAAATATATGTGTTGCCATTATTTCGTATATAAATGTATTCATTAGGTAAAGAGTTAAAAGATCTTCTGATATGAAGCAGACAATTTATGTCAGAATATAAAATGCAATCTAGTTACACAGCTTTTGTCTGCCAAACTTGTCTTCTTCAATTCTCAGTGTATGTTTTCCTTCAACTTCTTTTCAATGCACAGTGTCTGCATGTCAAACAGTTTAGCTCCTGATGAAACTCCAAGTGCCTGACCTCTATTAATTTTGAGGTCAGTGGGGTCAAAGGTCAAGGTCACAGTGACTTTCAACTCAAATTGATATTGTGCATGTTAATACGGCACATACTTCAGGCGTATAATGCTCAGACACATGGGGTTCTTGTTTAAAAAAGAGCTCCTTGCCTTTTCTGCACAGGTGGTTGCTTAGGAGCTTCCTGCATTGCTTCAGTCTGCATTAAGCTACCACATGTGCTTTGAAAAATCTATACTTCATTATTGTATGGTTATTATATAGGGTTTTAGATGTAAGGGGGTGTTTATGAGAGTGGGGGAATTTATTAGGGAGAATATGGTAGTTTGTTTTCTCATGGAATGATTAATTTATAAGTTTGCTGATTTATGATATGTTGCAGATGTCTGACCATCTTATGGCAGGTGTAGAGGAGATAGTGGGACAGTCAGGCAAATATTACTTACGGGTAGGTACAGATAAACCTCTCTCAAGTGGCCACTCACCCATTCCCTCATAGGTTAATTTTAGATCCAACCCCTTTGAATAAATCTACTGAAAAGGAGCGTTAGCTACAGAAAAGGAAATTTTTAGAATTGTGTAGTTCTGGAACAATTGTGATAAATAGAGCATTTGCTCCTTAGGAGCAAATGCTCTATTTATAACAATGGTTTCAAAAGTGACTTTTACAGAGGTGTAGAAAGGCGTATTTATGGAGGAAAGGGTTAAAGAAGTTTTTGTTTAATTCTTTAACATCATGAATATTTTACAAGAATTCTTCACCTCATGAACATTAACCAGAATAACTTTTATACTGGTATATGAACATTAGAATTATTGACCATAGCAGAAACTATAGAATCAGATTTATGCTATATCATAAGCAAACAGAGGAAACCCTACTAGGATGGCTCCTACAATAGCTGTCTGATCTGGGTCCTCTCTGTTTGCAGACAGCTTTGTGTCCTCTCTGTTTGCAGATAGCTCTGGGTCCTCTCTGTTTGCAGACAGCTCTGGAGAGGCAGACAGCTCTGGGTCCTCTCTGTTTGCAGACAGCTCTGGGTCTTCTCTGTTTGCAGACCTCTCTGTTTGCAGACAGCTCTGGGTCCTCTCTGTTTGCAGACAGCTCTGGGTTCTCTCTGTTTGCAGACAGCTCTGGGTCCTCTCTGTTTGCAAACGTGTGAAAAGAGGTCTATATTAGGGGAAGGATTAAGACAGTCAATGGTATAAGGCATTATGAAGACAATACAGGAAGCATGGTTAAGGGGAGACATATTATTTAAGTATTGCTCAATGCTGCATGTCCGTCGCTGTTGGACAATCTGGTTGGGCAGGCAGTCGGTCGGTCTGTCGGTCAATCGGTCAGTCGGATGGGCAGTTGGTTGGTCGGACCGATCACATTTGAACACTGGTAGATGGTGTCACGAACACCTCCTTCAATTTCAAAGTTATTGAATTTGTATTTCGCATACATAATAACCATAAATGCAAGACGCAGTTTCTATGTGTTTAGCACGGGGCATTGCAGAATTATCTCCCCTGGTACTTATAGTAATTTTGGTCATTTTGGCATGTAACATAGGTAGGTGATGTCACAAACTCCTTCTTCAATTCGAAAGTTATAGAATTGATACTTTCCATACATAATATCCATGAATAGTAAATGTGCAAAGACACAATTTTCATGTGTTAAGTGCCAGGTATTGCAGAATTATCTGTGTTTGAACTTTTTATGCTCCCCGATCAGATTGGGGGGGGCTTATTGTTTTTGCCCTGCATGTTTGTTTGTTTGTCACCAACTTTATCATTGTTCATAACTTTTGAGCCAGTATAGATAGAGACTTGATAGTTGGCATGCCAACTTGGCATGCATATGTATCTCATGAAGCCGCATTTTTTGAGGGGTAACATGTTAAGGTCAACATCATCCTTCAAGGTCAGAGGTCAAATATATAGGTCAAATCACCGACTTAAACATTAGCCTTAACTTTCGAAACAGTAGAGATAGAGACTTTATATTTGGCATGCATGTGTATCTCATGGAGCTGCACATTTTGAGTGGTGGCATTTCAAGGTCAAGGTCATCCTTCAGAGTCAAAGGTAATATTGGGGGCATAGTATTTCACAAACACTCTTGTTGTGTTTGCGATCAAAGCTGACATAGTTCTAGTTTTCTTTGAAAAACATGCTTCATTTGGAGATATTATTGACACAATTCTAGTTTCTCACTGTAGTCAAAACTGGTAATACTATTTCTGGAAATGTAACCCTTGCACCTTTTACACCTTTGCAAACAGAGTAGACCCAGATCAGATAGATCCTGTAGGAGCTGTCTGATCAGAGTCTGCTCTATTTTTAACAATATAGCCTATGGAACAGTAAAAATCTCATTCTACAATTTCTTTTATGGCCAAAATTCCCAGTGTCCACATGCAATTATAAAATTTCAGCTAATTAATATTCCTGATGTCATTTTTTCTTACATGACTATTCATTAAGTAAACAGCTGGTTTTCTCTATTCTGGGTTTTCCAATTTTTTTTCTATGCTAATCATACCATTGTACTTGAATGATGAAAATTTAATTGCAAGACGTTTCCAGAATATTGAACTTTAAAGTTGCCATATTTTAGTTTAGTTCATTATAAGTACAGTTAAACCCCTATAAACTGGAACTCTAGTAAAGAAGAATTTAGATACCTTTAGGCAGGTGACTGCTTAATGCAGGGTGAAAGTAATGCAGAAAGCTCATAGAGCTGCAACCAGTCTCCAAGACTGATATTTATACCAAATTTAAAGTCCGGTATAGAGGGGTTTTACAGCTTTTACTGTATTAATTTTCTTTTAGGAGAAATTTGACCGTGTTGATGATGAGTTTATCAGACCGATACTGCTGAGAGACCCCAGGCGAGGAACGACAGATGAGATATCACAGTATTATGAGAAGCTGATGATGAAGTAAGTACAGCAAGTTTGTCTTAGTCCTTCTCAACCAGTGATATGTAGATGACAACCTGATTGGCAGTAAATACAGGAAAAGTGTCGCCAACCTGGCTGGCAGAAGGAACTTTTAGTTAACCCATTCCCGCATATTGACGCCTTTTGACGCCTCTGTAAAAGTCACTTTGTGAAACCATTGTGATCAATAGAGCATTTGCTCCTATAGGAGCAAATGCTCTATTGATCACAATGGTTTCAAACTACAAAATTCTAAGATTTTCCTTTTCTCTAGTTAATGCTCCTTTTCGGTAGATTTATTTAAAGAGGTAGGGTCTTAAAATAGCCTTAAAATAGCCTAAGTGGGATGGGTTAATCCCCATCCCTCTCTACCCATAGTATGCTAATCACAACTTAGCTGGCAGTAAGTACAGAGTTTGTCTTCATCCCTCTCTACCCATAGTATCCTAATCACAACTTAGCTGGCAGTAAGTACAGAGTTTGTCTCAATCCCTCTCTACCCATAGTATGCTAATCACAACTTAGCTGGCAATAAGTACAGAGTTTGTCTCAATCCCCCTCTACCCATAGTATGCTAATCACAACTTAGCTGGCAGTAAGTACAGAGTTTGTCTCAATCCCCCTCTACCCATAGTATGCTAATCACAACTTAGCTGGCAGTAAGTACAGAGTTTGTCTCAATCCCTCTCTACCCATAGTATGCTAATCACAACTTAGCTGGCAGTAAGTACAGAGTTTGTCTCAATCCCCCTCTACCCATAGTATGCTAATCACAACTTAGCTGGCAGTAAGTACAGAGTTTGTCTCAATCCCTCTCTACCCATAGTATGCTAATCACAACTTAGCTGACAGTAAGTACAGAGTTTGTCTCAATCCCTCTCTACCCATAGTATGCTAATCACAACTTAGCTGGCAATAAGTACAGAGTTTGTCTCAATCCCTCTCTACCCATAGTATGCTAATCACAACTTAGCTGGCAATAAGTACAGAGTTTGTCTCAATCCCTCTCTACCCATAGTATGCTAATCACAACTTAGCTGGCAATAAGTACAGAGTTTGTCTCAATCCCTCTCTACCCATAGTATGCTAATCACAACTTAGCTGGCAATAAGTACAGAGTTTGTCTCAATCCCTCTCTACCCATAATATAGTAATCACATCATGGCTTGCAGTAAGTACAGAGGTTTGTCTCAATCCCTCTCTACCCATAGTATGCTAATCACAACTTAGCTGGCAATAAGTACAGAGTTTGTCTCAATCCCCCTCTACCCATAGTATGCTAATCACAACTTAGCTGGCAATAAGTACAGAGTTTGTCTCAATCCCCCTCTACCCATAGTATGCTAATCACAACTTAGCTGGCAGTAAGTACAGAGTTTGTCTCAATCCCCCTCTACCCATAGTATGCTAATCACAACTTAGCTGGCAGTAAGTACAGAGTTTGTCTCAATCCCCCTCTACCCATAGTATGCTAATCACAACTTAGCTGGCAGTAAGTACAGAGTTTGCCTCTATCCCTCTCTACCCATAGTATGCTAATCACAACTTAGCTGGCAGTAAGTACAGAGTTTGTCTCAATCCCCCTCTACCCATAGTGTACTAGTCACAACCTGGTGTGCAGTAAATACAGAGGTTTGCCTCAATCCCTCTCTACTCATAGTATCCTAATCACATCCTGTCTTGCAGTAAGTACAGAGGTTTGCCTTAATCCCTCTCTACCCATACAGGCTGATTTGGGGAGAAAAAGTCACCCTAACCCTGCTGACTTCTCCCTGCTTTGAGCTTAGGGAGAAGTTGAAATATATAGAACATAATATTATATGGAGATACAAAATCAGGACCAAAACCTCTCCCTGAATCCCACCAAACTTCTCCCTGGTGGAGAGCTCCAGCATAAGCCCTGCCATAGTAGCTACTACAACCTGTCTGGTAGTAAGTACAAGAAGTTTGCCTCCATCCCACTCCATCCTCCTCATAGTATCCTAATCACAACCTGGCTTGCAGTAAGTACAAGAGGTTTGCCTCCATCCCCCTCTACCCATAGTATACTAATAGCAACCTGTCTGGTAATATGTACAAAAAGTTTGTCTCCATCCTTTAACCCATGGTGTACTTATCATAACCTGGCTGGCAGTAATGTGATTCTGAGATTCAAATAGTAATTAATACTAACCCTTTCCTTCATATAAATGCATTTTGTAAACATATATAAGAGCCATCTGACCAGGGTCTGCTCTGTTTGCTTACAGATCTGATTCTACAGTTTTTGTTAGAGCAAAACATTTACATTATGAACATTCAGCTAATAAATAAATATTCATGACGTCATTATTTCTTACATGAATATTGAACAGGTAAAGGGTTAATTTTTTTACAACAGTTTTTCTAACTGCAACAGATTCTTAACTCTTTGTATGTTGTTGAATGACTCATCAGTATTTAACTAAAGATTCCATTAAGGGTTTGAATTTGTTAGAGGATTTTGAATAACAAACAGTGAAGCGACTGGCCAGATTTCTCCTCAAGACACCCCTGTCAGCTGGGCCTACATTGTGTTCAAGCACCAGTACACTTGTTTCACACATTTAGACCGTTCCAAGGCAGTACTTCGATCTTCCCCCTATTGTTTGTTTGTTTTGTCTTTGTGCGTCTCTATGTTTTTGCTAGTTACTGTATATTCATTTGCTGTGTTTTCCTGTGTTGCTGTTCGGGCGGCTGTTTGTTCTGTATGTGGTGTTTCCTGCATGACTCATATTTGTACTTTTACTGTGGATTTTCTCAAAAATCTTTATTTAACCCTTCACTCCATATATACACCTTTCTATGCCTTTGCAAAAGAGAAGACCCATATCAGATGCCCCCCTCCCCCCATAGGAGCCGTCTGATCAGGGTCTGCTCTGTTTGCTAATGGTATGATATAGATATGATTCTGTAGTTCATGGTGTAAAAAATTAATGATAAGCATGTCTGACAGTTTCTATACTGTGGCATAGGTAGTCATAAATTTGCAGCTAGAGTGCAAAGAAGTTATGTTATTTGAATGTTGGTTTACTGTCTATCGGAATTTGACATTGGAAAATACAAACAACTATCATGGGAAATACAAACACTGTCACAGGAAGATATTGCAAGGACCACACATTTCAGATTTTCATTTGGAAACACTGATACACTCATTACTGCATAGGTAATATTTTATTTTAACCCTTTCCCTCATATAAACGTGTTTTCACGCATCTGCAAATATTTACATTCGCCCTGCAACGTCCTTATATAACCTTATTCTAAAAAGAAAGTTGCATAACCTCATGAACACCGGAAGCACGTCATTCATTTCTTAAATATAAGAAATACAATGGAATATAAATATAAGAAATAAATGACGTGCTCCCGATGTTCATGGGTTATGCAACGCATAGCTTTACGAGCAAAGATTCACGTGAAGCCCTTCGGGCTTCACTAACTTTGCTCGTAAAGCTATGCGTTGCATAACCTCATGAACACCGGAAGCACGTCATTCATTTCTTAAACAGAGTAGACCCAGATCAGACGGCTCCTATAGGAGCCGTCTGATCAGGGTCTACTCTGTTTGCTAATGGAATTTGATAGATCTGTTTCTTTAGTTTCTGAAATGGCTGAAATGTTCCACCTTTTATATTTCATTATAACTGCTGTATAACTATGTTAGCAGTGCTCAATATTGTAGGCCAATGACTCAATGACCAGGGGAGTAAATGTACAGTCGGCTGAGCAGTCATTCGGACTGAAAGTAGACTATAACTAGGTACTTTACTTTGTCAATGAGTATTCAATAGGTATTTAAAGTTGTAATAAACACAGAACAGGGAAAGGGTTAATAACAAAAATATTAGAAACCACAATTTTGAAACAGAATTCACAAGTCAGCGAGATACAAGTAATGAAAGTCTGCATGTGTTACTTAATCATTACCTTAAAAGAATGGTTGAATTATAAAATAATTTTAGCAATAATGTTGCTGAAGATAATGATTAATTTCAGTTTTATGCAAAATAATGTGTCAGAAGATGTGTAAGATTTGCATAGACCATTTAAAATATTAACCTTTAGCCTGCTATGGGCAGATGAGTGAATACCTATGCAAACAGTTTGGATCCACAGGTGTCCTTCGCATGCTATGTCTCAACAACAACCACATTATTTTTTTAATCACATGTCATAAGTATCTAAAACATACCAAAAGATAGTTTTCTGACCCTACCAAAAAAAAAAAAAATTTCGCGAACACCCCTGCTCTATATAAAAAAGGTATTCAACTCTGGCCAAAATCTGCTAAAAAATTGATGGGTTCATTCACTGCGATCGTCCTTGAAAGCTTAATTGACCACCGATTTCCATTTTATGCCCCCAAAGCTAGGCTTTGGCGGCATATAGTGATCACACCGTGGGTGGGTGGGTGGGTGTGTGTACCTTTTGTCCGGAGTATATTTCCTTTGTCACATCAGCTACGGATACCAAATTTGGTGTGTGACTTCATCTTGGGATGGCGGAGTGTCGCGTACCATTTTCATGTCACTGTGACCTTGACCTTGACCTTTGACCTTGATTTTACAAAAAGCTTGTCCGGAGCATATCTCCTTTACCTTACCAGCTACAGATTCCAAATTTGGTGTGTGAGTTCATCTTGGGATGGCGGAGTGTCGTGTACCATTTCCAGGTCACTGTGACCTTGACCTTGACCTTTGACCTCGATTTTAAAAAAAGCTTATACCTTACCAGCTACAAAAAGCTTGTCCGGAGTATATCTCCTATACCTTACCAGCTAAGGATTCCAAATTTGGTGTGTGAGTTCATCTTGGGATGGCAGAGTGGCGCGTACCATTTCCAGGTCACTGTGACCTTGACCTTGACCTTTGACCTCGATTTTAAAAAAAGCTTATACCTTACCAGCTGCAAAAACCTTGTCCGGAGTATATCAACTATACCTTACCAGCTAAGGATTCCAAATTTGGTGTGTGAGTTCATCTTGGGATGGCGGAGTGTCGCGTACCATTTTCATTTCACTTTGACCTTGACCTTGACCTTTGACCTCTATTTTACAAAAAGCTTGTCCGGAGCATATCTCCTTTACCTTACCAGCTACAGATTCCAAATTTGGTGTGTGAGTTTATCTTGGGATGGCGGAGTGTCGCGTACCATTCCAGGTCACCTTGACCTTGACCTTTGACCTCGATTTTAAAAAAAAGCTTATACCTTACCAGCTACAAAAAGCTTGTCCGGAGTATATCTCCTATACCTTACCAGCTAAAGATTCCAAATTTGGTGTGTGAGTTCATCTTGAGATGGAGGAGTGTCGCGTACCATTTTCAGATCACTGTGACCTTGACCATGACCTTTGACCGATTTAACAAAAGGCTTGTCCGGAGCATATCTCCTTTACCTTACCAGCTACAGATTCCAAATTTGGTGTGTGAGTTCATCTTGGGATGGCGGAGTGTCGCGTACCATTTCCAGGTCACTGTGACCTTGACCTTGACCTTCGACCTCGATTTTAAAAAAAGCTTATACCTTGCCAGCTACAAAAAGCTTTCCGGAGTATATCAACTATACCTTACCAGCTAAGGATTCCAAATTTGGTGTGTGAGTTCATATTGGGATGGAGGAGTGTCGCGTACCGTTTTCAGATCACTGTAAAGTAAAAAAAAGTAAAGTACCTAGTTATAGTCTACTTTCAGTCCGAATGACCGCTCAGCCGACTGTACATTCACTGTGACCTTGACCTTGACCTTTGACCGATTTTACGAAAAGCTTGTCCAGAGCATATCTCCTATACCTTACCAGATACGGATTCCAAATTTGGTGTGTGAGATCACCTTGAGATGGCGGAGTGTCACGTACCATTTTCAGGTCACTGTGACCTTGACCTTGACCTTTGACCTCGATTTTACAAAAAGCTTGTCCGGAGCATATCTCCTATACCTTACCAGCTACGGATCCAAAATTTGGTATGTGAGTTCATCTTGGGATGACGGAGTGTCGCGTATCATTTTCAGGTCACTGTGACCTTGACCTTTGACCTCAATTTTACAAAAAGCTTATACCTTACCAGCTGCAAAAAGCTTGTCCGGAGTATATCTCCTATACTTTACCAGCTACGGATTCCAAATTTGGTGTGTGAGTTCATCTTGGAATGGAGGAGTGTCACGTACCATTTTCAGGTCAATGTGCCCTTGACCTTTGACCTTGATTTTACTAAAGGCTTGTCCGGAGCATATCTCCTATACCTTATCAGTTATAGATTCCAAATTTGTAATTTGTAAGTATTGGACAGGTATGCTTAGGCAAACAGTGTAGACCCAAATCAAACTACAGGGTCTACACTGTTTGCTACTACATTAGCATGAATCAGACATTATAAAGAGCTCTAAATACTATTCATACATGGGTAGGCCATGCTGTTCAAATACTTGCAGTGTCAGAACTTTCAGATGAATTACAGCATTATAACAATATAGACCCATATCAGACAGCTCCTGTAGGAGCTACTGGGTCTTCATTGCTTGCTTACAACACTACCTAAATCAGATGCTATACATGCTTATGCAAAGAATGTAGATCCATATTAGGTAACTTCTGTTGCAGCTGTCTAAGAGCCAGTGTTACATGAAACTTTGACCATGCGTTTAGAATTGACTGAGGGTATGTTTTTAACGTTAAGGATCGACATAGGGTCTTTCTTAAGCGTTAAGAATCAACTTAAAAAGTAACAATCAACACAGTATGTTTTTTTAATATTGAAATTTGACCCCGTGTCTTTTTTTTTAAAACGTTAAGAATTTACCCAGGATCTGTTTTTAATGTTGACAATCAACCCAGGGTCCTTTTTAACGTTGAGAATGACTTAGGGTCCTTTTTAACTAAGTTTTGACCCTTGGCTCTTTTCTTAGCTATCATAATCGTCAAAGGTTCTGTTTCTAATGTTAAGAACTGACTCCTGTGTCATTTTTAACAGCATCAAAATTTCATGTTACACCTGCATTACATTGTATTGTTTTTCCGCCAAAATGCATTTCGGTGTCAAACACTTTGGGGGCATTTGTCACCCGTGACGACTCTCTTGTTTTTTTCTCAGAATATTAACACGCTTTTACAACGAGTCGCCAAAGTGACAACCAACATCTCTAGGACACAGGTTGAATCTGACGTTTGAAATAGAAATACGCTATAATTCAAGTCGAAACACCATATAATTGGTCTATAAGGCATTGCCCCGGTCTGATAGCATGAATGGATATCGTGTATTCACAATTCCTTCAAATAATATTTTCTAAAAATCTCTACAAGCTTGATATTGATATTGGCGAAAGTCACTACTTTCGGTTTGTAAGTCTTTACTTTCGGTTTAAAACTGGTGAAGATGTAAATCGGAACATGTATGCAATGAAATACAAAACGTGTTGGTTGTTAATTTACCCCATACATGATATAGATCTAATTCTACACTTTTTGTCAAAGGAAACAATTCTCTTGGAAAGTTTACATTACATGTATATAAAAAATTAGCTCATAAATATTCATGATGTCATTATTTCTTTCATGAAGATTGAACAGGAAAAGTGTTAAACTGCAACCTGGGGTAAAGACCAACATTTATACCCACTTGAAATTCTTGTTAACCCATTCCCGCATGGGCTATTTTTAGATCCAACCTCTTTGATTAAATCTACCAAAAAGGAGCATTTACAAGAGAAAAGGAAATTTTCAGATTTGTGCAGTTTTGAAACCATTGTGATAAATAGAGCATTTGCTCCTGTGGAGCAAATGCTCTATTTATCACAATGGTTTCACAAAGTGACTCTTACAGAAGCGTCAAAAGGCGTCAATATGCAGGAATGGGTTAAAGGAGGCTTTACTGTATTTTCTGATATTTTACCTTAGAATTCCATATATATAGGAAAGCCAGCTGACAGTTACAGTTTTCATCGAGATATTGTCATAATAAAAGTACTGATTGATGTGTCTAGACGGAGTTGAAAAATAACAAATAGGGATTTCTCCAGATTTCAGTATTTGATAGAATGTCTATAAAGTCACTACTAAATACACTGAGTGGAAAAGAACAAACAGTAACTTCTCCAGATTTCAGTCAGAGAAAGTCCTTAGAGTCACTAACCACTAGACTGAGTGATAGCTTAGTGTAGGGGCAAGAAACTATACAGAAAGCTCTCATGGGAGTATTCTTCAATACATGCACTTCAATTCTCAATTAACCCTTTCCCTTACAGAGACATCTTTGCAAACTGAGTAGAGCCAGATCAGATGGCTCTTGTTAATGTCTTCCGCAAAAATAAATCGTGTATTTTTCTGCTCATCCGTTATATTTTTTCAGACATTTACGAGTGTTTATTTCAGATGGTGTATTTTTCTGCTCATCTGTTATATTTTTCAGACAGTTGTCAGTGTATATTTCAGATAGATTGTATTTATTATTGCATACATAAGACATAATTAATGCCGACTCTTGAGATGTCTTGTCTGACCATTGTACATTTATTTATCAATTGTCTGAGTGTGTCCATTAGGATTGTATTAACCCTTTCCTCCATAAATACGCCTTTCTACGCCTCTGTAATTGTAATAACTACTTCTTGAAACCATTGTTATAAATAGAGCATTTGCTCCTATAGAAGCAAATTTATCACAATGGTTTCAAACTACAAAATTCTAAAATTTTACTTTTCTCTAGTAAATGCTCCTTTTGGGTAGATTCATTCAAAGAGGTTGAGTCTAAAAATAGCCTATGGAGGAAAGGGTTAATACATTACCTCATGAATATTCATGTAAGAAATAATGGCATCATGAATATTTATTATCTGAATTTTTATAATGGTAAATGAACAGATGATTTATTTGCCTTGGCAGAAACTGTTGAATCAGATGTACATGTATATAATTTCATAAGCAGACAGAACAGATCTACAGGAGCCATCTGATCTGTTTCTACTCTGTTTACAAATTCATGAAAAGGTGTCTGTATGAGATAAAGGGTAAATACTGGTAGCATGCTGTAGGCAAAATCCAAAGTGTCTGCCACTCTCATCATTAACTCTTTGCACGCTAAGTAATTTTTCGTCTGCAACAATTGTCGTCTGCTTCAATTCTTAAAATAAACTTTCTCTCATTTCTTTGCAAAAATATTGTCAAGATGACAAACAGTTTGGATCCTGATGAGAGGCCGTCTGATCTGATCCAAACTGTTTGCATGGGTAATCACAGTTTCGCCGCTAGCGTGCAAAGAGTTGATTTGAAACTTATCCGGCCCAAAAAATGTTTGTTCCAGTTCTGATATGAAGTAAGTTTTACTTATTTGTGATTCATTCAAGCTTTTGAGAAACTAACAACCGAGGGTCAACAGCTTGGATACAGATGAGACGCTGAATAGTTCCCCGTCTTATCTGTATCCAAGTTGTTTGTAAATGACGGCTACGCTGCAATGAGCAGGATAACGCTTAATAGGCAAAATGATAGGGTCTATACAAAGGCAGAGGTTATTCTTTAGATACTATTTGCTTCTGACAGGAATTTGCCCAGTAAGCTAAAGATTAACCCTTTACTCCATGAATATTCATGCACGAAGTAATATCATAGTGAATATTAATTATAATAGCACATGAACACAGGAACTGTTCAGACAGCTCCTCTACGAGTCATCTGATCTGGGTTTACTCTGTTCGCAAAGGCGTAGAAAGGTGTATTTATAGAGCGAAGGGTTAATAGTTCGATTTCGAGCGCTGAACCGTGACTGCACTTTTCTATTTATAGAAGTTGCAACCATTCTAATTTATGGCTAACTGGATTATCGATTTAATTTGGACACAGAAGGCACACATATCCGTGAAAGTTAGGTAACTCCGAAGAAATACATGGTTTGTGACGCATTTTACCTATACGGGTGGACTCGCCGTAAAGGACACAGCTCACTGGTCAAAATCGAAATGTTTTCGTTAGAACACTGTTAACCCTTTCCTCCATAAATACACCTTTCTTTGCCTCTGTAAAAGTCACTTTTTGAAACCATTGTGATAAATAGAGCATTCGCTCCTAAGGAGAAAATGCTCTATTTATCACAATGGTTTCAGAACTACAAAATTCTAAAATTTTCCATTTTACGATATAAAATTTTCAAGGGAATTTTTTGTGCTGACAAAAACTACAGTCTGATTTACATCATGCCATAAGCAAACAGAGCAGACCCTGATCAGATGACTCCTACAGGAGCCGTCTGATCTGGGTCTACTCTGTTTACAAATGCATTTATATGAAGGAAAAGGTTGACACTTTACCTCATGAATATTTAATTATTGACGTAAGAAATAATGACGGAATGAATATTAGTTAGATGAATTTATTTGGTATTGTGAGCGAAGGCACTTTTTACTGTGGCAGTAACTGTAGAATCAATCTTTAACATAAGAAAATAAAGCAAAATCTGATATGATACCTCCTACCGGATCTCTGATCAGGGTCTACACTGTTTGAAAATGTGTAAAAATGCGTCTCTTTCAGGTAAAGGGTTACCATAAGCAGATGTGTTTGTCAGTGTGGGAAATGAGTCACTGCTGTCTTTTACGAACAGTGAAGACCCAGATGAGAGGGCTCCTAGTGGAGCCCTCTCATTAGGGTCTGCACTGTTTGTCATGTCACATTTTTTCTTTAAATTATACGGAATATTCACGGCCATTTGAATTTTGGAATAATCCATTTGAAAATTCAGCATTGAAAGGGTTTATGCAAATCACTGTTGTTTTATAAATCACTAATTGTTTTGTTTTGTCCTATGTTTTCAGAGAGCATTTGAAGAATCTGCGACTTTGTGGAGTTACGTCCCTGCCTCATGTTGACTCCAGCTTGTGAGTAAAGTTCAAACATTCTGACGTCTCTTGATAGTCATTGTTCATAGTTAAACCCTGTATTCCTCTTGCAGACACGCAAAGAAAGGTTGGAATGCATTTGGGGTGTTCTTGGGTCAAGGTCATTGTAACTGAAAAATGGTTTCAGGACTATAACTAATTAGGAATAACATTCTGTGACTGTTACAAATATCTTGCGTAGAGACCAAGCTGGTTCTACATCTTAGCTATGTTTCTTGTTCCAAGAGGAGCTTTCTGCATAACTTTCACCCTGCATTAAGCTGCCACCTTTCT
Organism: Azorinus chamasolen; assembly: GCA_963576725.1. NCBI lineage: Eukaryota > Metazoa > Mollusca > Bivalvia > Cardiida > Solecurtidae > Azorinus > Azorinus chamasolen. Next base: position 46,437,056 of record OY755251.1, on the reverse strand, counting down.
CCAAGACCGATATTTATACTTAACATCTGGTTTAGAGGGGTTATACTGTAGTACCATTGCAAATTCCTAACCTGTAAGCAACTTCTATCACTTGTTGTTTTTTCTTATCTGAAGGAGCAGCTTTATCTTGGTCTACATTTTTGTAACTCCGTTAGTTTTATTTACCCTTTCCTTCGGTCTAACTCAGTTGTGTGAAAAAGCATTTATTTAAATATCAAACAGCCATTAACCCTTTCCTCCATAAATACACCTTTCTACTCCCCTGTAAAAGTCACTTCTTGAAACCATTGTGATAAATAGGAGCAAATGCTCTATTTATCACAATGGTTTCAAAACTACACAGTTCTAAAACTTTACTCTAGTAAATGCTCCTTTTCGGTCGATTGATTGACAGAGGCTGGGTCTAGAAATAGCCTATGAGGGAATGGGTTAATTGAGTACTCTTTACAGGAGAACTGTTGTGTGTTTTGTTTCAGACATGCCGTGGACAGTTCAGGCTGTTTGAAGGTCATGGGAGACGAGTTCGAACAAAAGGCTTTAGAGAAAGATGGTAAGTTCTAGTAACAGACCATAATGATTGTTAAGAAATTAAAGTTTCCCTCTAATTAATATACTGGTAAGTGGATATGAATGAGATTCAGGTTTGAACCATAGTACATTTTAACCCTTTACCTCAAGATTCCATTTTGTGCTTTTGCAAACAAAGCAGACCCTGATCAGACAGCTCCTACAAGAGCCATCTGATCTGGGTCTTCTCTGTTTCCACAGTTTCTGACATGGCTGCATGTGGCATGATAAAATTCATCTTATAAATACTAAAGATGCATACTGGTCTATCAAAATATCTTATTTCTCCTCAATTCGGAATACCGAGTGATTTTCGGCATACGGCTGTGAGAAAGCTGTCACATGTCATAGAAGAAACACGTATCTCCCATGTCATGTGACTATAGCAGTGATGTCAGCAATGACTTCAGAATATACTTATGCTGTGTAGTTTCATGCAGAAAATAACACTGAAAATAAATGAAATTATTTCCGTTATTTTTGTGTTGTCTCAATAATCTGAGCCATTTACTTATAGATTCAAGAAAAATAATTAAAAAAAAACCCATCTCATCCAATAAAGTTAAGTGGTTTTTAACATTGTTTTTTGCTGAAGAAATACAGTGACTCAAGTTCAAGTGTTAAACTGTATTCATACACAAGTTCAAGGATGCTCGATAACTTTAGCATTCTATTTTGAGGAAATGAAATTCCAATAGCTGACATACTTTCATTTTTGGTAGATACTTTGTATGTACTTTAAGATGCCGAGTTAGTTGGAGATGTGGATGTTTTAACACCTAAAGGGGCCAGAAAATGAGCTGCAAATTTACATTGAAATGGAAGATCAATTTAAGGCTATCTAGATCTTCTCGTAAGTCATCATTTGATGGGAGAAAAAAATCCACCATTCATGAATTCATGAAGGATAGAAATATCTCGCCCTTGGGATCAGAAATTCAAGAAAAGCCTTGGCTATGCCTCCACCTTCCTTGAACTGAGATATATCTAGATTTCATGAATGCTCATGATGGATTCTTTTATTCTCCACCAAACCCTATCTTGCTGCTGTTGTAGTAACAAGAAACTTGGCATGATGAAGGTCGAATGTCGCATAAATGCACCACGAGTCGACAAATTGTGCAGTCCCAGATGATCAGGGGCTTCACTTTTTGTCTAAAACTCTATTTCTATATATTTGCTTTATTCCTTTGACATTCGCATTTATTTATCTCATTTCCTAAGTTTAGCAAATGATTTAACAAAAGTGGTTTGCAGACGACAATTAGAAATTTGGCGCCGAAAGGGTTTCTGGTGAGTATCAGCAATATAGGGTGAAGCAGGGAAGGGTTTGGTGCTAAACTATTGTAACTCCTTCACAAAGTGAAGGAGTTACAATAGTTTAGCACCAAACCCTCGATATATAACTTAGATTGTTATAACACTTGACTCTATAAATACACCTTTCTCCACCTTTGTAAACAGAGTAGACCAAGATCAGATGGCTCCTGCAGGAGCCATCTGATCAGAGTTGCTCTGTTTGCCTATGATATAATATAGATATGATTCTACAGTTTTTGGCCAAAAATTCCTATGTCCATGACTATGCAATTAATCGATTTAATATTCGTGATGTCATTATTTCTTACATGGATATTCATAGAATAGAGAGTTAAACCTTTACTCATAATATGAATATTCATGACGTAAATAATGACATCACAAATATTAATCAGATTTAATTTTCAAAATGACAGATTAACATATGAAACTTTTGCCATTGCAGGTACTGTAGAATCAGATCTATATTATTCCATAAGCAAACAGAGCAGACCCTGATCAGAAGGCTTCAATAGGAGCCATCTGATCTGGGTCTTCTCTGTTCGCAAAGGCGTAGAAAGGCATATTTATAGAGTAAAGGGATAATATTCCTCTTCTCTTATGTACAGCTCTATACAGTAAATACTCTCTAAACTGAATGTTCAATTAAGTATAAATTCGGTCTTGTAGACAGGTGGCTGCTTAATTCAGGCTGAAAGTCATACAGAAAGCTCCTCTAGGAGCTTTCTGCATGACTCACCCTGCATTAAGCGGCCACCTGCCTAAAAGTATCTAAATTCTTCTATTCTAGAATACCAGTTTAGAGGGATTCTTCTGCTAATACAGTAGAACCCCTCTAATACAACCACTTAATGAATAAACATAGCTGTCTTTATAAGCAGGTGGCTGCTTAATGTAGGACAAAAGTAATGCAGAAAGCTATAGGAGCTTTCTGCATAACTTTCGTCCTGCATTAAGCTACCATCTGCCTCTTCCACCCGGAATTATCAATCAATATAATTATAACCTTACATACTGATTCCTTATGGTACTGTAAAATGCTAAGGCATGGACTCTACTAGATCTGGACAAGACATCACAGAATAACATTCTTATAAAGAGATAATCATAATGTATGTGTCTTTGATTTTTCATATCTCACCTTTAATATTTGTGTGTTTCAGAGGAGATTCGAGAAAAGAGAGAAAGATTAGTATCCCAGAGGTCCATTAAGGTATCCGAGACTCCACAAGGCATGGATCTCAGTAAACTGTTCCGACTAGCCCTGGCAAACACCAAAATGGTGAGTACTGCTCATGTTGTTATCATGTAGAGTAAAACCTCTCTATAACGGTCACTATATTACATCAAATATTTTGTGTTAAAGGCAGGTGGCTGCTTAAAGCAAGGTGATAGTAAAACAGAACGCTCCTATAGGAGCGTTCTGTTTTACTGTCACCTTGCTTTAAGCAGCCACCTGCAAAGGAGCATTCTGTTTTACTGTCACCTTGCTTTATGCAGCCACCTGCCCTAAATACCAACTAATTAACATAATTTAGTGGCCGTTATAGAGAGGTTTTACTGTAGCTGACCCATACATGATACTCCTGCCTTTCTATGCCTTTGCAAACAGAGTAGAATCAGATGAGACAGGTCCTGTTGCAGATCTGATTCTCCGCTGTTAGCCATGGTATTGAATTCCCCATGTTTTACATTCTTTGATACAAGAATTAACCCTTTCCTTCATATAACGTGTTTTCACACATCTGCAAACAGAGTAGACCCAGATCAGACAGCTCCTGTAGGAGCCGTCTGATCAGGGTCTGCTCTGATTGCTAATAGAATTTGAAAAATCTGTTTCCTTGCTTTCTAAAATGGCTACAATATTCCACCTTCCATAATTAATTATAACTGTTTTGTCCTTGAATATTCAGTAGGTATTGAAAATTGGAATAAACATATAACAGGGAAAGGGTTAAATTGGTAACTATTCATATTGGATGGAGTCTTGCATGAATATTCGTCAAATAAAGTGTTATCCCTTTCTCTCATATAGATAACTTTTGGCACCTATGCTGACAGAGTAGACCCAGATCAGACGGTTCTTGTAAGATCATGTCTACTCCGTTTGCTTATGGAATAAGAAAGATGAACAAACACCCAGTGTTCATATGACATAATAAAGATGCATTTAATTAATATTCATAATGCCAGTATTTATTACATGAATATTCATCATATAAAGAGTAAAACTTTTTTTAGTATTGGAAAAATTTACACTTTCTATGCATTTGCAAACAGAGTAGACCTACATCTGATCAAGGTCTGTTTTCTTGTATGAAATAATATAGATATGATATTACAGTTTCTGTCATGGCCAAAAAAATTTCTTGTGCCATTATAGAAATTAATCTAATTAATATTCATCATGTTATTTTTTCTTACATAAATATTCATGGAGTAAAGAGTTAATTTATTATGCCTGTTTAAGACTTCTATAGTTTTTATAGGTACATGTAGTTTCCTATGTGTCTCGTGTTTAGAGTTACAGTTAGTGCAGAGCATCTTTGTTGAATACATTGATGATAAATTATTTGGTATGCTTTGATTTTATGCAACAGTATGGAAATGTAAGTATGAATTGAAATTGAGATTATTATTTATCCCTTTACTCCATAAATACCTTTGCAAACAGAGTAGACCCAAATCAGATGGCTCCTGTAAGAGCCATCTGATCAGGATCTGCTCTGTTTGCTTACGACATGATATAATTCTACACTTGCTGTCTTGGTTGAATCTTTGTGTGTTCATGCGTTATTTTAAGAATACAGCTAATTGATATGCATGATGTCATTATTTCTTACATTATAAAATTTATATTCATGGAGTAAAGGGTTATGGGTGACTGTGTGATCTTATCCTAAGTGTTGTGTAAAAACAGTAAAACCCCGCTAATGTGACCACCTAAAAGAGGTATAATTCTAGGTGCTAGATGCAGGTGGTAGCTTAATGCAGGACAAAAATAATGCAGAAAGCTCCTCTAGGAGCTTTCTGCATTACTTTTGTCCTGCATTAAGCAAGCACCTGCTTATAAAGCCAGCCATGTTTATTCATGAAGTGGTCACATTAGAGGGGTTTAACTGTATATAGTTTTATTGTATCCCAACAAACAAAATTTTTGAGGGGTATTACAGAAGTCACCATGTTGGTTGATCAGTTTGTCTGATTTACGCTATTTCTCAGGATCTATTGACAGGATTTCAACGAAACTTGATGGGAAGCATCATCATTAAGAGACCGTGCATAAATATATATATCCTTACAATGTTGTTTTATATCCTTACAATGTTGTTATATCCGTACAAGGTTGTGGTCACATTATTATTCATAAGATTCATGGTCCCTTGATTACTCGAAGTATCACATCCTCTGTCAACTGTTTGTATATGGGAGTATTTATCACATTCAGTGATAATTCTAGTTTCTCTAAAGAACTGATTTTTAAATTTAGCTTAGATATCCGTTTTGCCTGACTTTCACCCTGCATTTAGCAGCCACCTGCCTTAAAGTATCTATATTCTTCTCTACTAGAAATCCGATTTAGAGGGGTTAACAGAGAAATTTTGTTTTTATTTCGGTTGGGGAGTTATACGTGTATATGAGTCACTATGCAGGTCTAATGGTTTTTCTTGTCCATGATCTTTCTCAATAATGTTAAACGAGATATCTATGAAACTTTGAAAAGTGTTATTATCAGGTGGAGGTTTACATATTATTACAACATTTTAGTTGGATCTTTTTCTAGAGTTATGGGCCCTTGATTATTCAAAATACCACATTTTTCAGACAAGTGTTTGTGTGGGGGTATTGACCCTGTTCGGTGATAATCCTAGTTTGAAGTAGGTTTTGGTTGAATTTTCAGCTAACATTATGCACTTTAGATAGAAAATGGCACACATATTATACAGTATACCTAAATTACCCTAAATATTTGACAAACTTAGGTAAATAGTGAAGACCCAGATCAAAGTTTTCCTTCAGGAGCAGTTTGATCATGGTCTGCACTATGGTATAAGCTATTTTATTTATTTTTTTCATTTAAAATTTGATCAGGGTCTTCACTATCTGCTACTGCAATGATTTTATACACCAGGAGCAGTTTGATCAGGGTAGACCCTACAGCATAAGTTACTCAATTAGATTGGTCAGGTTCTAGACTATTTGCTTCTTCGCTGGTTTCATTTAAAGTTACAGTAAAAATTCAATACTATGAAATTTTAGTAATGAAGAATTTATGTCTTTGTAGGCAGGTGGCTGCTGAATGCAGGATGAAAGTCATGCAGAAAGCTCCTAGAGGAGCTTTCTGCATGACTTTCACCCTGCATTAAGCTGCCACCTGTCTTAAAGATCTATAATGGTACGTATTTGAGTGTTCGACTAATCAAGTTTTCATTGTATCAAAATTTGCAAAATTGACTTATTCATATACTGGCGGAGAGAATAGATCCGATGTCGTAATATATAGGGTAAATATGGTACCAGTAGCACTCAAGTTACTGTAGAAGGTAGCCAGATGATCAATCTTTAACCCTTTCCTCCTTTTTTACGCCTCTGTAAAAATCACCTGTTGAAACCATTGTGATAAATAGAGCATTTGCTCCTATAGGAGCAAATGCTCTATTTATCACAATGGTTTCAAACTACAAAATTTTAAAATTTACCTTTTCTCTAGTTTATGCTCCTTTGCAGTAGATTTATTCAAAGTGGTTGGATCCAAAAATAGCCTATGGGGGAATGGGTTAAGTCTTTGTTACTTCCAACATGTTAAAGCTCATGCCATATTATTATAGTAAACTCATTTCATAAAAACAATTTGTAATGAACACTAATGTAAGATCCTCTGTTTACTGGTAACATATATTTCTTTTGAGAAACGTGATCAGCGTGTCAAGTTGTTTGAATCTTGATGGGACATGCAGTTATTCAATGCATTTCATCTGGATCCAAACTGCTTGTACAGCCTACCACAAATTTTCCCATGGAGTGCTTTCAACCTTTTACTTCATATATCTTTACTTCGTTTCACTTTTCCCATAACATAGTTGGTGGTAGGGGCATCTTAAAAATCTCTTTCCACTTTGTTCAATCTTCCACTGCTCTTTTAGATGTTTCAAAACTCGAACCTGTCCACTCCTTGATGTTATCTTCCCATCTCTTCTTCTGTCTTCTTCACCTTCTTATTCCATTCACTGTTCCCTGGAGAATTGTCTTGGTGAGGAGTGTTGCTGGAGACATCACCATACCATCTCAACTTCGTAACTATAACGAGAGGCTCTCCATAGAGGCCAGTCATTGCTCAAACCCGCCTGCAGGCCTCTTCATTGTGGATGTGGTCCTTCTAAGAGATGTTTGGGATCCTTCTGTAGCATCTCATTTCTAAGTATTGGATTTTTCTCTCCAGTTAAGCTTTCAGCGTTCATGTCTCACAAGCATACAGGGATATTGAAACAGCCTATGAAGGAATGGGTTAATGTCTGAAATACATAACCTTGCAAAGGGATATTTATATTCTTACTTAACCTAATTGATTCTTATCCAATTGCATAATTAATTGAAGTCTGCTAAATATTTCGTCTACAGTAAACCCTCTCAATAACGGCCGCTAAATTGTGTTAACTAGTTGGTATTTAGGGCAGTTGGCTGCTTAAAGCAAGGTGAAAGTAAAACAGAATGCTCCTATAGGAGCATTCTGTTTTACTTTCACCTTGCTTTAAGCAGTCACCTGCCTTTAACACAAAATATTTGATGTAATTTAGTGTCCGTTATAGAGAGGTTTTACTGTACTTCTTTTTAATGTGTCATAAGGCTTAACTAACCCATTGACTGATTCATCCCGTAGAATGCAGGAAACACGTGTACTGACAGGTGCAGACACAGGATCTACACTTTTTGTCATTCAGAATCCCCTAGCAAATAAAATCCTCTAGCAAATGATCCTCTAGCAAATAATCCTTCCACATTAAATTGATTCTGTTTTTAAACAAGCATTCAAAAACATGAACCCTAATCAAATTAACTCTTTGCACGCTAAGTCATTTTTCGTCTGCAACAATTGTCGTCTGCTTCAATTCTTAAAATAAATTTTCTGTCATTTCTTTGCAAAAATATGATCAAGCTGACAAACAGTTTGGATCCTGATGAGACGCCGCAAACATGCGGCGTCTCATCTGGATCCAAACTGTTTGCATAGGTAATCACAGTTTTGCCGCTAGCGTGCAAAGAGTTAAGTCTTTACTCCATATTTACACATTTTTATACATGTCTTTGCTAACAGAGTAGACCCAGATCAGACAGCACCATTACGGTCCCATTAGGGACTGTCCGATCAGGGTCTGCTCTGTTTGCTTATGAAATTATAACAGATCTAATTCTACAGTCTCTAGCAATACTAAAATTCTCTGTTTATGTACTATTATAAGAAATTATCTATTTAATATTCATGTGTCATTATTTCTTACATGAATATTTATGGAGTAAAGGGTTAATGATAGAGTCCATTCAGTATGAAAGGCTTAAATTTTAGTATATTTGGATGACAAACAGTGTAGACCCATCGTTCTCAAGTTTTTGATTGGTCAGATTTGAGCCTCTGGCTCAAATCTGACCAATCAAAAGCTTGAGAACTCAAAGCTGGAGGAGTCTTCTTATCTGGGTCACAGTAATGTCACAATCATTGAAACAGATAGCACAGTTATATAGCATTCTTAGTATTATTTCTTGATTGAAACTCATTTCAGACACGAGCTATCAAGTTCCATGACAAAAACTTTACTGGTGATGAGCGAAGACATTTTGTGGGACATCTCCGCACAAAATACAAGAAGAATGTTCGGCTAAGCACCCTCAGCCGACCGACGGTCCAGAGAGCATTATCGATGAATGAGAATGAAACTGATCTCTGTGTTCGCCGCACTTCTGATGTGAAATTAAATCGTGGTAGAGCACACACAGTTGATTTTACAGTTTCAAGCTCTCCGCCTAAGCCTCCTGTGTTTGGGTTAGAGGATACGGTGTTTGAAGAAGATGAGACCGCCAGTGGTGAAGACAACCCCTTGCTGGAGAATTCTAAGACATCAGCAGAGGAGTGTACAAACAAGGTTCATGTACAAACATCAGACAATATTGGTCAGTTCCCGGTGAAGACAAAGCCTTCAAGAGCTCAGACAAACGAGGGGTGTCATTTGTCACGGCAGGACGCAGTGAAAGATGCAGATATACCCCTGCAAGACTTGGGGCCAGTAAAGACAGACAAAGTGAATAGGCAGATGTCTGCATAGCAGATGATAGTCTGTTACTTTGCTCAAGTATCAGACCATAATGCTTTACCTGATGAATATACATGTAAGAAATATTATTGGGCTGAACTTTTGACCGTGGCAAAAACTGTAGAATCAGACATGTATTATTTCAAAAGCAAATGGAGCAGACCCGATCAGATGGCTCCTGTAGATCTGGGTCTGTTCTGTTTGCAAAGATGTAAATATGTGTAAACATGTGTATATGAAGTTTAAACATTAAATAGAGTTTCATTTAAATTTTCTGTCAGCAATACATTCTCATTTTTTTATGCCCCCCAGATCAGATCCGGGGGGCATGTTGTTTTTGCCCTGTCTGTTTGTCTGTCACCAACTTTAACATTGGTCATAACCTTTGAGCCAGTACAGATAGAGACTTGATATTTGGCTTGCATATGTATCTCATAAAGCCGCACATTTTGAGGGGTGACATGTCAAGGTCAAGGTTATACTTCTAGGTCAGAGGTCAAATATATAGGTCAAATCAACGACTTTAACATTGGCCATAACTTTTGAACCAGTAGAGATAGAGACGTGATATTTGGCACGCATGTGTATCTCATGCAGCTGCACATTTTCAGGGGTGACATGTCAAGGTCAAGGTCATCCATCAGGGTCAAAGGTCAGATGTTTGTTGGTTTGTCAGCAACTTTAACATTTGCCATAACTTTTGAATCAGTACAGATCGAGACTTGATATTTGGCACTCATGTCTATCTCTTGAAGCCACACATTTTCAGGGGTGACATGTCAAGGTCAACATCATCCTTCAAGGTCCAAGGTCAGATATATAGGTCAAATCACTTACTTTCAAACCAATAGAGATAGAGACTTGATATTTGGCATGCATGTTTATCTCATGAAATCTCACATTTTGAGTGGTGACATGTCAATGTCATCCTTCAAGGTCAAAGGACAAATGTATAAGTCAAAGTTTACATTTGCTATATTATTTGATTTAGTACAGATAGATACTTGATATTTGGTATGCATGTGTATCTCATGGAGCCGCATGTATTGCGTGGTGACATTACATGTCAAGGTCACCCATCAGGGTCAAAGCTCATATATATAGGTCAAATCACCTACTTCGCATAGAGACTTCATATTTGGCAAGCCTATGTATCTCAAGGAGTCGCATATATTGAGTGGTGACCTGTGGGGGCATAGTGTAGTGTTTCACAAACACATATTGTTAACATATGATCCTCTCTTCCATGGTGATGGAGATGTTTCAGTGATGTTTTAATGCTTAACTTGAAAAGAGGTGTTTGTAGGAGCTGTCTGAAAAGTGTCTGGATTTTGACGGTTTTGCAGACCGAGTAGACAAAGATCTAATGGCTCCTGTAGAAGCTGTCTGATCAGGGTTCTACAGTTTCTTCCATGGCTAAAAAATTAAATGTTTATTTACCACTGTAAAATTTCAGCTAATCAATATTCATAAAGTAATTATTTCTGACATGATTATTGTAATATTCTTCAGGTAAAGATATTAAGTGAACTATAACTGAATATGTCAGAAGGTGTGTATCCTTATAGGACATCAACTTGGTGCCTGATTGAAATCAAACAGTTTGCATATACTGGTTAAAGGTCATATCATCAATCAAACCTTTATTATATACCTGTCAGTTTCTGCAGTAAAATACGATTGTATTCGATCATGCAATACAACCTCTCAGATAAATTTTCCTTATTGCATGAGCGTGCAATACAAGATAAAAAAAAGTGGGACTACTTTCACTCGACAATAGCTGTAAATTTCCATGACGCACCGGAGACGCGTCTATTTTTAGTAATACAATGTATCTGAATAAAAGGAGTTAGAATATTGATGTTCTTTTATTAAAACAGGTATATAATAAATGAAATATTACACGAAATGACAATATGAAGGGTTGTATCATATTCATAGTTGTTTGTCTGTGGTATTCTCACTCACCGCTCCACAGCTCGTGAGAATACTATAGCCAAACAACCACTCATGTGATACAACCCTTCATATCGTAACTTCATGTAATATTCCCTATTTACTCCATGCCTGATTCATTCATGTTAGAAATTGTGTCGTCTTGAATATCAATTACATTATTATTTATAATGACACATGGAACTTTGATCACGATAGAAGCTGTAGAAACAGACTGATATGTATATATCCATAAGCATACAGAGTAGACCCTGATCAGACAGCAGTAGAATCATAAATCTATATTATTTCATAAATAAATAGAGTCTGGTCAGACGGCTCCAACAGAAGCTTTCTGTGATCTTCGTCTACTCTGTTTGCAAAGGCATTAAAGTATGCCTATATGGAGTTAAGGATTAGTAATCATGAAGAAAACGTTCACAAGCATATTGTAGGCAATGTGCAATTTTCTGAAATCCAACTATGCAATTCTATAGACTTAGATTACATTTAACCCATTCCCGCATATTGACGCCTCTGTAAAAGTCACTTTCTGAAACCATTGTGATAAATAGAGCATTTGCTCCATTGGAGCAAATGCTCTATTTATCACAATGGTTTAAAAACTACACAATTCTGAAAATTTCCTTTTCTCTTGTAAATGCTCCTTTTTGGTAGATTTAATCAAAGAGATTGGATCTAAAAATAGCCTGTGTGGGAATGGGTTAAGTAGTATTTATGGTGATATGGGTATCTTTTTAGTATTGTATAAACAATAATATAGGAATTTTTTCGTCATATAAGAATAGTGGATGTTATAGGGAGTGGTGGTCCGCTGGAGGAATGCAGGATTTGCAATCAGAGGATCCCCTGTTCAAATCCTGCCATTCGACCATCAGAGTTTTTCTGAGCCAAAAAATGCATCACACATTGCTCCTCTCCACCCAGATGTATAAATGAGTACCTGTGAGGGAATTAAGCCAATGTGCCATGGCAGCCTTGTGCGCCAAATGTAAATGGACTACATTTGTACTTATACTATATCAGGGGGTAAAATGTGAAAGTTGGGACAATATGTGTGTAAAGATCCCAGACTATAAACCTCACCTTTACCTTTATGATGTTGTTGATGACTGGATAGTAATACAGTAAAACCTCTCGATAACGACCATTAAATTACACCAAGTATTTTGCTTAAAGCAAGGTGAAAGTAAAACAGAATGCTCCTATAGGAGCGTTCTGTTTTACTTTCACCTTGTTTTAAGCAGCCACCTGCAATAAATACCAATTAATTAGCACAATTTAGTGGTCGTTATAGAGAGGTTTTACTGTAGTCGTTTCTGTATACATGTACATACAGAGATCCAGAATAAGATGCGTAAATTAAATCATTTTTCAAGAATTACTTCTTTATATACTTCTCCACTAAATCCTATGTTGTGACCACTCTTTAGAAACTTAGCGAAGAGACGATTCTAAAGAGCGGTTATAACATTACATAGGCTTTAGTGGAGAAAGGTTGATTTTAGTTTTTGAGTAAGCTCTGTTATCTGTTGCTGTGTGTGTAAAACATGAAGCTTTATAGAGCTGTATATAAGAGGCACATTGATCCAGTTTCTTCTTTCTTAGTCAATTGCTGTCTTGTTGATATTTGCTTAACCCTTTCCCTGTTCTATGTTTATTAAAAATTTCAATACCTACTGAAAATTTATGGAGAAAATAGTTAAAATGAAATATGGAAGGTGGAACATTTTAGCCATTTTAGAAACAAATAAACAGATCTATCAAATTCCATTAGCAAACAGAGCAGACCCTGATCAGACAGCTCCTCTAGGAGTCATCTGATCTGGGTCTACTCTGTTTGCAGGTGCGTGAAAACACTTTTATATGAGGGAAAGGGTTAATTACGAAAGAATAGAGCAGACCCTGAGATGACTCCTATAGGAGCCTTCTGATCAGGGTCTACTGTGTTTGCAAGACTTAATACAGTGAATGTATAGAGTAAAGGGTAAAGTCAGTGCTCTAGGCATATTCAGAAAATTCAGTTAACCCTTTACTCCATAAATACGCCTTTCTACCCGTTTGCAAACACAGCAGATCAAGGTAAGACTGCTCCTATAGAAACTGTCTGATCAGGGTCTGCTCTGTCGCTACATGAATATTGAACAAGGAAAAGGTTAATACTTAACCCTTCGCTTGCTATTCACGTCAATATACCTACCTGTAAATAGTGAAGACCCAGATGAGACAGCTCCTGCAGAAGCTGTCTCATCAGGGTCTGCACTATTTACAAGTTGATTGTGCAACCAGTGCACTCCACAGCAGTGATTGCACAGCGCTATACTTGTACACAGTGAAGACATATGTAATTATACAACAGGGCATGGGTAAAGAAGGAGAAATGTATTTTAAAATTCAGCAAGAGTTAATAGTCATGGTGTAATTTTTTCTTGAATGAATATTGATGGAGTTTGTTATCTTCCCACAGATTGCTTTATCAGATCTACATCATACCATATGCAAACAGAGTAGACCCAGATGGGTCCTATAGGATCTGTCTGATCAGGGTCTGTTCTGTTTGCATATGGTATGAATTAGAACTGATTTAACAGTTTCTGCCTGAGCCAAAACATCCTAGTTAGAATAGTTTTGCACCAAGCCCTCGATATGCCATCATGAAAATTCAGGTAATAAATATTCATGATGTCATTATTCCTTACATGAATATTAAATAGGGAAAGGAATAAAAATACAATTCTTTTATATGCTTACTATGGTTTATCCCTTACTCTATAAACATGTCTTTCTGCCCCTTTGCAAACAGAGTGGACCCAGATCAGATGGCTCTTGCTTATGAAATAATATAGCTCTGATGAGATCAGACCTTGACCAGATGGCTCCTACAGGATCATCTGATCTGGGGGCTCCAACAGGATCATCTGATCTGGGGGGCTCCAACAGGATCATCTGATCTGGCGGGCTCCTACAGGATCATCTGATCTTGGGGCTCCTACAGGATCATCTGATCTTGGGGGCTCCAACAGGATCATCTGATCTGGGGGCTCCAACAGGATCATCTGATCTGGCGGGCTCCTACAGGATCATCTGATATGGGGGCTCCAACAGGATCATCCGATCTGGCGGGCTCCTACAGGATCATCTGATCTGGGGGCTCCAACAGGATCATCTGATCTGGGGGGCTCCAACAGGATCATCTGATCTGGGGCCAGTGTTTGCAATGGCATCTCCTTGAGGTAAAGAGGTAAAGAGTTGATGACCCCACCAATGCCTAGAACCTGTAGTATTTTGTATAAGAAATGACTTATAAATTAGATAATAAACTTATTTTACAAAGCCAAAGCTTTTTGTTTGTTTTACAGAACCTTATCACAATGTTTTTGTATTTACAACTAAACCCTTTGAATGTGGCAAATTAGTATATATGGGTGTAATTGCATTCATTTGCAAACAGTGTAGACCCAGATCATTGGGTCCCATAGGGTCTTCAGTGTCATTTAAAATCCTCAAGCAAGTTCAATCCTTTGATACTGTATATATATAATATGATGGATCATTACGAAATCAATTATTGTCAATTTGGATCCGAGATGGGAAACAATAGTGAATACTTTTGTCTCTTTGGCAGACTCGGTACTTGACCCATTTGGTAGACTCTGCAGAACGAGTTCGAGTCGGCGGAGGTGTCATGGCTATATTTATACCATTCAGGAAGGGTCATGTCAAGTACCATATTCAGCTCATCTCATCATATGCTTGGCGCGAGTTATTGTAATCACCCGCCATCTGGCCACATTTCCTTTAACCCTTTCCTCCATAGGCTATTTTTTGACCCAACCTCTTTGAATAAATCTACCGAAAAGGAGCATTTACTAGAGAAAAGTAAAATTTTAGAATTTTGAAGTCGAAACCATTGTGATAAATAGAGCATTAATTTGCTCTATTTATCACAATGGTTTCAAGAAGTGGTTATTACAGTGGCGTAGAAAGGCATATTTATGGAGGAAAGGGTTAAACATTTCCTGAAACAGTTTACAGAAAATAGAAAAGTTCCTCTCATGGTCTACTTTTAAACTTTTTCAAAGAATACCATTCCATGCATAACTGTTGTTGCCATGGAAACTAAATGGAAAAGCTTTTGACAATCTTCTTGTCCGGAACAGCTGAGCCAAATTTAAATATAATTTGGCTGAGATGATCCTCAATTTTTATTTTTCATCAGACAAGGGCATGGCTAATGCTCCTTATATGGCTATAGTGGATATTTATAAATTCTCTGAAACCACTGGGCTGATTTCAAAATAAGTTCATAATACAGTAAAACCTCTCTATAATGGCCACTAAATTACATCAAGTATTGTGTTAAAGACAGGTGGCTGCTTAAAGCAAGGTGAAAGTAAAACGGAACGCTCCTATAGTAGCGTTGTTTTACTTCCACCTTGCTTAAAGCAGTCACCTGCCCTAAATACCAACCAATTAACAAAATTTAGTGGCCGTTTTAGGGAGGTTTTACTGTACTCCTTAGGTGACCCTCTATTAAAATTGTTCAAACCATTTTGATTTGTTAAAAAAACATGGCTGCCGAGTGTGGGGCTAATGTTCATTAAATGGCTATAGTGGAATTTAAAAAAAAATCTCTTGAAACCACTAGACTGATTTAAATATAACAAGGCAGTCCAAAGGACCGCTAAATACCCCGCCGCCTGAATTAAAACATAACATTTGACCTTCAAATGTGAGTTTGGTCTTGAGTCAACAGGACCGCCACATGACTGTGTTCTGCACATTGTCTCAAATTAGCTAACATTTGACTAAAGTTTTATGAAAATCCTTCAAGGGGTTTAGAAGATATGAAGCGGACACGAAAATGTAATGGAAATTGAAGGCTAAAACATGACCTTCAAATGACCTTGACCTTCAGCTAACATGACTGCCACATGTGTTCAGTTCTGCACATTGTCTCAACTTTGTTAACATTTGAGGAAAGTTTCATGAAAATCCTTCCAGGGGTATAGGAGATATGCAGCAGACACGAACTTATACTTGACCTTCAAATATGACCTTGACCTGACATGGCTGTCACTCGTGTTCTGCACATCCTTGACCCAACATGACAGCCACATGTGTTCTGCACATCGTCTCAACTTGTTTAACATTTGAGGCAAGTCTCGTGAAAATCCTTCCAGGGGTATAGGAGATATAGAGCGGACACGAAATTGTTACGGACAGACGCCATTCCTATAACCCCACTTCCGCTTCTCGACGTGGGATTAATTAAGTTATTGAACAGAATCTTAATAACAGAAATGAATCTCTGCTAGTACAAGTACATTTAGGTAACGTTTCAGAATTATATGAAATTATTTCAAAAACAGTCGAAGCATTGTACAGAACTCCAGGTAAGATGCGTAAATTAAAACAAGAATAACGTCTTTATTTCTCCACCAAACCCCATGTTGTGAGCACTCTTTAGAATTGTGTCAAAGAGACAATTCTAAAGAGTGGTCATAACATAGGGTTAAGTGGAGAAATGATGATTTCAGTACTTTGTATTTGTACACACCGTCCGTTTCTCCGATTGTAGAAACAAATTTGCAATCTGAAGTGCATGTCATGGGCCACGATATACCCTTCAATACATGACAAAATCTCTAGTATTTCATGTTGGATCCCGATGAAATTTGTAATGTACTAGAAATGATTATTACACATGATGCAGTAAAGGCTCGCTAATGCGACCACAATTCATTAACATACGAGTCTGTAAAATCAGCTGGTTGCTTAATGCAGGGCATAAGTACCTACCTTAACCCTTTCGCTGCCAAACTGTCGTCTGCTACAAATTTTCATTATTTTGATTTTCTTCATTTTTGTTTCAAAAACATAGTAACAGTAACAAACAGTTTGGAGTTACTCGGCATCTCATCTGGATCCAAACTGTTTGCATAGGTAATCACAGATCAGGCATTGGCAGCAAAAGGGTTGAGCTATAACCTGTTTTTAAAATCCCGATTTAGACTTCTGTTGAGTGGTCGTTTTAGCGAGACTTTACTGTATGAAGCTTCATAGTTATCGTCTTGATAAAATATCCCTCAATGGATGAATTGATGGATGCCGGATTCCAAAATTTCACTACACCTGGGAGGATATAGACCTTCATTGGGGGGTGGGGGGGGTGGTGTAATACTTATTGCAGGTGTAGAATCATAAGCCACTACTGTATACTGTTCATTTTTATTGCATACAACCACATTTTTTATAATGAGAATGCATAACCTCAATATTTCTCCTCAGAAATATTAAACAAAGACGAAGAGACTCAATTCTGAACAATCTCCTATCGATATAAATATGTTTGAGATGTCAAACTGACAAGAGAAATTAATGTTTGACTATTATTATGCTGCACATACTTAACAATACCTGTATTCAAAGTAATGCCACACTGAAAGAGGGTGCAATTCTTTCCACTATGGGTGAATTTGCGTTAATCTTTTTCCTGATAAGAGACATATATGTAAAGAGTAGATCTAGATCAGACCGATACTGAAGGAGCTGTCTGATCAGGGTCTACAGGAGCCATTTGACCACGGTTTGCTGTTCTGTTTGTTTATCCCTTTCCCTCATATAAACGTGTTTTCACGCATTTGCAAACAGAGTAGACCCAGATCAGACGGCTCCTAGAGGAGCCGTCTGATCAGGGTCTGCTCTGTTTGCTAATAGAATTTGAAAGATCTGTTTCTTTGCTTTCTAAAATGTCATCAATGGTCCACCTTTCATATTTATTTATAACTATTTTGTTAATGAATATTCAGTATGTACTGAAATTTGGGCTAAATATAGAACAGAGAAAGGGTTATGAAATAATGCACATCTGATTTAAAAAATTCTGTCAATTTTTCTAACATTAATATGCACTAGGTACAAGGTTCAAATTACTTAACACTAACAGAGAGCATAACTCTTTCCATACTATGGCCAAATTTTTGTTTTACCTTAGAGACACCTTTGCAAAAAAAGAGTCGACCAAGATCAGATGGCTCCTATAGAAGCAGTATGATCAGGGTCTGCTCTGCTTATGACAATAACTTTGATTCTACTACAGTTTGTCATAAAACAATTCCCTTGTATCCAAAAATAATTCCCTTGGTCATGATACATTTAACGAATTAATATTCATTATTTATTACAGGAGTATTCATGGCCTGAAGGATTAACCTTGTAATCGAAACGAGAAGTCAAGCAACTCTACATATTATCGTTTTCCAAACTATTTCTTAAATATCAGTTTAAGACAAGAGCATGCATGTGGAATCATGTCCACAAAAATCAATGTTTAAGATGCCACAACTTTTTAAACATGTATGCTCGAAAAATGGCTTCTAAACCAGATTGTAGCCCTTTGGATGGTGGACAACTGTGTGAAATTTGATAACTCTACTGCTGTTGATATTCACAAAATTGATTTTTTTTTTAATGCCATGACGACATCACCAAGGCAATGGCAATACTGGGATCGCAAAACAGCTGAGCTAAACTTATTTAACTAATTATGCTAACCCATTCCCTTATATTGAAACCTCTGACAAAGCTACTTTTTGAATCCATTGTGATAAATACAGCATTTGCTCCATAGGAGCAAATGCTGTATTTGTCACAATGGTTTCAAAACTATGTAAACATTTCTAAAAAATAATTCCTTTTCTCTAGTAAATGCTCCTTTTTCAGTAGATTTATTCAAGAGGTTGGATCTAAAAATAGTCTACGACATAATGGGCCTGAAATAGCTAATAGCTTATGCAAGTTGGTCTAGATTTACTAAACACAGTAGTAGATTTAGTAATGGCAATACAAACCTTGATTTGCCACAAGTCTGTATGATGTGTTTTATTATACATCAAGAGTGTGTATGTGTGTATCATGTTTTTTTCCCTTCTAAGACTTGTAGCTAGCCTACAAACTGCTTGCATACATATTTCACTACTGCACACACAGCTGTTCCACCTACTCAAATCAGGGGCAGTACCCTGCTGGAATTTAAGTCCAGCTTTTTGAGCTTGTCAAATTTGTAACATACTAACAGCGTGTCTATACACAAGACTGGAGTATGAAGCTAAAAATATGTGCAGCATAACAATATCAACATACATGTATATCTCAAAATGTCCAAACTTGCAAACATGTCATGCAAGTCTTCGTTATGTTCATTCCTTAGTACAGATCTTTACTCAACTAAAACCTTAGGTAAAGACATTTTAATATTTCAAAGATATTGCCGTCCCTTTGTTAAACAAATATGCCACAGGCCTGATAGGGCGACTGTAGTTAACCTCTAGCGTGCTGTATAACTGGTGATGTCCAAACTATACAAAATGTTCCCACACCCCAATCTCCCATTCCCACCAGATAGTCAAGCTTGAAAAGTCAATTTGACACCATTCTAATAACTTTAAATTAGACTGACAAAGTAGCCGTGTAGACCCTGATCAAACTACTCCTTGAGGATCAATTTGATCTGGATCTGCACTATTAGTTCATGTTTGTCTGAATAGTTTGGGTAACTCTGCATACATTTAGATTCATATGCGACCCCGAGTAACTTGATGCCACATACAGTAAGACCTCTCTATAACGACCACTAAATTACATCAAGTAGTTTGTGTTAAAGGCAGGTGGCAGCTTAAAGCAAGGTGAAAGTAAAACAGAACGCTCCTATAGGAGCGTTCTGTTTTACTTTCACCTTGCTTTAAGCAGCCACCTGCCCTAAATACCAACTAAGTAACACAATTTAGTGGCCATTATAGGGAGGTTTTATTGTAGATCCAAACAAGTATTCTGAAAATGAAGTGGACAGAAATTTGTGCCAACCACCATTTACACAGCATGCTACAGGTTAACATAAAACAGTAGGTCTCTAATCAGTGAACTGTAACAAAACCAGGTACATGCTTCTGTATGGGATACATATCAAGAGTGGAGTGCAAAACTGTCACCACTATCATCTACAGTAGAACCCCTCTAAACCGGAATTCTAGTAGAGGAGAATTTAGATTTTTTAGCAGCTGGGTACTGAATGCAAGGTGAAAGTCATGCAGCAATCTCCTAGAGGTGCTTTCTGCAAGACTTTCACCCTGCAATAAGCTGCCGCCATATTTATACTAAACACCGACTTACTTAGCATCTTATCCGAATCCAAAGTGTTTCACACTGATAGTGTTTTTTCAGTGAAAATGACCAAAAAAAGCCCAAACAACTTCAGACGATTTTATAAATGCTAAATAAGGTTGTTATTACAGTCTTGCACTCACCCTTCAACAACATTTCAATATAAACCCTTTCACTTCAGTAAGTACTATAACATTAACTGCCATCAGCTGGGATCCATTTCAGACACAAAGTAAATTAATATCTGATATTGATTCAAGCTGTTCGACACCATGCCCACAAAATTGGAAGGACTTGGGCTCATAACAATTTCGGCACTGTGTTAAGGTTCAATATTGTAAGATGATAAACATGAAACATTGCATTACTAACGGTCTAACCCTTTACACCATAGAAATGCCTCTTAGTACCTTTGCCAAATGAGTAAACCTAGGGCAGAAGATTCCTGTAGGATCTGTCTGATCAGGTCTGCTCAATTTGCTTATGAAATAACATATATTTATTTCTACAATTTCCACAATGGTGAAAATTCCCATGTTCAAAATGCTGTTATAAAACTCCTGCTAATTAATATTCATATGGTCATTTTTGTGGCATGAATATTCATGGAGTAAAGGGTTAACAATCACACCATTGAAAGCATGGTGCAGACATGTGTAGTACTTTATAGACTTTCAATGCTCTCAAAGTACTAGTTAGTATTCTTTTTACATGATTTCTGCAACAAGGTTTTTAACAATGTAAGCCAATGTAAGTACATAATTTTCCCAAAGCATCTTGTTGAACGTCCCTTGCAGAGATCCATAATGTCAATAAAAGATTTCAGTAAAAATCTTTTTTGAAAAATATACCATTTTTTGTCCAAATAAACTAGTATATATACTCAAAGGGTATATAACTGCACGATTTAAATTCACAGTTTTGGACGTCAAAATGTAAAAATCAGAAGCATAGATATACAGTAAAATCCCTCTGAACCAGAAATTTATAAAAGAACAATTTGTCTTTTTAGGCAGGTAGCTGCTTAATGCAGGATGAAAGTTATGCGGAAAGCTCCTTTGGGAGCTTTCTGCATGACTTTCAACCTGCATTAAACTGACACCTGTCTGAAAGATTGTCTTTGATATTATTTTAATGTCCAACTTAGAGGGGTTTTACTGAATATAAATTATTCATCTCTCCACCAAACCGTATGTTGTGACCACTCTTCAAGAAAAAGTTCAAACAGTAGTAACAACATGTACTTAATTTGGAGATGAAATGAGCATTTTAGTATTTGAAATACACCTCCTTATCTATGGCTTTGATTATCAAGCTCAATCGATGTATTTCAAATAAATCTTTTTGCTTCAATCTTTCCTCCCTTATTTTCAATTCGGAACACTTCCAAACCATTTAAATCATAAAACACCCATTTCAAAAATCTGACTATTTCAGAGATTAAGCTTCGTCTCTTTGCAATATTGGTGCCAAGATGTTTTATACTAACTTCCCTGACTACCCACACGTTATAAAACTTGAATGTGTATATTTTTTAAGATCTACCCCAATCATCCTAAATATTCTGATATCCAATCTTCCTTTTCTATGGGTTGTAAAGTTGAATATTTAGTCAAATTAACACAATTTTGATTTTTTTTAACCTTTTCCTTCATATAAAAACACCTTTTCACACATCTGCAAACAGGGTTTGCTCATGGAATGATAGATCGGTTTCTTTAATTTCTAAAATGGCTGGTGTTCCACCTTCCATACTTCATTATAACTATTTTGTCCATAAATATTAAGTAGGTATTGAAATTTGGAATAAATATGAAACAGGGAAAGGGTTAAATTATAGATATAGTTGCAGCTAGTGTGAACCCTGTATCCCTCAGGAGCCGTTTTGATATGGGCCAGTACCATTTCGAGGGTTTGGTGCAAAACTATTGTAACTCCTTCACAAAGTGAAGGAGTTACAATAGTTTTGCACCAAGCCCTCGATTTCAAGTTTGTCAGTCAGAACATGTAAGATAATTAGGGTATCCAGAATTTAATCGTGACAGTATTTTGAAGTCACAACATAATGGGTTTTATTACACCATGTGTGTACAAAAGATATGAAAATGACTGATATAACGACAACCATGTCAGTTGTTATTTTGGTAAAATAATGGACATGATAAAAAGCACTTTTCTGCATACATGTAAAAGTTTGTAGTTTTACTTTTTCTGTTTGTTACTTTGTTACACAATACATTGTTACTCCAATGTACAGTCGACTGTACAATGTTATGAGACTTTTCAACCCTTTACTCCATAAATACGCCTTTCAATGCCTTTGCAAACATAGCAGACCCAGATAAGACAGCTACTCCAAGAGCTGCCTGGTCAGTGTCTGCACAGTTTGCTTGTGAAATAATACTGATCGGATTCAACAGTTTCTTCATGATAAAAACTTCCCATGTTCAGAAAATTATAAAAAATCAATAAATATTCATGAAGTAGTTATTCCTTACATGAATATTTATGGAGTAAAAGGTTAATGATCATCAAGTTTGTAAGGCACAACATCGGGAAAAAAATTTATGGACTGGAGAACAATTTTCACACGAAGGATATGTATTCCCAATCTAAAATCAAAAGGTGGTTTTCTTCCCAAATGTCAAATTAGTAACAAATACTTGATGTCACGAATGTAATACCGAGACTTTTTTTTTTTATATAAAAAATACCTTTATAACTATTCAATTTATCACTGATATTCTACAGCCTGTAATACGTACAACAAATTAAACATTAAGGCCAAATCTGATGCAATGTTTCAAACTGTTTTCTGTCTTTCCACATAATGTACAGTCACTTTTTTCATTAATCCAAAGTTTTGATAAAAAAAAAATGTATGAGGTCCACTAATAATCTCTATCTCAAACTTGGAAAAATCTAACCGAATTGTCACCATGAGATTCAAGGCATTAATAAGAATAACAATGGTAAATGACAAAAGTGCTTCATACCGATATGAAAAATGTGAAGGTATGCACTGTGTATTGTATCTTAGATGCATAGTCTATATTAAACTTAATTTATTTTTTTAAGACATTTTTTTTTTTTAGATATTTTTTATAAGTTTCAAACTGAAATTCTACTCTATGTTTTAAGATCTCATTTTGTAGTTTTGATCTAGCCGAGAATTAAAACATGATTAAAGATCCCGAGTTAATGAAAACAGCCATCTCAGTATTTTTTGTTACGAGGCCTTCTCAACAATGCACTGTACAATATGATGTGAGCCATGCCAGGGAATAAAGCAGTCTGTATGGCTATGCAAACAGGCTGGACCCAAACAAAACTGTCTGAAAATGGAGCACCTGATCAGGTTCTTCAGTCGGACCAACGGGTCCACTAGAGAACACTGGGTTACATATCTCAACAGACACACAGCTCTTCAGAATCTCCAACTTGTACAACACATTTAATTTAGAAAGCCCATGGTAGATATTTAAATACATATTATACATGAACCTACTTTATGAATAAACGACCATTCAATGAGCGAATAGATATGAAACAACAACTTTGTTAATTTTGCATGATAATCGTTGTCAAAGAACCTTACAATGGAATCGCATTCTATAAGAACAATTTGCATAAAATTTGGACAAGACTTACTACTTTACAAATCTTATGTCCCCTGGGAAAAGGGGGACATTGACAATGATACACAATGTAGATCCAGACAAGCCACTGCAGTAGAATGCAATATCTCATCAAGGTCTACATTAGTTGTCAATAAAAAAATAAACACTGCTTTCAAACCCAGCATACGGTATGTGTCTAACCTATTTCCTGTGTGCTCTTTTTCTAGATGGTTAACCATTACAGTGCAGGACACGAGTCACTAATGTCCTTTGCAAACAGTGTAGACCTAGATGAGAGGGCTCCTAGAGGAACCCTCTCATTAGGGTCTGCACTGTTTGTCATCTTACTTTCCTATAGAAAAATCCCTAAATATTCACCATAAGCTTGACCTGTTTGAATTTTGGAATAGTTCCATTTAAAAATCAGCTTTGCAACAGTTAAAGCTGGAGATTCATACAATAAGCTCAATACAACCATTTGTAGCTGTTCATGATTAGGCTAATTAAGTTGTCAAGCATTGTGTCAAATAAAGAGTAATTTAGCAGTTAATAAGTCAAAAGTCCAAAACTTGCCCGACACTGAATAATAATTCAATCGGGTAGAAATACAACCTACAAAAGGATTCAGCTGAAGAGTTCAACGACAAATATCAAAAGTCCATGGCAATGTTCTCAATTTCTCACGCCTAATTATCCAAGTTTTGCTTGGTTTCTAGTGTTTTACTTTTCTATGGAAAACGGAATCATGATAAATATTTGTTAGTCTGAATCTGGAATTATGCTGATTTAGAAATTAGAAATGCTGAGAGACTCTACATGTACTTAAAGCTGGTGACTTTACATAAAGAATGGAATGTCAATTATTTGCACAGGGAATTGTCTTAATACAAAATTTGCAGACAAGAATCAAACATCTCCTATCCTGACATCTTAATTGGCACCATGATTCATCAGAGACGGAGCAATAAATATACACAAAGGGAGGTATTCTAAATTAATCATGACATATTGTCTCCCTTGATTAGCCAGATATGTATAGCAAAAATATACATGTGTAAATCAACAAAATGTAAAACAGATTATTATGGTCTCTGCATCAACTGGGACTAGAAATATAATCCAACAAGGGCAAGCTTGTTTGCCAACAAATCACATATATGCACACATTTATTGTATGAGTTGTTTTGTGAAGAAGGTGTCGAGTCTCTAAACGCAAACAGCTTGGATCTAGATGTCAAGAATTCTACATCTCAACAGGATAGAAGCTGTGAAGACAACAGATAAATTAAGGTTCATCAATGTTTGAACAAACCAGAAGTAAAATTGCAGTATGCACCATGTTAGAATTTGGGCCATTTTTACAGCAGTATAAGTAAACCTGCGTACACAATGACAAGAAATTCAACATTTCAATATTTTTTAAATTTGAGCTTAAGCAAAACTTAAGTTCAAGAGATCTTAAAACCCATGACTCTTCTTCACAAAGCAATTCATGTAGATAAATAAAGTTCACTTTTGCAATCACGTAATCTCTACAGGAAAAGAATAGACAAAACATAATACTGTGAGACAAAAAGTACAGATCTATATGCCAAGGCACTTCAATTCAAGGGCTTAGCAAAAAACATTTTACCACCTTCCAACAGCATATGTCAATTTTGAAAAATGATTTAAATTTCTCTGAACCTATTCCCTCATATTGAGGCCTTTTGACACTTCTGTAAGCAACTTTTTTTTCAAACCACTGTGATAAACAGAGCATTTATATCACAAAGATTTCAAAACTACATAATTCTAAAGTTTTCCTTTTTTCTAGTAACTGTATTCCTTTTCAGTAGATTTATTCAAAGAAAATGGGTCTAAAAATAGCCTCTGAGGTAATGGGTTTAAAAAAGCTGTCAGAACGATGAACAATTTGATCCTGATGAGATACCAAGTTACTTCGCTTCTCATCTGGAGCCAAACTGTTCGCATACGACATCACAACTTACATTTAGCAGAGATAAACAATTTGCAAAAGGCTTGTTCATTTTAAATTCAGGTAATTTTCCATTTCTTCTAACATGATCAGAATACCAAAAGAATAATCTCTAATGAAGTACAGAGCTATTTGGCTTTTCCTTTAATCAAAATTGTTTGCCAATATTCTATTTACCCGTAATATTCGGACATCCACTCTCCATTCCACTGGTTTCTAAAGCTGAATAATTCAATCTGGTACCATTTTGATAACTTTAAATCAGACTGACATACATGTAGTAGCAAACTGTAAAGACCATGATCCAACTGCTCCCTCACTGGCAGGTTGATCTAGATCTGAACTATTTGTATCAGTTTATCTGTCCAAATACTTCGGGTAATTAGAGATACAGATTTGACAATACAACTTTCGTAGTTTTACATCAAGCCCATGAAATGTGCTTTAACTCTTTGCACCTTCAATAATAATTGTCTGCTAAAATTTCATCTCTACCACAACTTTTAATGTTTTAATTTCAATTTTTCTTTAATTTCTCCTTAACCCTTTCACCGCCAATGTGCCACGACGGCTTCTGATCAGGGACTTCACTTTTTGTCTCAATCTCTATTTCTATATATGTGCTTTATTCCTTTGAAATTTGCATTACTTTATCTCATTTCCTTATTTTACCAAATGATTTACTTGAGTGTAAACAACAATTAGAAATTTGGCGCCGAAAGGGTTAAAACTAGAATGTCAAACAGTTTGGATCCTGTGTCATCTGGATCCGACCTGTTTGCATGGGTAATTAACAAATTCCCAGTTAGCGTGCAAAGAGTTCAAATATGTAGATAAAAAGGCATACAGTACAAGAAAAACAAACTTGAAAAATCTGGGTAAAAAGCATAAAGTTTTCAAAATACAATACCTGTTAAACTGAAAAAAATAGTGTCACTTACGAGTCATATCCTGAGTGACACAAATATGAACATAATTGTCATATGAACAGAGTCACGGTTATGCAAGTGGAAAACTAGATAAAATTTTGAACAAACTGCCCTATTTAAAAAGTTTCGTATTAAATGCTGATGCATTAAAATTAAAATGCCACATTTCAATGTGATACATGAGAAAAGTGAGCCTCTCGATGTATGAGCATTAAATTGATCCAACATAAAGATCATGCTGCTAAGAACAGGGATTTTCACATGGATTGCATAAGCTTTCAACTCAAAACATCTAACCCTACTTTACCGACTTAAGCAGGAGTATAAATATGTACTAAAGCAGGAGTATAAATATGTCTATCAGATTTAACAAGGCTATATAATTAATGATCATTTACTGTGTAATATGAAAATTGAGATCTCCCATGAAAGCCCCGAGGATACATATGGACATTCAAAAACATGAAAGGATTGAAGTGACAACACAGGACAGGAGTATTTATGATAAATGGGCAATGATGACCAATGAATAACTTTAACCTAGTTGAGTGCATTCAATTTTGCATATTTTCTATTCAAATTGTGTCAGCTTCACGTCATGTTTAAATGCCATTTATGTAACACCAAGCTTCAATCCAATTGCCACACTTTTAATTACTACACTTCTCATTTGAAGCCTATCTGCTGTCAAATACTCAAAGAACAGAAGCGATTCTAAATTCCTTATCCCGTTAAGTGTAACCTGGCTGACAATTTCAAACACCTTGGATGCAGAGTTAACTCGGCATCTAATCAGGATGCAAGCTGTTGGGCAGTCAGTCAAAATTCCTCACAAACTTGAGCGAGTCTTATACGAGGTAAAGGGTTTACAGCTGTCAGCAGGATAAGGGTGAAAACACAGCATCATGGCAGAAAATTAAGCGTTCCAGAGTCTGCTAGTCATATTAGACCAAAGCAATAAAACAATTTATGGTAAAATTTTAGGCTTGCTATGGTCAAATTTTGACCATGGACATATCACAATTTTAATAATGATAAAAGTTAAAAATTTCAAACACTACTAGTCTTGGCTTAGACCATAGTGATATCACACAATACTGATGATATATCAACAATCACATATTGTCCAATTGATCACAGACTGTTGAAACATGTTGTCCACTTTCTAACTGAAATTATGTATATATAACACAGTATCATACTGTGTATATTGATTGGAAGGGTTTTAAAGATCTTGTATCAAGTACAAGAGAGCTAAGGGCACTCTACCAAAGTACCATTGGTAGTTACTCTCCTTACAAGGCAATACAATCTTAGAATACAATTAATGCAAAATCGCAAATTTCTGCAAAAAATGTCATTTCGCAAAAGTTCTTGCTCTATACAGTTGGGAAGACTGTTCCTGCCCTACAGTCTAGAGAGACTAAAAATCTCTGACAAGACACCTACAATATTTCTCTACTGAGCAAAAGCAAACTTGTAACCACAAAAAATTGTAACCACATATCAGCTGCCACATTAAAAACAATGTTTGATCAATGTCTACACTGCTAGTGGACAAGAAACTGTAGTTTCTGGTGAATGACTGCTGACCTAAATCAGCACAAACACTTCATTTGCCAGGCTGGTCAGGGTCTACATTATTTTCATTCTCAAATATTGTTTTGTATCATAGTTTTATGTACAAATGGTTAAAAATCAGCTATTAGCACTCCTCTCCTTCCTGCTTATCCTTCAAAGCTACCTTAAAATTCACCCTGACCCTGTATACGTTTGCACTATTCTGACATTTTTCTGCAATGCCTTGTAAATCTAAAATTTAAACGTGGTTGTGCTAAAAAAGGATTATTGTTTATTTATGCAGTGTTCCTTAGAAGGACATATGTAAACACTGTAGACTCAGATCAGGGTCTGCACTGGTGCTTCACAATTATCAAAAGCTCACATTTGCACAAACACACACAGTAAAACCCCGCTAATGCAACCACTTAATAAACAGCCACTGGTGCCGTTTAAAGCAGGTGGTTGCTTAATGCAGGACGAAAGTTATGCAGAAAGCTCCTATAGGAGCTTTCTGCATAACTTTCGGCCTGCATTAAGCAACCACCTGCCTCTGTCACCCAGAATTATGCCCCTTTTTGGTGGTCGCATTAGCGGGGTTTTACTGTACTTGGACAATAGTATTTAGAAATTTAAGAAAATTATGTTTAAACGCTTGAACCCTTTGAATATGGGAAACAAGTATGACATTTGCGAACAGTGTAGACCCAGATAAGATGGAAACTAACAGCCCCATGACCAAGGTCTACACTGTTTTTCATTCAAAATCCACCCGCAAATCATACCTTTTTATACTGAAGGACAATAATGTACCATTCCACTTTGAAAAATTCAACATTCGAAGGGTATCAAAAAATAAAAACTCCCAACTTTAACAGCTGTAGTTCTGCACTGTTAAACCTGCTAAAAATATCTGAACAAATCCCTGAAATTGCTAATGAGAGACCAACCCCTATTAAACATTACTGCAAAATCTAAAATGTGGCATGATGTGACATTTCTATGTCAAAACCATAAATCAAACCTTAAAGGCAGTATTTCTTATCTTATTTTGTGTGTACATTGTTGCAATAATTGTTAGATAGAAAATAAACCAGTGAATTTTTGTAATAAACATAAACACTTCTATTCACTCTTTTTTTTCACTTGCCTTACAAACAGTGACCCGTTGTTTTATAGATAAATGCCAGCCATAAGTGTTAAACCAGATGATGTTATCCATTTATCTCCTTTGATTATTTGCTGACAAAAAGATGGTTGTCAAATCCACTTTAGCTATTCCTACACGCAACCCTTTCAACACTTGAGTGGCTTTAATGCATTTTTTATCAAACAATCTCAAATTTGTTGTCACTTTCAATTTTCAAATTCTCTTTTTCTTCTATTTACTTGCCAAATTAGTGTGAGAAAGACAAACTCTTTGGATCCTGATTAGAACTTCCACTAATTCAGAGTCTCATCGGAATCCAAACGGTTTTAAAAAGTACTGATGAGCAAGCAACAAGGTTGAAACAAGAGCTGTAGGTCCTCTTTTTAATTATTTCCTAAAATAAACGCTTTTTCACATCTTTGCAAACAAATTAGACCCAGATCAGTCAGCCCCTGTAGGAGCACTCTGATCAGGCTATGCTCCGTTTGCTTATGACATGATATAGATATGATTCTACAGTCTTTGTCAAAGCAAAAAATTCTCTTGAAGAAAATTTTGCATTACATTAATTCAGTTAATACATATTCATGTGTATTTCTTACATGAATATTAAACAGGGAAAGAGCAGAGGTCCAGATAAGATGCGTAAATTAAAATATTTTCCAGTATAACTTCTTTATTTCTCCACCAAACCCTATGTTGTGACCACTCTTTAGAATCGTCTCGAAGAGACGATTCTAAAGAGTGGTCACAATATAGTGTTTGGTGGTAAAATGACGATTTTAGTATTTGAGTACGCACCGTTATCTGTAGCTCTGAAAGAGTTAAATGTCTTACATAAGGTCCTTCATAAGGTTTGTCTACACAAAACTCAAATACAATAGAACCTCTATAAAGCCACCACTTAATAAACAAGCATGGTTTCTTACAACCATCTGGTAGCTTAACGCAGTGCAAAAGGTATGTACAAAGCTCCTACAGGAGCTTTCTGAATAACCTTCATCCTGCATTATATTACCCCCTTGCCTTTAACACTTTACTCCATAAATACACCTTTTCAAACATAGCAGACCCAGATCAGACGGCTCTTGTGAATCCATCTGATCCGAGTCTGCTGTTTGCTTTTGAAATTATATAGATCCGATTCTATAGTTTCTACCATGGCCAAAGTTCCCCCTGTTCATGCACTATTATAACAAATAATCTAATTGATATTCATGATGTCACTATTTCTTGCATTACTATTCATAGGGTAAAGGGTTAAGAGCCAGAATTAGGTTTGGAGATTGTTTTAGAGTGATTTAACTGTAACCTGTGAAGCTGAAGCAATTGCTTACCACTAGCACTCATGCCATTTTCGAATTAACTTCATAGCAAATAATTTGGATAAGACAAGAATTGGCATTTCTTGATGTTTAATTTTATGGTTAGAATTCACAATATTTTTGATCGATATTCTGCTTTCAGAATTAAGACTACTTTTTGGACACAAAGAACTTTGAAAGGTCATGGTAATTCATGAACTGAACACACACGTATATTTACTTAACAGAGCTATAGATAACGATGCGTACCCAAATACTAAAATCGTCATTTCTCCACCAAACCCTATACTGTGACCACTCTTTAGAATCGTCTCGAAGAGTGATCACAGTATAGGATTTGGTGGAGAATATTTATTAGATGAATTTTTTTAACGGTACATTAACACAGGATTTTTGTAACTACATGAACACAGGAAAATTTGGCCATGATAGAAACTGTAAAATCAGATTTATATTGTATTATAAGCAACCAGGGCAGACACTGATCACACAGTTTCTGTTTGCAAAGGCGAAGAAAGACATTTATATGGAACAAGGGGTTAAATAATGCCTTCATACTGAATGTGCTACACTGATAAACAATGCCATTCACTACAGAATTCAGCATTCAAAGGATTAAATCTGGATGGTATGTACAGACTAAAACTAACAAACATATTGGCATTGTCGACAATTTTTTCTTGGGGAAAAATATACGCAAACTTTAAAAATGTGTAAGCATTAGATACAAAGTTCCATTTCATACAAACAGTGACATTTTCTATGGAACACCACTGAGAATTCTTCCTCAGAAAACAAAATGAAATAGAAGAATGTGTCCATGGACACTGATGTCCCCACTTTATTCTACAGATAGGGGCTTACAATTTATGTCCCCTATTTCAAAAGGTAGGGGCCAAAAAAACAAATAAATTGGTATCAATTTCAGTATCATACCAAGAAAATTTCTCAAAATATAAAGGACGGCAATTCATTTTTTTTTCACTCAACAAGAACATATTTTCAACAAACCCTTTTTCTCCTGTTGGGTTTGAACAAATCTTATCTGAGGAGACATATGTAGTACCGTAAAACCAGTCTACAGCAACCAATCAAAATGAGTCTAATTCCGGGGCTTTAATACAGGTGGTAGCTTAATGCAAGATGAGAGTAATACAGCAAGCTCCTCTAGGAGTTTTCTGCATTACCTTCATTCAGCATTAAGCAACGAGTTACTCATATAAGACTCCAATGTTTATTTATACTATGGTTGCTATATGCAGGTTCTACCGTATTTTAATTTCAAAACAACACTACCCATCATCTCATACTCAGACAATAGTCAAAATAGCAAAAAAATCAAAACTACAAAAGTGCAGAACCTTTGGGACCGACAAAAAAATGGCAGCCGTTCCCTAAAAAAAATACCAACTTTATACAAATAAATCCCCTAACAGGGATTTTTCACTGGAGCTACTGCATATCCCTTCATCTATCAATCAAGTTACACAAAACTCGATGATACATTTATATCACCCTCAAGTATTGAAATCAACCAGCCATCATTTTACATATAACGCTGTTGGGATATATTCCTACATCAATGACTGTAATTTCTAATCTTTTGAACTTTTTTAAAAAATATCCATCATTCAAAAGTAGCTACAAGTATTGTTATCAATACAAAAATACATGATTACCTCTTTTTTTAAAAGACAAAAATATCAAATGAGCTTGCTGAGCAAAATTGCTCAAAAATTGTTTTCTCCACACATATTGGTCAATATACTGCAAACAAGGGGTTATATTATTCCTTATTTCCATACATATGCCGTTGTAAACAGAGCAGACCAATTTCAGACAGCTCCTGAAGAAGCCGTCTGATCAGGGTCTGCTGTTTGCTAATGAAATAATATAGATCTGAGTCCATGCTTATAAAACTTTTAGTTGAGTCGGAGTTCGTTCTCAAGTTTTTGATTGGTCAGATTTGAGCCTTTGGCTCAAATCTGACCAATCAAAAGCTTGAGAACTCAAATCTGACGAATCAAAAAGTTCTTGTGTTAATATTTTAAACACATCTAATTAATATTCATGTCATCATTTCTTGCATGAATATTCATGAAGTATGGTTAAATATAATATGGAGAAAACATACAAATATACCATCTGTTGTCTGAACACCTTAATCCCTTTGCTTCATATAAACTCCTTTGCAACCAGAGTAGACCCAGATCAGACAACTCGTGTAGCAACTGTTGGATCAGGGTCTGCTCTGTTTGCTGACACACTTATACTAATCTGCTCTGACAATTCCCGTACTACCAATAGCGTTGAAAATTTTACATCATACAAATTAAGTTTAATAAGGAATATTCAGGCAGTTTTCAATTCACACATGAATATTCAATAGGTAAAGGTTTTTGGGAATGTCTTGGTTGCTCATACACAGATAAACATGTTTACTTTCAAAATACATCCCAATCAACAGCATTTGCATGATGATGACAATGAAGTTTGAAAAGGAATAGACTTTGATGAATGTGTTCCCTTTCAAACTAATCCCTATTAAAATTGTCAATATGCTCTATTCATTTACACCTCTCTTTTACTGCACAAAGTACAGCTCCTTTTACTGTCAATATCAGCACATTGACAACTGAAATCCCTTCCCTTTGGTTGATCCAGCGACACAGATCAAACCGTTAAAAGATTGCCCCAGTAGAAATATTCTTAAATTTGATGGAAACAACTTTTTTTCATACATAAATACTTGAACAGCTCTGATCTAATATTTCGACCACCAAGGGCCTTTTTTTTATCAAATTTGATTTTATGGCTGAATGCATGTAACAAAAATGTGACGTGTATTTTGTCATGACAATCTTTGAAAAAGGCCCTTAGTGGTCGAAATATTAGATCAGAGCTATTCAAGTATTTATGTGTCATATTAATTCCCTTTTTGGAATATTTTCTTTATGGTGAACTTTTTTCAATCAAAGTACAGAAATCAACACTTTGCAAGATAGTGATGAATTTGGCAACCAATGCAAACCATTGGACCCAGATGAGACTCAAGGTAACTTAAAGTCTCAACAGGATTCATACCGTTTAACACTCTAAATTTCACCTACAATCTTACAGTTCAGACTATAAGTAGAAAACATTGACATAAACATTCAACACTACAAAGTGGGCATATTATATCTAGTAAAAAGAGGAAAATACCCACAATTCAGTTTCTGTATAAATGTAGCTTGAACTATTAATGTTTGAAAAATTACATACTTTGCTCATATTTAAAAGCCATGTCACAGTCGTTTTTCTGTCCTAGCTTCTCTCAACTATCAACACAGCAATTACAGTAAAACTTCACTAATCCAAACTTAAAGAAAGTAGAATTCAGAATCCCAAAGAAGTATTCTGCTCAACCGTTTACCCTGCTATAAGGTACCACCCGTCTTAAAAGTATTTTGACGTCGACTGTTCCAAGGTGATACTCCCGTTACCTTTCTTCTGTGATACTGTCGTCTTTTCCTCCATTTCGTGTGTGTGTGTGTAGTGGTGTGTGTGTATGTGTACTTCTCTTGTTGAGACCCCTGCTTGACTTTCATCGTCTATTCAAGACCGATAATAATACTTATCTGAGAGTTCAGACTAGTGACGTTTTACTGTACTCTTCTAGAACAAATATTACTTAAATCAAAAGTCGGGGACATTTTCTGACTTTATATACATTCCTCTTCAAAGGTCAATGAAAATAACATTTGCTTATTCATTCTAATAATCTCAATACGAACAGGTACAATATAATAAACATATGCAGACCTTTTTTCAGGGAAAAAATTGTTAATACATGCTTAACCCTTTGAATGTAGCAACAGTGTAGACCCAGATCAGAGGGCTCCTAGAGGAGCTGTCTGATCAGAATCTTCACTGTTTGTCATTCAAAATCCTCCCATACTGTATGGATCCCCATGGGTTAATATTGATGGAACATTCAATTTGGAAAATTCAGCATTCAAAGGGTTAAAATGTCCCTTAGTTTCCATGAAAGGACTGGTAAAAGGAGTGTTCTCAGAAACACTTGTTCAGATCTGCTAGAATAATGGCCAAGTTACTGCAAAAATAAATGTAACAGCTACAGTAGAACCCTCTCTATAATAACCACTAACTAGAAAACAGACTCTGTCAGATCGGATTCAACCCAAAAACTATAGGCGTCTTCCTCTGATGATACTAAGCATATGCCCTTAATATGAAACTAATATGTGAAGTAGTGTTGTCGCATCACATCAAAACTGTTGACGGACGGACAGACAGAAAATGTGATTCCTATAGGGCTCCTGCATTTTCATTGCAGGGCCCTAATAAACAGAGTGGTCTTTAAAAGCCGGTGGTTGCTTAATGCAGGACAGAAGTATAGCAAGCTTTCATCTTGTATTAAGCTTTTACCCATCTTAATATTAAGCTAAAAGTCGTTATAGAGAGGTTTTACTATATAACTGTAAGGCCTTATTGAATACTTTATATTTATACAAGTGCAAAACAGGCAATTTTTCAAATTTATCCTGGACTAAGGCCAAATTGCACCATACCTCTTGCCTCACAATGAAGTTGAAACTAATTTTTCAATGAAGGCAAATTTCCAAATATCAAAGGATGCTTATAATTTTTGCAAAAATCAAGTTGCAATAAAAGATTACCTTGTGTCACGTCCAATATGGACAACAGTCTACCTATAGTTGTTTGATAAAATATTATCAATTTAATTACCAGCTCCTTTGAGCCAATAATATGATATAAATAATATAAACCAGTGTATGAACACAAATTATAACCAAAAAATACTTAGATGAAATCCTACAAACCTTTTGAAATCAATGTTTAGCTTCTCAGACTGAACTGATGTGGTCTTTGCTTGAAATGCACTTGTAATACTTTGACCAGCTTGGTTCTGGGTATGTGTTTTTTATTTCAATTAACACATCAAAATCAATGTGTGTGTAAAAAGTTTGAATACTTATCCAGATACTCGGACAGTCACACAGCATCTAATCTGGATGCAATTTGTGTAAAAATTTGACAAGCAGCCACTGGTATCCTAAGGTTTAAGACAGACCAAAATAAACTTCCCACTGGCCTGCATATACCAGACGTACTGTACTCTGTTCATACTACATTGAACCTCTCTAATGCAAACCACTAAAACAAGTACAATTGTCCAACTAAAGGACTTAAATACAGGTCGTAGTTTAATGCAAGGTAAATATTGCAGAAAACTCCCAACTGAGCTTCCGTATAGCAGTAAAACCTCTCTATAACGGCCACTAAATTGTGTTAATTAGTTGGTATTTAGGGCAGGTGGCTGCTTAAAGCAAAGTGAAAGTAAAACAGGAGCGTTCTGTTTTACTTTCAGCTTGCTTTAAGCAGCCACCTGCATTTAACACAAAATACTTGATGTAATTTAGTAGCCATTATAGAGAGGTTTTACTGTACTTGCATATTGCATTAAGCATTTATCTACTATAAAGTTTCTCAGATTTAGTCTCTTAGTAGTTGCTTTAAACAGGTTCTACTTTATTTCAAATGCTTGTTACAGAACTCTACCTTAGACAAGTATTTGGAAAATGTAAAGATAAAATTTCAATATTTCTCTATCAAATCAAATCTTGTTCGTATTCATAGGAGCAATTCTAATACATATCAGCAACAGCTATGAGTGTATTAACTATTAAAACTTCTCCACCAAACCCTATGTTGTGACCACTGTTTAAAATCGTCTCTTCAAGACGCTTCTCAAGAGTCATCACAATAAAGGGTTTGCTAGAGGAATATTAGTTATTCTTGTAAAATGTTTTAACCCTTTCCTCCATGAATATTTATGCAACAATTAATATATGTATCAATATTAATTAGCTGAATATTTATTGCATAGGAACAAGAAATGTTTTTACTCTAGCAGAAACTCTAGAATTTGATCTATATTATTTCACAAGCAAACAGAGAAGACCCTTATCAGATGGCTCCTATAGGAGCCGTCTGATCTGGGTCTACTCTGTTTGCAAAAACGTATTTATGGAGAAAAGGGTCAATTCACACACGTTATCTGGGCCTCACCCAGCAAGACAAAGTTTGGCTGAGAAAGAGCTCCTCTTACCTAAGAGCTGTCTTCATAAATTGACAGAGGGTCAATTATCACTTGGCTGGCATTATGAGAAAACAGTATACAGTAAAAGCAAACAAAAGTGCCAATCAAACATTCAATCAGCATCCAAATCAGTATATGCTGATGAACTCAGTCACCAGTTTCCATCTCTGAACTATTTTCAAATAATGCCTCCAATTCAGTATAAGTACTAATAGTTTCATAAATAATTCTGGTCTTGTTTTTCAAGCATTGTTTAAAAAATTTAATAATCTCCATTTTTTCTATTAAAGTAAATGTAATTAAAATTTTAAGTTAATGAATATAACAAAAATCCACAGAATCAATTTTCTGTGAAATAGATCTAAATAAAGCAAGAACTTGTTTGCTTTAAAATCTAGTACAGCTTAAAAATATGGAAAATGTTGGAGACTTAAACAACCATGCCAGGAATGTCTGTTTTCATTCCAAATATATGGCAGATCAATGTTCCACAAAGACAATGCTTCATCCAATGGTATTGCGAAACACAAAACCCATGACTATCTCGAGGGCTTGAAGCATCTTCATTTACCTTTCCCTTTACTTCATTTATACACCTTTGGACATCTTTGCAAACACAGTAGACCCAGATCAGATAGCTCCTTAGTCTACTCCGTTTGCTTATGGAATAATGTAATTTTACAGTTTCTGCCAGCCAAAAATATATTCATTTGTCATAATTCACGATGTAATTCTTTATTACATGAATAATCATGAAGTAAAGGGTAAAAAAAAAATTAAAAAAAATAAATAAATAATAATAATAATAAAGAATGTGTCAGTCATAATCAAAATGTTCACAAATTATGTAGTTACAATAGTTCACCACAAAGCCCTCAGAATTAACATCTCCATCACTGTATTAGTTAACCCATTCCCTCATATTGACGACTTTTGACGACTCTGTAAAAGTCACTTTGTGAAACCATCGTGATAAATAGAGCATTTGCTCCTACAGGAGCAAATGCTCTATTTATCACAATGGTTTCAAGCTAAAAAATTCTAAGCTTTTCCATTTCTTTAGTTAATGCTCCTTTTTGGTAGATTTATTCAAAGAAGTTGTATCTAAAAATAGCCTATGAGGTAATGGGTTAATGCTAAAAAAATTGTCTCCATACTTTCATCTCAACTCAAACAGTGTATACTGTTGACGTCAACAAAAGCCAGTTAAATATGCACGACCATGACAATCAGTTTTTATTATTAATTAGATAAATGCTAACTTCTTTACCATCTTAAAGTCAAAACTTATAACTGCTTCTGGCTGCAAAGCCAGTGTGTATCTATTCCATACATGCTTATGATTTTTCAGATGCTGGCATGTTTGTCACTGCCAGGCAAACTTGGATCCCTGACTCAAGCACTCGACTTGCTCTTATGTCCTGTTCAGCTGTGTCAGGGGACTGCTGTACAGGAGTCTACGGGTTCAGCTCAATCGCAGACCATGAGGGCTCAACTTGAGGATGTCAATCAACATACGCCAGCTCCAAACATCAAAAAGGTTCTACACCGTTACCATAGCAACAGATTTTTTGTTCAAGAAATAAATTCTGTTCAACATAACTGTACAAGTTGTGGCTGTATGCAGTCGATCTATCCTCAGTTACCCCACCAATCTGGAGCATTTGATTGGTTGCCTCCATACGATCCCCCGTAACTTCCACCGTAGTTATATTGGCCCATTGGGTTGAACTGGGGTTGGCCTCCTCCATAATTGTAGCCCTGTTGGGGCTTAGCCTTGTTCTGCTGTCTGTAATCCCTGCTACCAAATGATGTGCCAAACCTGTACAGGTAAAACAGTATCAGTGTTATAACGCATTACATCATGAGTACTTATGTAAGGTATGATATTACCAATATCATTAGAAAGGTAATATCATACCTTACATGACTCAGTCAGAGAGGGCCCTGTAATCAAGGGCAGATAACTCTAGACATAGTGATCTGATTCAACCCAAAAACTAATAGGCATCTTCCTCCTATGATACTAAGCATATGCCCTTAATATGAAACCAATATGTGAAGTACTGTTTGAGCTATCATGTCACATCAAAAGTATTGATGGACGGACAGAAAATGTGATTACTATGGGGCTACTGCATTTTTAATGCAGGGCCCTAACAGATATTGGCCAAGGCAAAAATTGTAGAATATGATTTATTAGAGTATTTTGCGGAAAGCAGACGGGCAAGTTAAACAATGTATGACAAAAAGTGTCAAAACAATACCAGCAATGCAAGAGGACATAAGAAAACAACATCTGACACAATGAGAAAAGTTACACAAAGTTTCCGTCTGCAATCAGTGTGGACATGGACCGACATACAATCAAGGTCTACACTATAACAAAAACATTCATACAAGTAACCACTGTATCTAACCCAAGCATTGCATACCTTCTTTGACCTCCCATTCCACCTCTCCTGGTGGGTTGTGAGCGAGATTCGTAAGCTGTCGATTCCAACCAAGTTGGCACTTCCTGTTTCGCCTCCACCAACAGGTCCATTAGGTCACGGGTTATGTTCTTATTCTTCTCATTGAAGAAAGATGTAGCCAAACCTAAACAAAACAAATATCAAAATTTAATTTAGAACTGTAGATAAGCTCACTAGCTCCGGTTATGTTTTAACTCAAACAAATATTTGCCTGGTTAACCTTTATTGTAAGAAATAACTAGAACTGTCACTATAGGTGATGCAGAAATAACCAGAAC
The DNA here is from genome assembly GCA_963576725.1 of Azorinus chamasolen. NCBI lineage: Eukaryota > Metazoa > Mollusca > Bivalvia > Cardiida > Solecurtidae > Azorinus > Azorinus chamasolen. The sequence goes on along the minus strand of OY755251.1, from coordinate 46,397,303 downwards.
TATTACTAAAGTAGATGAAAGCCCTGCATGGCAGCCTTGATCTCAAATCCAAGGGCTAATAATGCAACACCAACTACCCATGTTACCGGCCCGTGTGACAAACAAGAGCCACGTGCGTCGCAAATGCTCGTCTGATTTGGTGCTTGTCCAGCTAAATTAAAAAAAAAAAATTTAAACAAATAAAGGGCTGTAACACAAAAAATTTGAAATCAAGAGTTACGGTTCTTATGTAAGGGCCTTCTCCACCTATGAAGTTTCATGTTCATACCTCTTATAATTTTCGAGTAAAGTGCTACATTATAGTTTTTGCATGCCGAAGACGAGTACGACTACAACTACGACCCAGTGATCACAATAGCTCGACGTTTCTTTGAAATGCTTGCCGTAAACACATGAAAGTTACATCTTGTACACCTCCTACTCGTGTTTATTATGTATGGCAAGTATCAATTCAATAACTTTAATTGGAGGAGGAGTAAGCAACACCAAGTTACAATATTTAAATGTTGACTGACCGACCAACTGACCATCCACTGGGATTCCAGTACACCCACTTTGTTTGCTGGGGTATAATAACTATCAATTTTGTGATTTTTCATATTTGTATCATAAACAAGGGAATGTTTACCATAGCAGTCACTGCAGAAATAGATCCATGTTATTTCATAAACTCATCAGACCCTGATCAGACTGCTCCTACAGGAGCCATCTGATCTGGGTCTACTCAATCTGCAATGGTGCCAACAGGTGTCTCTATGAAGTAAAGGGTTTAAACTAAACTTGGGCGTAGAATCAGTGAGTGTATGTGGTAGAAACTCTGTGATGGATGAGATGTGGGACTTTTGGTCCTGTCAAGATCGGAACTGTCGGACACTCCATTTTAACCCATTACCTCATAGGCTATTTTTAGATGCAACCTCTCTGAATAAATCTACCAAAAAGGAGCATTAAGTAGAGAAAAGGAAAATGTTTAGGATTTTGTAGTTTGAAACCATTGTGATAAATAGAGCATTTGCTCCTATAGGAGCAAATGCTCTATTTTTCACAATGGTTTCATAACGTGACATTTACAGAGTCGTCAAAAGTCGTCAATATGAGGGAATGGGTTAAGGGAAACTTAAGAAAAGCTGATGTAGCAGATGAAAACAAATGATAGCTGCATTTTATTTTTAATTATGCACTCCAAGTCTATAAAAACCTTTAGGTACTGCATTCCTGAAGATCGAGCAATTGACAGTATTATCATAAATATGATTAGCCTTTAACCTCAAACTGACACCTTTTAACTCATTTGAGTATACCCAGATCAGAGAACTGCTGTAGGAGCTCTCTGATCAGGATCTAATGCTTGCCTATGAATCGATACAGATGTGATTCTACAACGTATTTATATGCCATTATAAAAATTCATATATTAATACTCATGATGTCATTATTCATTTCTTACATGTATATTCATGAGATAAAGAATCAATATCAACTGGTAATATTAACCTTTAGCCTGCTATGGGCAGATGAGTGAATACCTATGCAAACAGTTTGGATCCAGATAGACGCCTAGTAACTCGGCGTCTCATCAGGATCCAAAGTGTTTGACACCCTGATTGCATTTTTGTAGACAAATTGATAATAGCTTGAATTTTGAAACTGTAGTAGGTGAAAATTTCTGTAAAAATAATTTGTTCAGCAGGCTAAAGGTTAATAAGTGTAGAACAGTTTAGTAGATAATCAAAATGCACATCTCTGCATTCAAGCATAAATTGTACGTACCCAGGTTGCCCACTCGACCAGTTCTACCAATCCTGTGTACATATTCCTCAATGTCACTGGGCAGGTCAAAGTTGACAACATGACGCACATTGGGGATGTCTAAACCTCTTGCAGCCACCTGAAATATAGGGTGCATAATTTATAGTAATATATAAATGCTACCATAAATAATATACACTGCAACAACCTTAAACTCCATGAAAATTCATGTAAGAAATAATGATAGTTTTGACTATTAAATAGTTGATTTTTTTTTTTTATAAAGAAATGAACACAAAGTTTTGGCCATGGAAACAAGAGTGTTTAGAGGAACACATGTGTCATCTGCTCAACTTAATATGCTGGAGTGAAATCAGAACAAGGGGAATAACTCAAAAAGTATTGCATGCAGAGTGATGGACCTTAGTTACATCAATGGTCCTCAATGAGAGGAAGACATGTGCAATTTGAAAGCTCTATAATGATAAGTTAAGCAGGATTCAGAGAGATTTGGTGGGAAAATTCAAGCACTTTTCAAGGACTTTATTTCAGAACTCAAGCACTATTAGTGGCACAATCTGTCTTGCCCAAACACTGAAAAAGCCCATTCAAAAGCAATCACAAGCAGGAAATAGCTTAATTAAGTGTAAGAGTAATGCAGAAGGTTCTTACAGGATCTTTCTGCATTACTTTTATACTTCATAAAGTAGTCACATTTCTCCAAATGTGAAAGATTCTACTATAGTAGTCTTGAATGATGAGCCATTTTCAGGATCGGCCAAAATTTAAGCACTTATTTATGTTGTCAAGCACTTTTCAAGGCAACCCCTGAAATTCAAGGAGTTTTCGAGGTTGTGCGAACCCTGTTTAGAAATGACAGCCAAAAAAAGAAAGCGTAATGGACAGACAGACGGATGGACAGACAAGTGATCCCTAAGTGACACACTGCCTCTCGGCAGGTGACACAAAAACTGAAAAATCAAATCTATATTATCCATAAGCAAACAGAACAGACTCTGGTTAGAAGGATCTCTGTTTGTAAAGGTGTCAGAAGTTAAATGGTTAATACGTTGTTACGGTAAAAACTGGACTTCTTATTGAGACTAAGGGTATGGATCTAAGGCATCAAAAATTGCTCAAGTGGAACATTCAGTCAATGAATCTGGAAAAATACTTACAGCAGTGGCAACCAATATTGGCCTTTCTCCAGTTCTGAACCACTTCAAAGCCTCCTCTCTCTCCCTCTGAGACCTGTCACCATGGATACTGGTTGCTGGGTGACTCTCACGGAGTAGGAAATCTTCAAGGGCATCTGCCCCTTTCTTGGTCTCAACAAAGACAAGGGTAAGAGATTCAGGGCCTAAAATAAATGGGAACAGATCCTTTGTAAGATAGTTATTTGACCTTGACCTTAAATGACTGGAAACTATAATCTCTCTTTATCATCATTCATGTTTTATGCATAACAAACATACCTCTTTTAACAAGAACTACTACGTATAGCTCAATGTTAAAGTTGGTGACTGCTCAGAAGGCTCACATAATTTTAGCATACTCTGCAAAGGGCGTGATAGGCATAGCTGCATGTACCATCATGTAACGGGTTAAACAATAACAAATGGCATCTGCTTTGAAAACTCAGATGAAGAAACCTCAACTCCCTGGGATGCTTTAACTCGTTACCCGAGAGATGCCTTTTGATAGCTACGATGATGGAATAATATAGATCTGATTCTACAGTTATGGCTAAAGCATCCCGAGCTCTTAAACCATTATAAAAATTCAGTTAATATCCATGACATCAATATACCTACATGAATATTCATAAGGTCAGGTTTTTATTGTAGTGTATAGCATAATAAAAGAAAATGTGTCCATGGGACACGGATGCCCCCGCCGGCAAACAGGAAGTAGATGAATGACAGACCTGAAAAGGGGGGACACGGTACAACTCACTATGATTATGCTTCAGACTAAATATCACCAAACAATCATTAAACAATCACCAAAATTCAAAGTGTTGGTAAAACAGGAAGTTGATGGAAGACAGACCTGAAAAGGACACTTTACAACTCACTATGGTAATGCTTTATACTAAATATTAAATCTTTCCACCTTACACAAGCCCAGAAAATCCTTGACGAAAATATCAGACATACGTACGGACGGACAAGGGTGAAACTTAATGCCCCCGTCGCCTAAAGGCGTGGGCATAAAAACACAGTTCAACCATAAGCACATTTTGGATAAATTAATGAATTGGCTAAAATTTTACCTGCAGCAGTGAGCAGGTCGAGCAGGAAGGATCTCTTCTCATTCTCTTCTACCCAGACTACCTTCTGAGTGATGTTCTCGCTGGTGCTACCAACTCGGCCAACAGCCAGGAAAATGTAGTTCTCCAAAAAGTCACGGGCCAAAATCTATAAATAAACAGCATCCCTATATGTTAAATTCTGTTAATTCTTTTACACTACACTAAAATGAAAATTTGAATTACTGACTTTTACCAAAGGAAACTTCTTAACCCTTTCCCTCATATAAACGTGTTTTCACGCATTTGCAAACAGAGTAGACCCAGAGGAGCGGTCTGATCAAGATCTACTCTGTTTGCTAATAGAATTTGATAAAATGTCTACAATGTTCTACCTTCTATATTTCAATATAACTATTTTGTCCATGAATATTCAGTAGGTATTGAAAGTTGAAATAAACATAGAACAGGGAAAGGGTCAATGTGCCTTACAAGAGAAGAGATTTTTTTCCTCAAATACTTTCCACCACAGTAGTGTTTGCTGAAAAAGTAAAAACTTTGGATAGACCAACAAGAGTGCTGATCACAAAGCTGTTCTACCTGCCAACTATGGGCAATGTCATGGTGGCCTTTGCAAACAGATAAGTGCCACACAAACTCATCTTCTCACCAGGATCCGAACTGATTGGTACTCTTATAGTGATTTTTAATATTTACTTTTTTTAGACAAGAGTGCCAGTGGGCACAATATACGCCCGTCGAGGTTTTGTTCAACATAAACTGCTAAACATATTTGCTAAATTCAAATTCTAAGTCCAATTTTGCGACCAAGTTTCAAGGTTGTAAATAGGCATACATGTACTTTAACAAAAAACCTTAAATGCTTGAGATGAAGATGAAGCTTCTGATGGTGAAAAAATGTTTCAAGTTTAAAAGCTTTATCTGAAAGGATTATGTAAATAAGTGGACTATAACCAAAACCGTAACCAAAAATTCCAAGCTAAAAAGCGTCATAATTATGTCAAAATGTTAGACAGAGTTATGTCCTCTTGCCTACAGGTGAAGCTTGTGATGGTGAACAAATGTTTCAAGTTTAAAAGCTTTATCTGAAAGGATTATGTAAATAAGTGGACTTTAACCAAACCCTTAACCAAAATTTCCAAGCTAAAAAACGTCATAATTATGTCAAAATGTTAGACAGAGTTATGGACTCTTGCCTACAGGTGAAGTTTGTGATGGCGAACAAGTGTTCCAAGTTTAAAAGCTTAATCTGAAAGGGTTATGTAAATAAGTGGACTTTAACCAAAACCTTAACCAAACTTTCTAAGTTAAAAGGGGGCATAATTCTGTCAAAATGTTGGACAGAGTTATGTACTCTTGCCTACAGGTGAAGCTTGTGATGGTGAACAAGTGTTCCAAGGTTAAAAGCTTTATCTCAAAGGGTTATGTAAATAAATGGACTTTAACAAAGCCTTGACCAAAAATTCTAAGTTAAAAAGGGGAATAATTCTGTCAAAATGCTTGAAAGAGTTATGTACTCTTGTCTACAGGTAAAGATTGTGATGGTGAACAAGTGTTCCAAGGTTAAAAGCTTTATCTCAAAGGGTTATGTAAATAAATGGACTTTAACAAAGCCTTAACCAAAATTCTAAGTTAAAAAGGGGCATACTTCGGTCAAAATGCTTGACAGAGTTATTTTCTCTTGCCTACAGGTGAAGGTTGTGACGGTGAACAAGTGTTCCAAATTTAAAAGCTTTATCACAAAGTGTTATGTAAATAAGTGGACTTGTTCCACATAAATTGAGGTTAACATTTTTGCTTAACGCAAATGCTAAACGCAAATTCTAAGTCCAATTAAGCGACCTTGACCTTGGATAAACAAGCCGGGACTTGGCAGGCTACCGTAGCATGTCTAGATAAACATTGTGTTAAAATTTGAGATAAATTGAGGTTAACACTTTTGCTTAACACAAATGCTAAACGCAAATTCTCAGTCCAATTAAGCAGTGTCCGACAAATTTATTTTTTTGTTGGTAGCCCACTGAGCTACCAGATTTTTTTTGTACTAGCCCAGTGACTACCAGAAAAAAAATCTAGTAGCCCAGATATTTTTTATTCACTTTCCAGATGCTAAGACCTTGCATCCGTGTTTGGTGTATGTACTCATTCAGACCTAATATCCCTTAAGAATAATGACAACATAATCATGAAACTAGATCTATATTACATTTTTCTTAAATTTAATTATTTTATGTTAAATTGCCATTCTTCCGCTTGTTTTAACTGCTAGAGGTGCTAGCTATGACAGATTTTGAAGCGACTCTAACAAAATGTGTTCCATCAGATGATGAACTTGCACTGTTAGACTGTGAACATATGTTATACTAACATTCCACTAGATTTTGAAATGAGTAAATAAACAAATTTAATTTTAAATGGCAATTTATTACTATTTTGTCTAATACTCTGTCATTACCATTGTCATTAATTAAATAAAATTTCATACTGACAGGTCTGGTCATATCATGTGTGAAATGGCTTGAAATAGAAAATCTACTTTCATCATTCTAAGTAATGCAGAATTAAATAATTGAATTCAGAACATTGATTTTAGGTCCTTTGCACTTGTTTTAACCTTTCAGTGTGTGTCAGATGTTAATAAGACATTTTCAAATACAAATGTAGTGTAGCCCTTTTATCTGCGTACCGGTATGCATTGTAACTCATATAAGACGATATTTTAGAAGTCATCCATCCTTTTTACCTGATAGAAAATCGGGTCTAAATAGATCGAGGTTTCATTCTTGTTTTACCCCATATAACATAATCACGTAACGTTAGTTAATAGAGCCAAACATCGTCAATCTTGAAGAAATAATGACGAGGTGAAAAAAATCAAGTTTCTCAAATTGAGTAGCGAGAGAAAATTTGTAGATTTTCGCCGAGATTCGATCCACGAAAACCCATTATTTTTTGGTTTTGTTAATGCTATGAGCGACCGAAAGTTAATTACATAAGCGAGTTCGGTTCCAAATCTCGCACCATTGAAGCGGTAATTGATCCAATTTATTAGTCAACTGAAACTGTCACACACGATGGGCGGAGCTTAAATCTAGATTCACTGGTGCGTGTGTTATTGGTTGAGATTACGTATGGAATATTCTTGCTCTGCGGGATTCGGAGATTAAACACTTCGACGAACAAGTGTCAGTCATGCATCACTTGGGCGGAGATTTATATGACTTGATAGCCAATACATGGCCAGCGTCAGTGGTCGACACGCTCTATGGGTTAGCAACAGGACACGCGTCAGAAAACACACTCCAGATTAATAATTATTGTATGTATACAAACCCTAACTCTGGGAAATTAACATGTCATCATTAATTGCCCTACGTTCTAGATTATCTGTTACAGCCTGGCTATTGATCTTTGCTTTTACTCTTAGCTCGGCGGGCTTGTTTTGAAATTCTTTAACAGCCCGACAAGATTTTCTGGTAGCCCGCCGGCTCCGGGCAATGGATTTGTCGGACACTGAATTAACTTGGATAAACAAGCTGGGACTTGACAGGCTACTGTAGCATATCTAGATAAACATTGTGGTTAAATTTGGGAAGGATCCACCAAGCGGAACTTGAGTTAGAGATGCTACAGACAGACAGACCGGTTAACATTTTTGCTAAACGCAAATTCCAAGTCCAATTGTGTGACCTTGACCTTGGATAAACAAACCGGGACTTGGCAGGCTACTGTAGCATGTCTAGATAAACATTGTGTTAAAATTTGAGAAGGATCCACCAAGCGGAACTTGAGTTAGAGATGTTACAGACGGACAGACAGCGCCATTCCATAATACGTCCCGTTTTTTCAAACGGGCGTATAAAAAACGATAGTTTTAATTGCTTACAAAAGTAACTTAATGTAGAAACTAGTTTTGCACTCAACCCTCAAACACTTGTCTAGTTTTATGTCAAGATATTGAAAACACTCGTTTAGAATACGTTTTTTGCTTTATTTTATGCAGACCTACCTGTATCTCCTTGGGGAATGTAGCACTAAACATCATGGTTCTCCTCTTGCCTGTAGCAGGCATTGTGTCCTTCTCTACAATACGCCTGATCTGGGGCTCAAAACCCATGTCCAACATACGGTCAGCCTCATCCAGAATCAAGTACCTGAAAGAAAGAGTTCACAACTGAAAACTGCATTAAAACTTTATGTCAATACTTGAGGATAATATAAACTAAATGCTACTCTATGTCTAAATTCAGCTAAAAAATTGTATATCTACCAAAAAATCATCTCGTTTCAAGACAAAATATCTTATAACCTATTATATAGTTGCCAACTCATGTAAAAAGGCAATTTTTAAATAAATCAAAGGCATGCAGCAGCAAACTTACTAGTTCAAAAAGATCATGTCAAACTTAACCATGATCTATATGTTCTTTGTATTCTGTACAATATGATGAATGCATGGAAAAGAAACAAGAGTACCGCATACGGTACATAATACGCCCACTTGCAAACTTTCTCTGATTCAACATGCCTTATAAGTGTTGACATTTTCTAATCTGTGCTTCAGATCTTGATTTCCATATTAAGGTGATACTATTTTTTTTAAAAAATGAAGTGAATATCTTATTATAACTCTGTAAAGACAAACTGAATGAACCTCAAAATAAACTCAGCTTCAAATTTTGTTGCTTAAAGGTCAAGTACACAGATTGGGTTTTCGTCAAATTCTGATAGTATACAGTTAGTTAAACACCAAGCTGTAAAAAAATCTTACCGTTTTTATCTTGTTTTGATTTAAATCGAGTTTTTATTGTACCGCTAACCGTGCATTTTGAAAATAGATACATGATTATCTCCCTTGCGTAGTGACGTCACTTGTGTACATGCCAGTCAGGGATCCCATTGACAGGGAGGAATGTACACAGAAACTTAACCTTTTCCTGAAAATGAACGCCTCTGCAAAACATAGTAGATCCAGATCAGAGCATACAGGAACCGTCTTATTAGGGTTTGTTCTGTTTGCTGACAAAATTAGATAAAATCCAACTCCATAGTTTCTATAAATACCCAAATTATTTTCACACTTTTCCAGACACGGATTAACTATAGAAAGTGACACTTTATCGAGTATAGGAAACTATTTATGGAGTGTGATGTTTATTATAGGTGTGAACAACAATGATAGGCTACTTAATATTAAACACATGTGTTTTAATTTTGTTAATTTTAACCCTTCTCTTGCTGAATTTTAAAATACAATTTTCCTTCTTTACCCATGCCCTGTTGTAAAATTACATATATCTTCACTGTGTACACGTATTTCGCTGTGCAATCACTGCTATGGAATGCACTTGTTGCACAATCAACTTGTAAATAGTGCAGACCCTGATGAGACAGCTCCTGCAGGAGCTGTCTCATCTGGGTTTTCACTATTTACAGGTAGATATATTTACGTAAATAGCAAGCGAAGAGTCATAACTTACTTTACCTGTCAGTGAATTTACACTATTCATAAACTATAATTTTAAAATAGGATGAGGTTAGAACCAAGACCCTTAGCAAATAGTGCAGATTCAGATCAGAGGGACCATTTGGGTCCCGCCCATGAGTTGGGTCCAAACAACTTTTAGACAGAACCGGACAACTTTAGATGAATTTCGTATTTAGGCAAAGTGGGTTCAGATGAAATTGGACGTTCTCATTACTATGTATAAATGTACGTGCTTTCGAAAAAGAAAGAAATTCCACCAAAATACAGAAAAATAGGAAATAATATATTTATTTATTTTACTTTAATATTTGCAATACCAAAATGATGCATTACTTTCACAAAATCGAGTAAAGGTTAAAATACCAAAATATGTATTTTGTTGTGAAAATGAGAAAAAGGTGGATCTTGATAACAAATGGTTGTCAGTCTTGAAGAATTACTAATTTTTTTATTATTAATATGTTCATGTTTCTAAAGCTTGTGAATTATGTTTAAATGACTGGACCCACTACAAATAAAAATGTCTATAAATATATGGTCAACACATTAAAACTGCTGCTACATTTGTTTTTATCATAATGTTACAGTATACTCGTATGTGCAATTTAATTATGTTTTGTAGGCAAACAACAGTAAACATAGTCATTAGAATTTCTCTATGAATGAATGTGTTCAATTGCCTAAGGCCATATCGTAGTATATTGTACTAAGCCATATTACACACGAATGCCCCATGCAGGGTCAATTGTCTCCAGATGTCAGTTATCATAGTGGCCGTTTGTAAAATACCCACCAGGGGACAATGATTAGTACATGACCATAAAACCCGCTTCCTGTATATTACGTATTGTTGCATTCTTTTATGTAGCTGTGGTAAAGTATCAAAAGAATCAATCATTGCGGTCATGTTGCCTCAAAGTTAGTTGGGCATTATGTAGGTAATAATCAGTAACACTATAAAACGCACCCAATGAACAATTCCGTAAATTACAGTAATCCAGAATGACTTTTTTTCTATGGATTTATGGTCAAAATTGTCCAAGTTCCAAAATTGCAAAAAGGATCATATTTATGATAAACTATTTCCCTGATGAAAAATTAGGTGTGAGTAAATTACTTCACGAATATAAACCCTTCATTCCATGTGCCTGTTTATGCCAATGCAAACATAGTAGACTCAGATCAAGCGTATTGAAACAAATTTACAAACATGGTAGATCCAGATCAGAGAGCTTCTCTTGTAGCTCCCTGATCAGGTTCTTGTCGATTTGCTTATGAAATAATATAACGGTAGGTCTTGTTGTACAATTACTGCCATAGCCTGTGCTCATATATCATTAACTCTCCATGAAATAATTATTTCTTACACAAATATTCATAAAGAAGATCTAAAGGCTTTTTCTTAAACTTAAACTTTTCAAATGGATCATTGGCTCTGACAGATCAATTAGGATTAGATCAACAAAATTTCATAAGCAAACAGAGCAGAACCTGATCAGACAGCTCTTACAGGAACTGTCCGATCTGGATCTACTCTATTTGCAAACGCTCGTGAAGCCGTTTATATAAGAAGAGAATGATTGGGAAATTGATTAAAAGCAAATTAGGTGTCTCCTGCCAACAGTGCAAAATTGTGTTTATTAATCAATAATCATTTTTTTCTCTTAAGAATATTTATTAAAGATTTCATGACCTCATGAATATTCATTACAGGGATTAGAGACGCTAGACAACCCTGATCGAATCTTAAGAAATAAGTCTACGGATTAAGCAATGAGAGCAGATCCTGATCAGACAGTTCCTGCGTGATTTGGGTTACCGCTGTTAACAAAACGTTTGTATAGAATAATTTTCCACGAAGAAAAAACCCATTAACATACAGGGCTAGACCTAAGTCAGATTTATAACAGAATGTAGCATATCCTTTTTTATAATTGCAGACCCAAGTCATCGACTGCACTATTTCCTCTAGTATAAATTTAACTGACAACAGCCATCGAGACAAAATGTTAGCTGACCCAATATAAATCACATCACGTTTTCTTGAACTTCTCGTCTTTTGGTAATTTAAATAATCCTATTTAATCTCTGTCGGACTAGGAGCTACATCCATAGGCAGGGATACACACATATGCAGCACAAGTTACCATTTTAGCACTTAAAACGAAGCAGAAGTACATTACGTGCGATTCTTTTCTATACGATATCTAGTCCGACATTATAGCGAATGTTCATCAGTGACGTCATCACAAGGGAGATAAGCGAGCGACCAAAATCAGCCAGTGCTTACTTATCGGTGATATATGACAGCTGCTATGTGCGATATGACTGTATTTTTTTGTGTTTTCAAACTACGTCGTATAAGGTACCTATTTGTCAAATATTTACGAAAAAGTGTCCCGCCTGTTTACTTGACCTTTAAAACATTTGTGTTACGTTTCATTTATATCATTTTAATAGTTTTCCCAGACAACAACAGACAAACTAAAAGTTGACCGACAAACAAAGCAACGAACACACAAAGTTCAAGGACCATAACTTTAGAATAAAATGACATATCAAAACCCCCGCAATATATGTGAAAATTCACATTAAGGTTTAACCATATAAAACAAGAGCACCGCGAGACGGGGCAATATACGCCCGAAGGCTTGCTACCCGAAACTATCAAAGGGCAATAACTCCAGAATGAACAAGAGAGTCGTCACGGGTGACAAATGCCCCCAAAGTGTTTGACACCGAAATGCATTTTGGCGGAAAAACAATACAATGTAATGCAGGTGTAACATGAAATTTTGATGCTGTTAAAAATGACACAGGAGTCGGTTCTTAACATTAGAAACAGAACCTTTGACGATTATGATAGCTAAGAAAAGAGCCAATGGTCAAAACTTAGTTAAAAAGGACCCTAAGTCATTCTCAACGTTAAAAAGGACCCTGGGTTGATTGTCAACGTTTAAGGTATAGGAGATATGCTCTGGACAAGCTTTTTGTATCTGGTTAGGTATAGGAGATATGCTCCAGACTGTAAAATTGAGGTCAACGGTCAAGGTCAAGGTCAGTGATTTGAAAATGGTACACGACTCTCCGCCATCCCAAGATGAACTCACAAACCAAATTTGGAATCCGTAGCTGGTAAGGTATAGGAGAAATGCTCCGGACAAGCTTTGTGTAAAATCTAGGTCAAAGGTCAAGGTCACAGTGACCTGAAAATGGTACGGGACACACCGCCATCCCAAGATTAACTCACACACCAAATTTGGAATCCGTAGCTGGTAAGGTATAGGAGATATTCTCTGGACAACCTTTTTTGTAAAATCGAGGTCGAAGGTCAAGGTCAAGGTCACAGTGACCTGAAAATGGTACGCGACATTCCTCCATCCCGAGATGAACTCACACGCCAAATTTGGAATCCGTAGCTGGTAAAGTATAGGAGATATACTCCGGACAGGCTTTTTGCAGCTGGTAAGGTATAAGCTTTTTGCAAAATCGAGGTCAAAGGTCAAGGTCACAGTGACCTGAAAATGATACGCGACACTCCGTCATCCCAAGATGAACTCACATACCAAATTTTGGATCCGTAGCTGCTAAGGTATAGGAGATATGCTCCGGACAAGCTTTTTGTAAAATCGAGGTCAAAGGTCAAGGTCAAGGTGACCTGAAAATGGTATGCGACACTCTGCCATCTCAAGGTGATCTCACATACCAAATTTGGAATCCGTATCTGGTAAGGTACAGGAGATATGCTCTGGACAAGCTTTTTGTAAAATCGGTCAAAGGTCAAGGTCAAGGTCACAGTGATCTGAAAATGGTACCCGACACTCCTCCATCCCAATATGAACTCACACACCAAATTTGGAATCCTTAGCTGGTAAGGAATAGGAGATATACTCCGGACAAGCTTTTTGTAAAATTGGTCAAAGGTCATGGTCAAGGTCACAGTGATCTGAAAATGGTACGCGACACTCCTCCATCCCAAGATGAACTCACACACCAAATTTGGAATCCTTAGCTGGTAAGGAATAGGAGATATACTCCGGACAAGCTTTTTGTAGCTGGTAAGGTATATGCTTTTTTTAAAATCGAGGTCAAAGGTCAAGGTCAAGGTCACAGTGACCTGGAAATGGTACGCGACACTCCGCCATCCCAAGATGAACTCACACACCAAATTTGGAATCTGTAGCTGGTAAGGTAAAGGAGATATGCTCCGGACAAGCTTTTTGTAAAATCAAGGTCAAAGGTCAAGGTCAAGGTCACAGTGACATGAAAATGGTACGCGACACTCCCCCATCCCAAGATGAACTCACACACCAAATTTGATATCCGTAGCTGATGTGACAAAGGAAATATACTCCGGACAAAAGGTACACACACCCACACACCCACCCACACACCCACCCACCCACACACACGCACACACACACACACACGCACGGTGCGATCACTATATGCCGCCAAAGCCTAGCTTTGGGGGCATAAAAATGATATGAGAGTTATCTCACGGATATGCACAACTACACATCAGTATCTATCATTCCTGAAAGTTTGAAGAAATTATGTTGAAAAATAAAGGAGGAGTTAGTTGCACAAGAAATTGCTACCCGAAACTATCAATGGGCAATAACTCCAGAATGAAAAATGATATGAGAGTTATCTCACTGATATGCACAACTACACATCAATATCTATCATTCCTGAAAGTTTGAAGAAATTATGTTGAAAAATAAAGGAGGAGTTAGTTGCACAAGAAATTGCTACCCGAAACTATCAAAGGGCAATAACTCCAGAATGAACAAGAGAGTCGTCACGGGTGACAAATGCCCCCAAAGTGTTTGACACCGAAATGCATTTTGGCGGAAAAACAATGCAGGTGTAACATGAAATTTTGATGCTGTTAAAAATGACACAGGAGTCAGTTCTTAACATTAGAAACAGAACCTTTGGATTATGATAGCTAAGAAAAGAGCCAAGCGTCAAAACTTAGTTAAAAAGGACCCTAAGTCATTCTCAACGTTAAAAAGGACCCTGGGTTGATTGTCAACGTTTAAGGTATAGGAGATATGCTCTGGACAAGCTTTTTGTATCTGGTAAGATATAGAAGATATGCTCCGGACTGTAAAATTGAGGTCAAAGGTCAAGGTCAAGGTCAGTGATCTGAAAATGGTACACGACTCTCCGCCATCCCAAGATGAACTCACAAATCAAATTTGGAATCCGTAGCTGGTAAGGTATAGGAAAAATGCTCCGGACAAGCTTTGTGTAAAATCTAGGTCAAAGGTCAAGGTCACAGTGACCTGAAAATGGTACGCGACACACCGTCATCCCAAGATAAACTCACACATTAAATTTGGAATCCGTAGCTGGTAAGGTATAGGAGATATTCTCTGGACAACCTTTTTTGTAACATTGAGGTCGAAGGTCAAGGTCAAGGTCACAGTGACCTGAAAATGGTACGCGACACTCCGCCATCTGAAGGTGATCTCACACACCAAATTTGGAATCCGTATCTGGTAAGGTATAAGAGATAAGCTCTGGACAAGCTTTTTGTAAAATCGGTCAAGGTCAAGGTCAAGGTTAAGGTCATAGTGACCTGGAAATGGTACATGACACTCCGCCATCCCAAGATGAACTCACACACCAAATTTGGAATCTGTAGCTGGTAAGGTAAAGGAGATATGCTCCGGACAAGCTTTTTGTAAAATCGGTCAAAGGTCATGGTCAAGGTCACAGTGATCTGAAAATGGTACGAGACACTCCTCCATCCCAAGATGAACTCACACACCAAATTTGGAATCCTTAGCTGGTAAGGAATAGGAGATATACTCCGGACAAGCTTTTTGTAGCTGGTAAGATATAAGCGGTTTTTAAAATCGAGGTCAAAGGTCAAGGTCAAGGTGACCTGGAAATGGTACGCGACACTCCGCCATCCCAAGATGAACTCACACAGCAAATTTGGAATCTGTAGCTGGTAAGGTAAAGGAGATATGCTCCGGACAAGCTTTTTGTAAAATCGGTCAAAGGTCATGGTCAAGGTCACAGTGATCTGAAAATGGTACGCAACACTCCTCCATCCCAAGATGAACTCACACACCAAATTTGGAATCCTTAGCTGGTAAGGTATAGGAGATATACTCCGGACAAGCTTTTTGTAGCTGGTAAGGCATAAGCTTTTTTTAAAATCAAGGTCAAAGGTCATGGTCAAGGTCACAGTGACCTGAAAATGGTACGCGACACTCCGCCATCCCAAGATGAACTCACACAGCAAATTTGGAATCTGTAGCTGGTAAGGTAAAGGAGATATGCTCCGGACAAGCTTTTTGTAAAATCAAGGTCAAAGGTCAAGGTCAAGGTCACAGTGACATGAAAATGGTACGCGACACTCCCCCATCCCAAGATGAACTCACACACCAAATTTGGTATCCGTAGCTGATGTGACAAAGGAAATATACTCCGGACAAAATGTACACACACCCACCCACCCACCCACACACCCACCCACCCACACACCCACCCACCCACACACCCACACACACACACACCCACACACGCACGGTGCGATCACTATATGCCGCCAAAGCCTAGCTTTGGGGGCATAATAAAAATGATATGAGAGTTATCTCACTGATATGCACAACTACACATCAGTATCTATCATTCCTGAAAGTTTGAAGAAATTATGTTGAAAAATAAAGGAGGAGTTAGTTGCACAAGAAATTGCTAACGGACAGACGGATGGACGACATGCGCCATACCATAATACGTCCCTTCGGGCGTATAAAAATTGAAGTAAATATCATTTCAAATGAAAAAGTTATGGCCATCCTCATATTTGCATAGATTTGCATTATTTTTTTTAAGTGCAAGGGCCATAACTCCGAAACAACAAATCAAATGAATCGACTTAGCTTCAGGTCTTGATGCATTAAACATGTGTATGAAGTTTCATTAATATCTGTCAAACAGTTTTGCCAGAAAACAGCGGACAAACTATATGCATATATTTGCATTATTTTTTAAGTAAAAGGGCCATAACTCCGAAACTACAAATCAAATAAACCTCAAAATCGACTCAGCATCAGATCTTGATGCATTAAACATTTTTGTGAAGTTTCATTAATATCTCTCAAATAGTTTTCCCAGAAAACAGCGGACAAACTATTTGCATGTATTTGCATTATTTTTTAAGGACAAGGACCATAACTCTGAAAAGAAAAATCAAATGATCCTCAGAATCAATTCAGTTTCAGATCTTGATGCATTAAACATTTTTGTGAAGTTTCATTAATATCTCTCAAATAGTTTTCTAAGAAAACGGCAGACAAACTATTTGCATGTATTTGCATTATTTTTTAAATACAAGGGCCATAACTCCGAAACGACAAATCAAATGAACCTTAGAATTGACTCAGCTTCAGATCTTGATGCATTAAACATTTGTGTGAAGTTTCATTAATATCTCTTAAATAGTTTTCCCAGAAAACAGCGGACAAACTATTTGCATATTTTTTAGGACAAGGGCCATAACTCTAAAAGGAAAAATCAAATGAACCTCAGAATCAACTCAGCTTCAGATCTTGATGCATTAAACATTTGTGTGAAGTTTCATTAATATCTGTCAAATAGTTTTCCCAGAAAACAGCGGACAAACAAAATGTTGACGGACGAACGAACGGCCACGACAATATACGACCACCTTTATTAGGTGGGCGTATAAAAAAGAGCACTGCATGCGGGTGCCAATGCTCATCTGTTTTATTGTAGCCCTTGTGATGTGTGTGAAATTTATAAGATTTGCATGAATAGTGAAGAAGTAATGGCCAATGTTAAAGTTTCCGGAAGACAACCCAGACACTTGAGTTACAACAATAGCTATGAATAGTAAAGAAGTAATAGCCAATCTTAAAGTTTCCGGACGACAACCCAGACACAACAATAGCTCACTTTCTTTCTCTCCTAAAAAACAGACAGGCTAACAAAAGTAACGCTGTAAAATACGAAGGTCTCGATCAGATAAATGATTTTTTTATTTTTTTTCGAAAATAGTTCCTTCAATTCTGTAAATCCATTGTTATGATCGTTCCTTAGAATCGTCTCTTTGAGACACTTTTAAAGAGTGGTCACAACATAGGGTTTGGGAGAATTATTTTTTTAGTATTTGAATATACCCCATCATCTGTTGCTCTGGACTAAAACGTTCAATTCTTTTTAATACAGAAGAAGTTGTCTTCATTTAGTGAACATAGGAGTCTTAAAAAGTAGGTGGTTGCTTAATGCAGGGCATGGGTAATGCAGAAAGCTCCTATAGGAGCTTTCTGCATTACCCTTGACCTGGATTAAGCTACAACCTGTCTTACAGACCCTTAATTACACGTTTGTTTGATGGCGGCTTAAGACATGTTCTACTGTAAATCAAACACACAACACTCAGCCTTCTGCACCGACTTGATCAAGTATCAACCTTGAGCATCATCTTTATTTTTATGTAACCTATTTTTTTATTAACCCTTTCCCTCATATAAACGTGTTTTCATGCACCTGCAAACAGAGTAGACCCAGATCAGACGGCTCCTAGAGGAGCCGTCTAATCAGGGTCTGCTCTGTTTGCAAACAGAATTAAATAAATCTGTTTCTTTGCTTTCTAAAATGGCTACAATGTTCCATATTTCATTATAACTATTTTGTTAATGAATATTCAGTAGGTATTGAAATTTGGAATAAACATAGAACAGGGAAAGGGTTAAATAAAGCTGTGACACCAACTGTCTACTTACTTGCAGTGATCTAGTCCAAGCTTGCCCCTCTCCAGCATGTCCACAAGACGCCCTGGTGTGGCTACCAGTAAATGACAGCCTCTGTCCAAGTCCCTCATCTGGGAGCCGATATCAGCTCCACCATACACAACACAAGGTCGAACCCTGGACCTGAGATATTTACAAAACAACCAGGTCATACCATTATTTTGGAAACACATGTAATTTTAGTCCTAAACATGGACTTAACCCTTTACGTGAGCTATCATCTGAAAACATTGTAGATCAGACAGCCCTATCAATGTCAGAATTTAATATTAACCCTTCGCTTGCTATTCTAGTCAATATACGCACCTGTAAATAGTGAAGACCCAGATGAGACAGCTCCTGCAGGAGCTGTCTCATCAGGGTCTGCACTATTTACAAGTTGATTGTGCAACCAGTGCACTCCACAGCAGTGATTGCACAGCGAAATACTTGTACACAGTGAAGATATATGTTATTATACAACAGGGCATGGGTAAGGAAGGAGAAATGTATTTCAAAATTCAGCAAGAGAAGGGTTAATGATAAGGGTTAAGAGTCTGCTTTTAAAATTCAGTAGGGAAAGGAATAATAAAGCTTACTTTTAACAGTCTGTGGTAGTTGTTTTTGTTTATAGGTTTAACAAGTCATTCTTACCTGTAGGCAAACTTTCTAGCTTCATCGTAAATCTGGGAGGCCAACTCTCTTGTTGGTGCCAGGATAAGTGCCAAGGGAAACTGCTTCCTGCGTCCTGTCTTGCTGCCCTGGGGCATACCGCCTGCAGGGGCGTCACCAGGCCCTTCCTCATAGATCTGGTTCAAGGTCGGTACCAAGAATGCAGCTGTTTTACCAGACCCTATGCAAAAAAAAAGACTCAAGATATAAACAAACATCTTAATTTCAGTAAGCCAAGAGTTCCCAGCACAATATCTCCAACCTATTCAGCTGAAAAATTACTGACCACTTCATTTTTCAAATATCATATATATTTTTATCCATTATTGGGTCCAACAGTTTGGAGTCTTGATTAACTGTAAAATTATGAAAACATGGCTTTATAAACAAGTACAGAGTGTATATAAGTGTCCTAACATTTATGATAAATATGCCAACATCAATTTGTATTGTTATATATAATGTTGGACTAAGCCCTCACTTTGTTTCTTCATTTGAGCTGCACCAAGGAAACATGCGCTGTCAGAGTTGAGACTTGGTCTACTCTGTTTGCAAATGCATGAAAAAGCATCTGTTTCTGGTAAATGATTAGTACTTCATTTTATCACATAGCCTTCCTTGTATTCGAGTTAATATAGCCATCACATGTTTCTCTATATTACACATATTTAGTATAAGCTGTGATGTCATGTAGAAACACCACACACTATCATGTATTCCACCACGCACTGTGTAAATATACATGTTTTGATGTAGGACCTGTCCAAAACGGCATTATCTAGTCAAAATAAGTTATGTGATAAAAAAAATATGATGCTCATAGTCATTATGTACAAACTCATATTATATAAAACTTGTATTGGAAGTCGAGTTTAATATTAATCAGTTTGTACAAAATGACTGCTCACAATATATCCAATATAATATATATATCCCCATACCTGTCTGTGCACAAGCCATCAGGTCTCGACCTCCCATGATAATGGGGATAGCGTACTTCTGAACAGGTGTAGGCTTGGTGTAGCGGGACAAGTTGATGTTATTCCTGATGATCTCACCAAATCCAATATCATCAAACTGAAGAAAAATATATTGGAATGTCCATCATTACTTTATCATATGAATGCTGGCTTGCAAAGCATAATAAGGGTTTCTCTTTTTTGTGTAATCCTTTTTCTATGAGGTGATTGTCGTGGTTCATTATTCATGAATGTACTACTTTTTTTTACATCCATTACTCTACCTTTAACCTCTTTGCCAAATTAGCAGACCCAGATCAGACCGCTCCTGTAGAAGTCGTCTGATCGGGATCTGTTCTGCTTACTTATGAAATAATATCTGATTTCGTTGTTTCTGTCATGGTAAAAAGAAAACCTTGTTCTTGATGCCATTTTAAAAATTCAGCTAATTAACCCTTCTCTTGCTGAATTTAAAAAAAACATTTCTCCTTTACCCATGCCCTGTTGTATAATTACATATATCTTCACTGTGTACAAGTATTTCGCTGTGCAATCACTGCTGTGGAGTGCACTGGTTGCACAATCAATTTGTAAATAGTGCAGATCCTGATGAGACAGCTCCTGCAGGAGCTGTCTCATCTGGGTCTTCACTATTTACAGGTAGGTATATTGACGTGAATGGCAAGCGAAGGGTTAATATTAACTCATTCATTACTTCCTACATCAATATCCATGAGGTAAATGGTTGGGCACTGAAAAGGATGGTGGATGAAAAACAAGAGCCGCGAGCAGCACCAACGCTCGTCTGATTTGGTACTTGTCCAGCTAAATTAAAAAAAATTTGAAAAGGATAAAGGGCCATAACTCCAAAATTTTGAAATCAAGAGTTATGGTTCTTATGTAGGGGCCTTCCCCTCAATGAGATTACTTTGAGTAATGAGCTACATTAAAGTTTTTGCATGGCGACGATGACTTCTTCAAAACAGACGAGCTAAAAATCAAGCACATGAAATCAAATGATGAACCAAGCAATAAAATTTACTTCAAAGGTATCATGCCATATATGCTTATGAAACTTCTTCCCATTTTATTCGTCTCCAACAATACCCCTACTCACAAGAATCTCTGGTTTCATACAGACAAGCCAAAGGTATACTCACATTTTCTATGTTCTTAGGGCACTCCTCTCCAGTGGCGTCCACTGGTATGTCTTCATACTTGTCAAAGTTAATCCCAGTGTTACAGTTGCTAAACAGCTCTCTAAAAACAAGAAGATAAGCATGTAAAACTCCTACCCTAATTAAGCTAGGAATTCAGCCACTCATACCCTAATTACCAGTCTCCCCCGTTCCACCAGTTTGTAAAGCTGAATCATTCAATTTGGCACCATTATGATTATATAAATTTAGAATGACATAGTAGCACCATAGTGTCTACCCTGAACTCCCTCATGAGCAGTTTGATCTGGGTTTGCACTATTGCCTACATTTGTCTGTCAAAATACTTAAGGTATGTGACCTGCACTTTTCACCCACTTGTGTCACTCAATTTGAATCCAGGTATTTTGTTTTTATTTCTCATCAGAATGAGAGGAAATTTAATTTGAATCATTGTTTTCTATGAATTCAGTAAGTCAAACATTCCCGTTTAAATAAAGAACTCAGTCCTAAAACAATGTTTGCCCACTGTAATCATATTCATTTCAAATTGCAAATGATGAAAAAACGACGTCAGGTGGTTTGGTTTTGGTTTTTATCGGGTTTTACGTTGCTGTAACAGCATTTCAGTTATATCACGACGTCCAGCTAAATACAGGTGGAGGAAGACCCCAGAGGTTCTTCCGTGCGCGAAACAAATGGCATTGTTTCGCGCACAGAACATCCAAGTAGAGCCACTGACCTACTGCAAGCCAGCTGAAAGGCTTCCTCACATGAAAAATCCAAATGCCCAGACGGCCGACTTTAAATAATAGCCTAAGGCAGATTTCAGAGCAGGTAATGTATCTTGCTACTAAAACTCCTGTAACACTTTCCCTCATATAAACTTGTTTTCACGCATCTGCAGTCTGATCAGAGTCTGCCCCGTTTGCTTACAGCATTTAATAAGATCCGTTTCTTTAGTTTCTAAATTGGCTACAATGTTCCAACTTCCATATTTGATTACAACTATTTTGTTCATGAATATTTAGTAGGCAGGGCCTCCGCTGGCGGTCGCCAAAATCGCCAATGGCGAAAATATTCATAATCTGGCGATAAAAAATTAAATCTGGCGAATGTTGTGGCGAAAGACTATTTTGCAAATTATGCCGAGAAATACAGACCCAATTTAGCTCTCTCAGTCAATTATCAAAGCTTCTTCTGTTTGTGTGCAAAGCGTGTCGGTTGTTTACAATACACAAGAATTTTACCTGGGGATTTCCCATGCAGGCACCGGATATCATGCGTGAAAGATGTGATTCTAGCTGGTTCCCAATTTGTGTCCTACTATTTTGTTACATGTAAGCAAACAGATTATGCGGGAAACCAGTCATGTCAAAAGATGGCGACGTTGTTTGCAAGTTCAGCCGTGGGGAATTTGATTTCTTCTTGTGGCACGTTTATTACTCAAACGAGGGGACTGACACCTAAGGATTTGCATCAAAGGGATTAAAGAACGACAAACAAGACAATTAAGTGGATTTGGCTTGCGATTATCTCGGGCAATTTGGGTCCGATCGGACTTTGTAGATCCACGGTAAGAAACAATTACACCACTAAAAGGCACTATTCAGGCTACTGTGTTAGTTCTCAGTTTGATAATTGGGAATAAATAATTTGGATGTGTATCGTGTGTCCTATTATTATTGTATTGTATTATTAAAGATATATATTTTATGCTTTCAGTCTGTTAAAAACAGAGTTTAAACAATTCACATTACTCTAGTGCACTCGCAGTGTTCTGAAACTACTAAAGGAAATGCATATATAACAGAAACATTCCATATTTCTTTGCATAACTTTAACTGTAGAGAAAAAGAATTGACCATTTTTTTTATCCTTATTGTTTGTGTTTAAAACTTTTTTAATTCAAAATATATTTGTTCTGAAATTATTTATTTGCAGTGAAAGTTAAAGCAGTTTTGAAATTTAATGTTATTTATCTTGTTAAGCAACATACTCTGAAACGGAGACATATACATACATGTTCAATACATAACTGAATGGAAATTAGGGAAAATTCCAATACTTAAATGTACACATCATTTTTTCTGTGGCTTATCGTAAGTTTTTAATAGTACCAAGAGAAGATTTAATATTGTTTACAGATAAAAGTCGACTATTGCTTTATTTGTTTGTTTTATTTCAGATCTTCAAGTGGGGAGGAGAATCCCAGGCTTCAGATACTACTCCATCATCATAAGGAAGTGACCCTAAAATGATCATCCACGGGGAAAACATAAAATGTAATGCAGAGCGCTAGCAAAGCAGACCATATGGCTATATGTTGAAGTTGATCCAAGACTGCCACCAGCATGATCAGACCCATAGGGATCAACATAGTCTTTATGTTGACATAAATTGTTACTATTATCAAAATAATAAAGAAAATGTAAACATACACAAGTTGGTTCTTCTGTGTTTAAAGTGTTACACATTTCATGACGTAGAATCTGAAGGAAAACTTTGGCTCTAACTTTGGCTCCAACAGATCCAAATTGGCGAAACAAAATTCTTATTTGGCACAAGTTTTTCTAATTTGGCGAAAGTGATGGCGCAAAGAAAAAAAAAGCCAGGGGAGGCCCTGAGTAGGTATTGAAATTTGGAATAGTGCAGACCATGATAAAACTGCTCCTAAACTGCGTCTGAATATACAGGATAATTATGAGTAAGCTAAAGATCTGATATGAAGAAGTCTATCACCTATTCTTCAGAACAATTCAGTTAACCTGAGGATAAATACACTGACCAGCATAACCCAAACTGTTTAACCCAATCCCTCCAGGACTATTAACCGTTCGCTTGCTGAATTTTAAAATACATTTCTCCTTCTTAACCCATGCCCTGTTGTATAATTACATATACCTTCACTGTGTACAAGTACTTCGCTATGCAATCACTGCTGTGCACTGGTTGAACAATCAACTTGTAAATAGTGCAGACCCTGATGAGACAGCTCCTGCAGGAGCTGTCTCATCTGGGTCTTCACTATTTACAGGTGCGTATATTGACGTGAATAGCAAGCGAAGGGTTAATTCAACAATTTATTACTGTATGAATATTCATATGGAAATTTCTTCACAAACTTAATAATCAGCTCTTTATTTTTCCATACGCAAAATTGGCAGCCAGGAGCTGTCTGGTCTGGGTCTATCGTTTACAAAGGTGCCTAAAGTCATCTTTATTAGGAAAAGGATTTAATATCACCATACAATTCAAAATTGCAGCGGATCAGTTTTCTTTGTGTTGATCACTAATATGGGCTAATTGGACACTCCAGAGAAAGGGGAGAGGATACAGAGAAACCAGGACTTGATGCCCTACTCTTATTATTGACAGGGTTTCTTTGGTTCTTTTACATGCCCAGTGTAAAGCACTGATACATCTGACCTCGGTTTATAGTCTCGTCCAAAGGACTTGATCAAAGTTTGAGCATACATACTTCTTTATCCCATTCCATTATATTGACACCTCTGTAAAAACACTTATTGAAACCATTCTGATAAATAGAGCATTTGCTCCTATAGGAGCAAATGCTCTATTTATCACAATGGTTTCAGAACTACACAATTCTAAAATTGTCCTTTTCTAAAGTTAATCCTCCTTTTATAAGGTACATTTATGCAAATAGGTTGGGTCTAAAAATAGCCTATGAGGGAATGGGTTATCGCATGATCAAGATTGAGCTGTACAAATATGCAATGCCTACTTACTCCTCAAGCCGTGTATTCACTTGCAGAGGGATGGTCCAGTTTTCTTTTGTGGACTCGCCCTCCCACCTGGCACCAGATCCTGAATTCTCCAGTCGATGGTCCCACTTGTTGTTCACATCATAGTTCGAGTTGGCAGACTGGTAGTGACGTGTCTGGTAGCTATTATCATGACGGTCACTGATCAGACCGTCCCAGCGACTTGGGGCTGTTGGGGGTGGGCTGCTGAAGTCTGGGGGATCAAACCTGAAACAGAACTTCTTTATTGAACAAGAGTGTTCGGAGGAACACGTGTGTCACCTGCTCGCAGCTGACACAAAAACTTATTAATATGACAAGAGGGCCAGAATGGCCCTGACATCCCTCACCAGGCAATCAGAGGAGAAGATGTTCAAAGTTTTCACTATATGTTTCTAGAGAAAACTAGCCACCCCTGGGGCGGGCCAATTTTGATCCAAGGGGCATAATTTATACAACTTTTGTAGAGGATCTGAACATGATGCTATGTGCCAAATATGAAAGCTGAGAACCTTCCAGTTTCTGAGGAAAATATTTTCAAATTTGACACTATATGTTTCTATTGCGAACTGGCTACCCCTGGGACGGGGCCAATTTTGACCCCGGGGCATAATTTATATAACTCTTGTAGAGGATCTGAACATGCTGTTATGTGTCAAATATGAAAGCTGAGAACCTTCCAGTTTCTGAGGAGAAGATTTTCAAAGTTGTCACTATATGTTTCTATTGAGACATGGCTACCCCTGGGGCGGGGCCAATTTTGACCCCTGGGGCATAATTTATATAACTTTTGTAGAGAAACTGAATATGATCCTATGTGCCAAATATGAAAGCTAAGAACCCTGTAGATTTAGAGGAGAAGAAAATTTCAAAGTTTTCACTATGTTTCTATTGAAAACTGGCCACCCCTGGGGCGGGGTCAATTTTGACCCCAGGGGCATAATGTATATAACTTTTGTAGAGGACCTGAACATGATGCTATGTGCCAAATATGAAAGCTGAGAACCTTCCAGTTTCAGAGAAGAATATATTCAAAGTTTTACCATATATTTCTATTGAAAACTGGCTACCCCTGGGGCGGGGCCAATTTTGACCCAAGGGGCATAATTTATAAAAAAATTGTAGAGGACCTGAACATGATGCTATGTGCCAAATATGAAAGCTGAGAACCTTCCAGTTTCAGAGGAGAAGATTTTCAAAGTTTCACTATATGTTTCTAGTGAAAACTGACCACCCCTGGGACGGGGCCAATTTTGACCCCAGGGG
Organism: Azorinus chamasolen; assembly: GCA_963576725.1. Lineage (NCBI taxonomy): Eukaryota > Metazoa > Mollusca > Bivalvia > Cardiida > Solecurtidae > Azorinus > Azorinus chamasolen. Next base: position 46,371,196 of record OY755251.1, on the reverse strand, counting down.
CATAATTTATACAAATTTTGTAGAGGACCTGAACATGATGCTATGTGCCAAATATGAAAGCTGAGAACCCTGTAGATTCAGAAGAAAAGATTTTCAAAGTTGTCACTATATGTTTCTATTCAAAACTGGCTACCCCTGGGGCTGGGCCAATTTTGACCCCAGGGGCATAATTTATATAACTTTTGTAGAGAAACTGAATATGATCCTATGTGCCAAATATGAAAGCTAAGAACCCTGTAGATTTAGAGGAGAAGAAAATTTCAAAGTTTTCACTATGTTTCTATTGAAAACTGGCCACCCCTGGGGCGGGGTCAATTTTGACCCCAGGGGCATAATGTATATAACTTTTGTAGAGGACCTGAACATGATGCTATGTGCCAAATATGAAAGCTGAGAACCTTCCAGTTTCAGAGAAGAATATATTCAAAGTTTTACCATATATTTCTATTGAAAACTGGCTACCCCTGGGGCGGGGCCAATTTTGACCCAAGGGGCATAATTTATAAAAAAATTTGTAGAGGACCTGAACATGATGCTATGTGCCAAATATGAAAGCTGAGAACCTTCCAGTTTCAGAGGAGAAGATTTTCAAAGTTTCACTATATGTTTCTAGTGAAAACTGACCACCCCTGGGACGGGGCCAATTTTGACCCCAGGGGCATAATTTATACAAATTTTGTAGAGGACCTGAACATGATGCTATGTGCCAAATATGAAAGCTGAGAACCCTGTAGATTCAGAAGAAAAGATTTTCAAAGTTGTCACTATATGTTTCTATTCAAAACTGGCTACCCCTGGGGCTGGGCCAATTTTGACCCCAGGGGCATAATTTATATAACTTTTGTAGAGGACCTGAACATGATGCTATGTGCCAAATATGAAAGCTGAGAACCCTGTAGATTCAGAGGAGAAGATTTTCAAAGTTGTCAAGTTATATGTTTCTAATGAAATCTGGCTAATCCTGGGGCGGGGCCAATTTTGACCCCAGGGCCATAATTTATATAACTTTTGTAGAGGACCTGAACATGATGCTATGTGCCAAATATGAAAGCTGAGAACCCTGTAGATTCAGAGGAGAAGATTTTCAAAGTTGTCACTATATGTTTCTATTCAAAACTGGCTACCCCTGGGGCGGGGCCAATTTTGACCCCAGGGGCATAATTTATATAACTTTTGTAGAGGACCTGAACATGATGCTATGTGCCAAATATGAAAGCTGAGAACCCTGTAGATTCAGGAGAAGATTTTCAAAGTTTTACTATATATTTCAATAGAAAACAAGGCACCTCTGGGGAGGGGCCAATTTTGACCCCAGGGGCAAAATTTATATAACTTTTGTAGAGGACCTAAAGATGATGCTATGTACCAAAGATGAAAGCTGAGAACCCTGTAGATTCAGAGGAGAAGATTTTTAAAGGTTCAAATTGTTGACGCCAGACGACGGACGACGACGGAAGACGGACATCAAGTGATCACAAAAGCTCACCCTGAGCACAAAAGTGCTCTGGTGAGCTAAAAAAGGGGAATAACTAAAACAAGAGGGCCAGAATGGCCCTGAAGCGCTCACCAGACAATCAGAGTAGAGGATTTTCAAAGTTTTCACTATATGTTCCATTGAAAACTGCCCACCCCTGGGGCAGGGCCAATTTTGACCCCAGGCCCATAATTTATAAAAAAAAATTGTAGAGGACCTGAACATGATGGTCTGTGCCAAATATGAAAGCTGTGAACCTTCCAGTTTCAGAGGAGAAGATTTTCAAAGATTTCACTATTTGTTTCTATTCAAAACTACCCACCCCTGGGGCGGGGCCAATTTTGACCCCAGGGCCATAATTTATATAACTTTTGTAGAGGACCTGAACATGATGCTCTGTGCCAAATATGAAAACTGTGAGCCTTCCAGTTTCAGAGGAGAAGATTTTCAAAGATTTCAATATTTGTTTCTATTGAAAACTGCCCACCCCTGGGGTGGGGCCAATTTTAACCTCAGGGCCATAATTTATATAACTTTTGTAGAGGACCTGAAAATGATGCTATATGCCAAATATGAAAGCTGAGAACCCTTCCAGTTTCAGAGAAGAAGATTTTCAAAGTTTTCACTATTTGTTTCTATTGAAAACTGCCCAGCCCTGGGGCGGGGCCAATTTTGACCCCAGGATCATTATTTATATAACTTTTGTAGAGGAACTGAACATGATGCTCTGTGCCAAATATGAAAGCTGAGAGCCTTCCAGTTTCAGAGGAGAAGATTTTCAAAGATTTCACTATATGTTTCTATTGAAAACTGCCCAACCCTGGGGCGGGGCCAATTTTGACCCCAGGGGCATAATTTATATAACTTTAGTAGAGGACCTGAACATAATGTTCTGTGCCAAATATGAAAGCTATGAGCCTTCCAGTTTCAGAGGAGAAGATTTTCAAAGATTTCACTAATTGGTTTCTATTGAAAACTGCCCACCCCTGGGGCGGGGCCAATTTTGACCCCAGGGCCATAATTTATATAACTTTTGTAGAGGACCTGAACATGATGCTCTGTGCCAAATATGAAAGCTGAGAGCCTTCCAGTTTCAGAGGAGAAGATTTTCAAAGATTTCACTATTTGTTTCTACTGAAAACTGCCCACCCCTGGGGCGGGGCAAATTTTAACCCCAGGGCCATAACTTATATAACTTTTGTAGAGGACCTGAACATGATGCTATATGCCAAATATGAAAGCTGAGAACCTTCTAGTTTCAGAGAAGAAGATTTTCAAAGTTTTCACTATTTGTTTCTATTGAAAACTGCCCACCCCTGGGGCGGGGCCAATTTTGACCCCAGGGCCATAATTTATATAACTTTTGTAGAGGACCTGAACATGATGCTATGTGCCAAATATGAAAGCTGAGAGCCTTCCAGTTTCAGAGGAGAAGATTTTCAAAGTATTACTATATGTTTCTATTGAAAACTTCCCACCCCTGGGGCGGGACCAATTTTGACCCCAGGGTTATAATTTATATAACTTTTGTAGAGGACCTAAGGGTGAAGCTATGTGCCAAAGATGAAAGCTGAGAACCCTGTAGATTCAGAGGAGATTTTTAAAGGTTCAAATTGTTGACGACGCACGACGCACGACACACGACGCACGACGACGGACATCAGGCGATCACAAAAGCTCACCCTGAGCACTTTGTGCTCTGGTGAGCTAAAAATATTGACGATAGAGTTGTGGCCCTTGTGCATGACACTTCCTCTCATCATGCTTGTTCCATGTGTGAAATTTGAAAGCTCTATAATGATTTGTTTAGAAATGACAGCCAAAAAAAGAAAGTGTGATGGGCAGACGGACGGACGGACAATGCGATTACTATATGCCTACCGTTGGGGCATAATTATTTCATAATTTATTTAAAATCTTTAATTTGGCATTCTGGAGTCTTTACATGATTTACCCTTCTTAATTCTGAACTGCAGGGCAGGTTATAATAATGTCATAATGCCAATCACTATTATTAATTAACCCTTTCCTCATATAAACGTGTTTTCACACATTTGAAAACAGTAGACCCAGATCAGATGCCTCCTATAGGAGCCATCTGATCAGGGTCTGCTCTGTTTGTTAATGGAATTTGATAGATCTGTTCCTTTAGTTTCTAAAATGGCTACAATGTTCCACCTACTATATTTCATTATAACTACTTTGTCAATGAATATTCAGTAGGTTGTGAAATTTGGGGAAAAAATGGCTACAATGTTCCACCTTCCATACTTCATTTTAACTATTTTGTTCATGAATATGCAGTCAGCATTCAAATTAATAATAAACATAGAACAGACAAAGGGTTAAGTCAGACTCACTATCTCTCCAAGCTACTACAGCACCAGCCAGCATACAGGTGCACTAAAAATAGCCACTGGTCATCTCTCCACTGCTTGACCTGATGACCTCTTTATGAGCAAAGATAAAATGCTTAAAAGCGCAGTCAGCTAAAAGTTTGCTAGAAAACTGGCCATCCCTGGGGTGTAGCCAATTTTGACCACAGGAGCATAATTTATATAACTTTTGTAGAGGACCTGAACATGATGGTATGTGCCAAATATTAAAGCTGAGAACCTTCAAGTTTCAGAGGAGATGAGTTTCAAAGTTTTCACTATACGTTTCTATAGAAAACGATGCACCCCTGGGGCAGGGCCAATTTTGACCCCAGGGACATAATTTATATAACTTTTGTAGAGGACCTACAGATGATGCTATGTGCCAAAGATGAAAGCTGAGACCCCTGAAGATTAAGAGGAGAAGAATTTTAAAGGTTCAAATTGTTGACGACGAACGACGCTAAAAATGTGTGGGCCTCTGGAGTAAAATAAGGTGATGAAACGAACGTTACGGTCGAGCATAATTTGTCTCGAAATGTTCAGGGTTGCCACAAACCAGAGGAAACAATATTCCCTGACAATTCCCTGACATAATTTCATATTTCCCTGGCACATTACATGACAAAATTTGGCCTTTCTGTCATAATTTCTGTAATACTTCATAAATTTTAAAACCTATGGTCTTCATTTCCCTGACTGTTCTCAAAATTCACCGACAATTCCCTGACCTTGAAAAAAAAATCAATTTCCCATACTTTTCCCCGATGCGTGGCAACCCTGATGTTTATAAATTTTGATATTTCTTTGATCATAAACTGTTTCTTGACACTCACTGTCAAATAATATATGTGCAACCTATGAAATTTGGAAGTCTCAAATGCTGCAGAAGTTACTACGTGAAAAATAGGGGTCAGCATGAAAGGGTCACTCATGGTAAAGTTATTGCTGGGTAACCAGTAGCAAACACCTTTTCTTACCTGCCACCACCCTGGTTATATCCGCCCCGGTTTCCATAGTTGCTGTAGTTGCCCCTCCCTCTGTCATTGTACCCTCCTCTACTCTGGTAGCTGTCTCCACGTCTGTCATTATATCCACCTCTGTTGTTGTTGTAGTAGCCTCCGCTACCACCAGCATTGTACCCACCACGGTCACTATATCCTCCACGGTCACTATAGCCTCCTCGGTTGTTGTATCCTCCACGGTCACTGAAGTTGCCACGATCACTGTAACCTCCACGATTGTTATACCCTCCTCCACTTCTTTCATTATAGCCACCTCCTAAATATTATAATATTAATATTTTATGCAGAGCTCCAGAGAAGATGCGTAAATTTAATCATCTTCAGGAATAGCTCCTTTATATCTCCACCAAGTCCTATACTGTGACCACTCTTTAGAATCATCTCTTTGAGACGATTCTAATGAGTGGTCACAGTATAGGGTTTGGTGGAGAAATGACGATTTTAGTATTTGGGTATGCAGTTTTATCTGTAGCTCAGTATATGACAAACTACTAACAAGCATGACAATTACTTAACCATATCAATTCGGAGAAAGGTACACCTTGAATATTCATGCAAGATATAATGTTATCATTAATATCAATTAGCTGAATATTTTATGTAAAGGCATAATGGACACCGAATGTTTGGCCATGACTGCAGAATTAGACCTATATAACTCCACATGTAAACAGAGCAGACCCTGATCAGATGTGTCTTACAAGAGAAGTCTGATCGGGGTCTAGTCTGTTTGCAAAGGCATCAAAAGGTGTATCTATCGGGTAACGGGTAAAGCATCCACTTAGCGTAAAAACATGGGGAGTTGTTAATTTAAAAGTAGGTAGCTACAGTTCAGAAGATTTTCAAAGTTTTCACTAATGTTTCGATTGAAAACTGGTCACCCCTGGGGTGGGACCAATTTTGATCCCAGACACATAATTTATATAACATTGTAGAGGACCTGGGGTGGGGCCAATTTTGACCAAAGGGGCATAATTTATATAACTTTTGTAGAGGACCTGAACATGATGCTATGTGCCAAATATGAAAGCTGAGAACATTCCAATTTCAGGAGAAGATTTTCAAAGTTTTCACTATATGTTTCTATTGAAAACTGGCCACCCCTGGGGTGGGGCCAATTTTGACCCCAGACACATAATTTCTATAACTTTTTGTAGAGGACCTGACATGATGCTATAATATGCTAAATATGAAAGCTGAGAACCTTCCAGTTTAAGAGAAGAAGATTTTCAAAGTTTGCACTGTTTCTTTTGAAAACTGGCCACCCCGGGGAGGGGCCAATATTTGTCCCAGGGGCATAATTTATATGACTTTTGTAGAGGACCTGAACAAGATGCTATGTGCCAAATATGAAAACTGAGAATCTTCCAGTTTCAGGAGCAGATTTTCACTATAATTATGTTTCTATTGAAAACTGCCCATCCCGGGGTGGGGCCAATTTTGTCCCCAGGGACATAATTTATATAACTTTTGTAGAGGACCTGAACATGATGCTATGTGCCAAATATGAAAGATGAGAACCTTCTCGTTTCAGAGGAGAAGATTTTCTATTTTACTATGTTTCTGTAGAAAACAAGGCAGGCAGGGCCAATTTTGACCCCAGGGGCATAATTTATATAACTTTTGTAGAGGACCTACAGATGACTATGTGCCAAAGGTGAAAGCTGAGAACCCTGTAGATTCAGAGAAGATTTTTAAAGGTTCAAATTGCTGACGCAGGACAACAGACATCAGGCGATCACAAAAGCTCACCCTGAGCACTTTGTGCTCTTGTGAGCTAAAAAACTGATATTTTGGGAATTTGCCATGAATGTATTAAATCAAATTGAACATAAACAAGAGATGTTTGTAAAACATGTATACCCCCAGACCCCCTGACCTTTGATCTAGTGACCTCAACTATAGAAGTCATCTAGCAGTCATGACTAATCACCACAGCAACTTTGAAAATCCTAAGCCAAACCACTGATCATTTATTGATCTGAAAACATTTCACAAGTTAAGGTCATGGTGACCTTGACCTTTGACCTAGTGACCTCAACAACTATAGGGGTCATCTAGTGGTCAACTACCACAGCAAGTTTGAAGATCCCGAGCAGTTATTCATTAGAAACCATTTCATCAGTTAAGGTCATGATGACCTTGACCTTTGACCTAGTGACCTCAAAATCAATAGGGGTCATATAGTTGTCATGACCAACCACCACAGCAAGTTGGAAGATCCTAAGCCAAACCCTTGAGCAGTTATTGATTGGAAACCATTTCACCAGTTAAGGTCATGGTGACCTTGACCTTTGACCTAGTGACCTAAAAAAAATAGGGGTTATCTATTGGTCATGACCAACCACCACAGCAAGTTTGAAGATCCTAAGCCAAACCCTTGAGCAGTTATTGATCGGAAACTTATTTCACCAGTTAGGGTCATGGCGACCTTGACCTTTGACCTAGTGACCTAAAAAACAACAGGGCTCATCTAGTTGTCATGACCAACCACCTAAGCAAATTTGAAGATCCTAAGCCAAACCCTTGAGCAGTTATTGATCAGAAACCATTTTACAAGTTAAGGTCCTGGTGACCTTTCACCTAGTGACCTCAAAAACAATAGGGGTCATCTAGTGGTCATGACCAACCACCACAGCAAATTTGAAGATCCTAAGCCAAACCCTTGAGCAGTTATTGATCGCAAACCATTTCACCAGTTAAGGTCATGGTGACCTTGACCTATGACCTAGTGACCTCAAAAAACAATAGGTATCATCTAGTTGTCATGACCAACCACCTAAGCAAATTTGAAGATCCTAAGTCAAACCCTTGAGCAGTTATTGATTAGAAACCATTTTACCAGTTCAGGTCATGGTGACCTTGACCTTTGACCTAGTGACCTAAAAAACAATAGGGGTCATACAGTGGTCATGACCAACTACCACAGCAAGTTTGAAGATTCTAAGCTAAATCCTTGAGCAGTTATTGATCGGAAACCACTTAACTAGTTAAGGTCATGGTGACCTTGACCTTTGACCTAGTGACCTCAAAATAAATAGGGGTCATCTAGTGGTCATGACCAACCACCACAGCAAGATTGAAGATCCCAAGCCCAACCCTTGAGCAGTTATTGATCGGAAACTATTTTACCATTTTAGGTCATGGTGACCTTGACCTTTGACCTAGTGACCTCAAAAACAATAGGGTTCATCTACTTGTCATGACCAACCACCACAGCAAGTTTGAAGATTCTAGACCAAGTCGTTTATTAGTTATCGTTCGGAAACCATCGATCTACCGACCGACCGACATGTGCAAAGCAATATACCCCCATTTTTTCAAAAGGGGGGTATAATAAAAGGACAATGGAAACAAGCATCAGTCAACAAGGCAATACATGGTGTGGACAAAACTTACTACAAGAAAGGAGAGATACGAACAAATAAACATACCAAATCACACTGAATAAAATATGGGACATAAAAATTCTCTAAAATAGAAATATACCGGTAATATAAACAGGTGATGTTAATTTTTTGTAACCGTATGCAACAAAGCATCTTCTTGTTAACATATCAGCTGAATTATGCGGAAATCTTTCAATGCTAAAACAAAGTTATGGCCAGGGCAAAATTGGACTGACATACATACTTTTGTGTTGACTGTCAGACTGATGCACACGCATGCATTCAGCTGTTATTTGCGGCGACTTTAACGAGATTCCTGTACAAACAAGAGGGCCAAGATGGCCCTTAATCGCTCACCTGATTACCATAGATTTAATATTTTTGCTGGGTAGCCCATGGGTAGGGTCAATATTGACCTTAGGGACAATGTATGAACAATGTTGATAGTGGATCATGAGCAGTGGTTCTGCAGAACAAGATTTTCAAAGATTTAGTATATTGATTTTATCAAGACAATGATTCTGACCAATGAAGATTAGGTTAAAAATGTGCCCTCTAAAGTATTTTTTCTAAGATTTGACCTAGTGACCTACTTTTTATTCCCTACCAACCCATGATCACACTCAACCTTGATATCACCAAGACAAACACTCTGAGCAAGTTTGAGGAAGACTTGGCTAAAAATGTGGCCACTGGAGTGTAAACTAGATTTCTCTAAGATATGACCTAGTGACCTACTTTTTGACCTCACATAACCCACTTTCAAACTTGTCCAAGATTTTATTAAGACAATCATTCAGAGCAATTTTCATGAAGATTTGGCAATAAATGTGACCTCTAGAGTGTTTACGAGGTTTTCCTACAATTTGACCTAGTGACCTAGTTTTTAACCCCACATAACCCACTTTCAAACTCGTTTGAGATTTTATAAAGACAATCATTATGACTAAGTTACATGAAGATTGGACAAAAAATGTGACCTCTAGAGTGTTCACAAGGTTTTTCTACTGTTTGACCTAGTGACCTAGTTTTTAACTCCACTTGACCCACTTTCGAACTCGTCTAAGATTTTATCAAGACATTCATTCTGACCAAGTTTCATGAAGATTGGACTAAAATTGTGACCACTAGAGTGTTCACAAGGTTTTTCTACTGTTTGACCTAGTGACCTAGTTTTTTACCCCACATAACCCATTTTTCAAACTCCTCCGAGATTTTATCAAGACAATCATTCTGACCAAGTTTCATGAAAATTGGGCTAAAAATGTGACCTGTAGAGGGTTCACAAGGTTTTCCTATTATTTGACCTAGTGACCTAGTTTTTAACCCAACTTGACCCACTTTCGAACTCGTCCGAGATTTTATCAAGACATTTATTCTGGCCAAGTTTCATGAAGATTTGACTACAATTATGACCACTAGAGTGTTCACAAGCAAATTGTTGACGACGGACGCCGGACATTCAAGTATCCCAAAAGCTCACCCTGAGCTTTGCTCAGGTGAGCTAAAAAAGAGCCGTATGAAATCAGGAGTTATGGTTCTTATATAGGAGCCTTCCCCTCAATGAGATCTACTAACCTGAAGTTTCATGTTGATACCTCTTATACTTTTCGAGTAATGAGCTACATTAAAGTTATTGCATGCGGACGACGACCCAGTGATTACAATAGCTCCACTTTTCTTCGAAACAGACTTGCTATAAATCTTAACATACAGTCGAGACTGCCTTAGTGAACCCCTGAATTCAGCGACTCTCTCTCATATGCGACTGTATTTCATCCCGCCCAACGTATTTTCCTATAATTTTGGTCTGAATTATGCGACTCCCTGTCTTATGTGACAAGCGACCCTGATTTGTGAACCAAACATAGGCTTCAGTCTATTAAACAACATTCATTTATCAGTTTCTTTTGTTTGTTTACATAGTTCATCGGTTTTTCACACCATATTAATTAGGGAAAACCGGTGATTTTGTAAATCACATGTGAACTGGCTGGTTCCCGACTTCCGCTCTACAGGTACATGTATTGCGAACTGCTCTTAGCATTTCTTCATTCATCGCCTTGAGTTGGATGTAGACTAATAAGGAGTATTTATTGATATCACAAGTATATATGAGTAATGCTGATTAAAAATGGTCCTTACACAGTGTAGTCGGATCAGGTGGCTACTGAGGGGACTAATGTGTCAACATTTTACTTCCCTGTTGGGCAGGTGAGGCTAAAGATATCATTCAGACAAAATTTGCAGACAAACTAAAACTAAATCTTTGCACAACAATGAATATTACAACACATATGAGTACTACTAGATAGAGCAACTTAGGCTTGCGCTAGCAGGTCATAATAATAGCCAAAGGCCATTTCCTATCAAAGCTGGTCCAATACTTTTCCGAAGGAAGCTTGACTCTTAACCCTTTACTTGATAGAGATGACTTTTCACAACTTTGTAAACAGAGTAGACCTAGATCTGATGGCTCTTACAGGACCATCTGATCAGGGTCTGCTCTGTCTTATGATATCACATACAGTAGAACCTGTCTTAAGCTACCTTATATTCTTAGGTGTTTGCTTAATACACCTGGCAAAAGTAATGTAGAAAGCTCCTATCAGTCTTCTGCATTACTCTTGACCTGTATTAAGCAACCACCTGCCTTACAGGCCCATAATTATACTTTTTTTGATGGTCGCTTAAGACAGGTTCGACTGTACACCTAATTCTTCAGTTTCTGTAATGGACAAAATTCCCTGTGTTCATATGCCATTATAAAAAATACACCCTAGTTTCTATTCGTATAATTATTTCTTAACATGAATATTCATGAGGTAAAGGGTTAAATAGACAAGACGTTTCCCCAATGAGCTTGACTCTCAAATAGCCAGACTCAGAGGTAGTACATCTCCAGACTCCGACAATTAAGCCGACTATTTTTTGTTTAACATTCAAGTTTTTGTCGGTTTCTAGCGCCAGCCTACTGATAGGTATCAATACCTTGGTAATTGTTGTAGCCCCCTCTATTACCCCCATATCCACCTTGGTAGGCACCATCTAAAAATAGAAAGTGGGCAGGTGTCCATTTCTAGACCTAGCTGCTGACCATTATCACGTGATAGATATCAGGCTACATTCACTCAATGCAGCACAAATGTATTTGTTTACAATCCCTAAGTGCTAAAAAGGTCCCCATCCCCCATCCCGATGCTGCAGTTACTTTCATTTTTCATTATGTATCGACATTATCGATGGGTTCATGCAGAACTATTGTAACTACATGTACATGTATATTCTTTTGTCAAACTTTTGCAAACAGAATGGATGTAGGTAAGTTGCCTACCAGGATGATGTCAATCCAAACGGTTTGACACTGATACCATGTATTCAAATTGTGTCTCTTATCATGAAAAGAGTTTTCATTGTCAGTTTGGGCAATTTGTGCTCAAGTGTTTCTCCCTTGACCTCAGATACGCCTTTCAATGTATGCAGACAGAGTAGACACAGAATCGGGACAGTTTCTGTAGGAGCCATCTGATAAGAGTCTGCCTGTTTGCTTATACATGTATAACAATATAGAATTTCCAAATAAAGGTAGACCGAGATCAGGGAGCCATCTGATCAGGGTCTGCTCTGTTTGCTCATGAAATAATGTAGATTCGATTCTCTTATTCATGAGGTAAAGGGTTCAGATACTAATATAAAACTGCAGTCAATTAGTATTCATAAAGTGCTAGATTCTTGCATAATTATTCATTTCGGTAAAGAAATACTGAAGTGTAAGGGTAGCTAATAATTTTACTCCATACATATACAGTAAAACCTCTCTAACCACCACTAAATTATGTTAATTAGTTGGTATTTTTGGCAGGCGGTTGCTGCTTAAAGCAAGGTGAAAGTATAACAGAATGCTCCTATAGGAGTGTTGTTTCACTTTCGAAAAGAGAGTTCACCCAGATCAGATGGCTCCTTTTTTGGAGCTGTTTGAACAGTGCTGTTTGCTTATGAAATGGTATCAATCTACTTCTACAGTAATCTCAAAATGGTAATAATTTCCATGTCAATGATACCATTTTAAAAAATTCCGCTAATTAATGTTTATACATTCATTATTTCTGAACTGAATATTTATAGAGCAAAATGTTAATCAAGAAAGTGATTTTGGAAGAAAGAGTTAATCAAGAAAGTGATATTGGAAGTTCAGGGTACAGGCTCTGGTAACACAAAGGAGAGAGAAAATTACAACCAAAAACAAAGATGTGCTTGTGAAACACTACGACTCCGATATCACTTTTGACCGTAATAAGTCAGGGCTCAAACAAGAGGGTGATTTGGGAGAAAAAGTCTCCCTGCCGAGTTCTCCCTGTTCAGAGCTGAGGGAGAAGTTTTATTATATAGAACATATAGGAAGATACAAAATCAGGACCAAACTTCTCCCTCAATATCACTAAACTTCTTAATGGAGAGCTCCAGCTTGAGCTTCCATAAGTTGCACATGCATGCCAAGTTTGAAGTATGTATGTGCAATGGTGACAAAAACTATCGCTAATTTAAAGTTAGTGACAGACAAAGCAACCAACATTCAAGTTGTGACAGACAAACCAACTGACAAAGCAAAAACAATATGCCCCTGATCACAGATCTGAGGGGGCATAAAAAACATGAAGAAACACTTGGGATATTCTCTTCTTCCGCAAGGTTATTTTAAAACATTTTATGAGCAATTATGTTTTCACTCTTAATCACAGTTCCAGTTTTGCAGTTTAACCCATTCCCTGATATTGACAAATTACAAAAGTCTAAAGTTTTCCTTTTCTCTAGTTAATGCTCCTTTTCGGTAGATTCATTCAAAGAGGTTGTATCTTAAAATAGCCTATGAGGTAATGGGTTAAGGAACTAACTTGATGCATAACACTCATTGTAGTCGGTAATTAAACAAGGCCAACTGACAAATGACACTCACATTTTCATGTAACTCTTGCTTAATGCTTTCTTTCATATATACCCTTCTTCATGCCTTTACGAATAGAGTAGACACATATCAGAAACTCCTCTAGAAGCGATATGATCACGATAGATCTGCTCTGTCTGCTTATAATATAGATCTGATTCTACAGTTTTTGTCAAAGCAAAATTTGAGCTAATAAATACTCACGATGTCATTATTTCTAACATGAATATAGAAGTATTAGTCTTATCTCTTAACAAGGCTATTTTTTAACATAACTCCATGAATATATATGTAAGAAATAATATCAATAAGACAATACTTATACTATAATATCAATTATATTCATTTTTATAATGGCATAATTTGCACAGGAAATTTTGGCCACGGCAGAAACTGTAGTCATATCTATATCCTATATTTCATTTATAGGCAAACAGAGTAGACCCTGATCAGATAGCTCATATAGGAGCTTCTCTGTTTGCATAAGATGTATTTAAGAAATAAAGGGTTAATACAGGTAAATTGTTAGATGGGTACATTGAAAATAGAATAGGCAAATACAATCACAGGGCTGTTGAGTGTTGATAGATCCAGGAATGAAAAAAACAACAGATTAGATCTGTCTCACCTTTACCTTCTTTAGGTGGCATGTCACTTCGGCCTTGAGGTGGTGCACCACTAGGTATCACTCCCGCATTACGTAGGTGTGGGGGAACATAGCTTCCCGAGGCAGTAGGGGGGCCTAAAAACAAGTAGATCATTTACCATAAATTTGACATTTAAAATCTACTCCCCAAACTTAAAATACAAATTATAACTGCATTTCTCTATTTGCCAGGACTGTGACAGTTCTAGGACATTTGTTTTATCTAAATTCACATACACATGTACATAAACTAGAATAAAATAGAGCCAGAAAAACCTAGTTTTCAATTCCACCATAAAGGGAAAGAGGTTGAGGGGCCTCTGTTGGTGGTTGCCAAAATCACCAATGGCGAAAAATATTCATAATCTGGCGAGAAAAAAATCAAATCTGACAAATGTTGTGGCGAAAGACAATTTTGCAGATTATGCCGAGAAATACAGACCCATTTTAGCTCTCTCAGTCAATTATCACCACTTCTCGTTTGTGTGCAAAGAGTGTCGGTTGTTTACACAAGAGTATTATCTAGGGATTTCCCCAAGCAGGCACCGGAAATCCTATATCATGCGTGAAAAATTTGAGTCTAGCCATTCCCGATTTGTGCCCTGCTATTTTGTTATATATATGTAAGCAAACAGATTATGCGGGAAACTAGTCATGTCAAATATGGCGAGGTATACAAGTTCAGCCGTAGGCTATTTGATTTCTTCTAGTGGCACGTTTATTACTCAAACCAGGGAACTGACACCTTTAGAAGGAGTCTTAGGATATGCAACAAAGGTATTAAAGAACTACAAACAAGGCAATTAATTGGATTTGGATTATGATCATCTCATGCAGTTTGGGACAGATCGGACTTTGTAGGTCAACGGTAAGAAACAATTACACCACTATTCTTCTGTGTTTAAAGTGTTACACATTTCATGACATAGAATCTGAAGGAAATTTTTTTGCTCCAACAGATCCAAATTGACGAAACATAGTTGGCACAAGTTTTTCTCATTTGGCAAAAGTGATGGCACAAAGAAACAAGAGGGCCATGATGGCCCTTAATTGCTCACCTGTTCATAACAGGTGAGCGATTTCAATGACAGATTACATAATTTGAAAAATCTTGGTAGAAACCATTAGATGATGCTACATACTAAATATAAAGAGTCTAGACCTTACAGATTTGGAGAAGAAGATATTTTAAAGATTTTCCTATGAAAAACTGTTAAGCCCCAGGGCGGGGCCATTTTTGATCCGGGGTTCATAATTTGAAAATCTTGGTAGAGGACTATTAGATAATGCAACATACCGAATATCTAAGGTCTATGCCTTACAAGTTCAGAGAAGACTTTTAAATATTTTTAAGAGAAGAAGATTTTTTAAAACTTCCTATGAAAAACTGATATGCACCTGGGCGGGGCCATTTTCAACCCAGGGGACATAATTTGAACAATCTTGGTAGAAAACTATTAGATAGCGCTACATACCAAATATTAAAGGTCTCTGCCTTACAGTTTTGGAGAAGAAGATTCTTAAAGCTTTTCATATGAAAAACTGATCAGCCCCAGGGCGGGGCCATTTTTGACCCTGGGGTAATAATTTGAATATTCTTGGTAGAAAACCATTAGATGATGCTACATACCAAATACCAAGGGCCTAGACCTTACAGTTCTGGAGGAGAAGATTTTTAAAGATTTTCCAATGAAAAACTGATAAGCCCTTGGGCGGAGCCATTTTTGGTCCGGGGATCATAATTTGATTAATCTTGGTAGAGAACCATTAAATAATGCTACATACCAAATATCAAAGGTCTATACCTGATAATTTTAGAGAAGATTTTTAAAGATTTTCCTATGAAAAACTGATAAGCCCCGGGGCGGGGTCATTTTTGTCCTGGGGGTCATAATTTGAACAATTGTCCTGGGGGTCATAATTTGAACAATCTTAGTAGAGGATCATTAGATGATGCTACATACCAAATACTAAAGGTCTATTCCTTACATTTTCAGAGAAGAAGATTTTTAAAGATTTTCCTATGAAAAACTGATAAGCCCCGGGGTGGGGCCATTTTTGGCCCAGTGGTCATAATTTGAACAATCTTAGTAGAGGACCATTAGATGATGCTACATACCAAATATCAAAGGTCTATGCCTTACAGTTTCAGAGAAGAAGATTTTTAAAGATTTTCCTATGAAAAACTGATAAGCCCTGGGGCGGGGCCATTTTGTCCTGGGGGTCATAATTTGAACAATCTTAGTAGAGGACCATTAGATGATGCTACATACCAAATACCAAAGGTCTATGCCTTACATTTTCAGAAGAAGATGATTTTTAAAGATTTTCATATGAAAAACTGATAAGCCCTGGGGCAGGGCCATTTTTGGCACAGGGGTCATAATTTGAACAATTTTAGTAGAGGACCATTAGATCATGCTACTCTGTTTGCAAAGGTGTGAAAAAGAGTTTATATAAGGGAAAGGGTTAAAAAAATAAACTGTAGTATGGACTAACGCTATTTTACTATACAGACATACCTGGCTGACCTCTGTGTTGCGCATTGTTTATTGTCATCCCAGCAAACTGAAATAAAAATGCAAAAGAAGAGGTAAATATAGGTAATACATTATCAGAGTAAAAGTAACAAGATGTGTTTGTGAAACACTATTCCCCCTGATATGACTTAACCTTTATAATCGACAGACTAGATAAATATCACAAGCCTGTATGTAGTCCCATGTATCATAACAGTTACGGAAATTACATGATTTTCCTGTAGCAATTGAATGTCACTACTTACTAAGGAATTTTTTTTAAAGTAAAACACATTTTGTTCACCATTACATTGGCTCAACAGGAAAATTGCAGGTAGGCATCCCAAACTGAACAGTTTGCATTATAACGACGTTACATATGAAATTTGATGTAGATCTACTATAATTAAATATGCAATGCATGAAAAAAACAAACCAATTGCTTTATCCCTTCACCTGATGGATCCTTTCACATGTTTGCAAACAGTAGATCCAGATCAGACAGATCCTGTAAAAGATGTCTGACACATGTCTGCTATTTGTTTATCCCTTTACTCTATTAATATACCTTTGCAAACAAAGATGACCAAGGTTAGACAACTCCTACAGTCTACTAAATCAGATTCTGGTTTCTGCTTTGGAAAAATAACAAGATGTGTTTGTGAAACACTACACTATGCCTCCCCTCCCCAAAAAAATAGGCGAGCTGGCAAAATATGAAGTATATATAAAGTATCTATGTGCAGTTCATGATTT
The DNA here is from genome assembly GCA_963576725.1 of Azorinus chamasolen. Classification (NCBI taxonomy): domain Eukaryota; kingdom Metazoa; phylum Mollusca; class Bivalvia; order Cardiida; family Solecurtidae; genus Azorinus; species Azorinus chamasolen. The sequence continues at coordinate 46,354,070 of OY755251.1, read as the reverse complement.
GACCTATATATGAGCTTTGACCTAGAAATGTCATGTCATCACGCAATACATGCGGCTCCATGAGATACACATGCATGCCAAATATCAAGTCTCTATCTGTACTAAATCAAATAGTATAGCGAATGTATATTTTGACCAATATATTTGTCCTTTGACTTTGAAGGATGACCTCGACATGAACATGCTAAATATCAAGTCTCTATCTCTATTGGTTCAAACTATGAAAGGAAATGATTTGACCTATATATCTGGCATTTGACCTTGAAGAATGACCTTGAATATATAACCCTTTATTCCATGAATATAATAATTTTAGTCCCATAATGTACCATTATAAACAATAGTGTGTTTGTGAAACACTTATGCCCCCGACCTTTGACCCTGAAGGATGACCTTAACCTTTGACCCATGGACTTGAATGTGACACATGGTCTTTGTGTGGTGAACATTTGTGCCAGGTTATTTTGAAATCCATTCAAAGATAAAACTAGAAAATTGTGTCTGTAAGACACAGTGATGCCCCCGTGTGGGTGCTTGCCTAGCTGTACGTAAAATTCCTATGTCATTTGACCTTGACCTTGGGCTTGCGGGCAGCATGGACCAGGTACATAATGAAAGTATGGATGGTGTTGAATGTGTATATGCAATTCCATGACAATAGCTTTCGCGGCTAGTGAGATATAAGACGATGAAAAAACTGTAACAACCAATTGCACTTAAAATTCCTTAGTCATTTGACCTTGACCTTGGGTTTGCGGACAGCATGGGCCGGGTGCGTAATGAAAGAATGGATGGTGTTGAATGTGTATATGCAATTCCATGCCAATAGCTATAGCGGTTAGTGAGATATAAGACGATGAAAAAACTGTGACAACCAACTGCACGTAAAATTCCTAAGTCATTTGACCTTGACCTTGGGCTTGCGGGCAGCATGGATCGGGTGCGTAATGAAAGTATGGATGGTATTCAATATGTATATGCAATTCCATGCAAATAGCTACAGTGGTTAGGGAGATATAAGACAATGAAAAAACAGTGACAAAACACTGCACGTAAATGTGACAACCAACTGCACGTAAAATTTCCAAGTCATATGACCTCGACCTTGGGCTTGCTGGCAGCATAGGTGGGGTGCCAAATGATAGCACAGATGGTAATTGATGTGTATGTGAAGTTTCATGTGTATACGTGTAGAAATTACTGACTTATAGCACTTGAAAAAGTCAAAAACTGACATCCAACTGCACCTAAAAGCGTGACAAACGGACAGACAGACGGACGGACATGTGCAAAACATAATGCCCCCTGACTATCGTCAACGGGGGCATAAAACAAGAGGGCCAGAATGGCCCTGACATCGCTCACCAGGCAATCAGAGGAGAAGATGTTCAAAGTTTTCACTATATGTTTCTAGAGAAAACTAGCAACCCCTGGGGCGGGCCAATTTGGATCCAAGGGGTATAATTTATACAACTTTTGTAGAGGACCTGAACATGATGCTATGTGCCAAATATGAAAGCTGAGAACCTTCCAGTTTCTGAGGAAAATATTTTCAAATTTGACACTATATGTTTCTATTGCACACTGGCTACCCCTGGGGCGGGGCCAATTTTGACCCCGGGGGCATAATTTATATAACTCTTGTAGAGGACCTAAACATGATGTTATGTGTCAAATATGAAAGCTGAGAACCTTCCAGTTTCTGAGGAGAAGATTTTCAAAGTTGTCACTATATGTTTCTATTGAGACATGGCTACCCCTGGGGCGGGGCCAATTTTGACCCCTGGGGCACAATTTATATAAATTTTGTAGAGGACCTGACTATGATCCTATGTGCCAAATATGAAAGCTAAGAACACTGTAGATTTAGAGGAGAAGATTTTCAAAGTTGTCACTATATGTTTCTATTGAAAACTGGCCACCCCTGGGGCGGGGTCAATTTTGACCCCAGGGGCATAATATATATAACTTTTGTAGAGGACCTGAACATGATGCTATGTGCCAAATATGAACGCTATGAACCTTTCAGTTTCAGAGAAGAATATATTCAAAGTTTTACCATATATTTGTATTGAAAACTGGCTACCCCTGGGGCGGGGCCAATTTTGATCCCAGGGGCATAATTTATACAAAAATTGTAGAGAACCTGAACATGATGCTTTGTGCCAAATATGAAAGCTAAGAACCCTGTAGATTCAGAAGAAAAGATTTTCAAAGTTGTCACTATATGATTCTATTCAAAACTGGCTACCCCTGGGGCGGGGCCAATTTTGACCCCAGGGGCATAATTTATATAACTTTTGTAGAGCACCTGAACATGATGCTATGTGCCAAATATGAAAGCTGAGAACACTGAAGATTCAGAGGAGAAGATTTTCAAAGTTGTCACTATATGTTTCTATTGAAAACTGGCCACCCCTGGGGCGGGGTCAATTTTGACCCCAGGGGCATAATATATATAACTTTTGTAGAGGACCTGAACATGATGCTATGTGCCAAATATGAACGCTATGAACCTTTCAGTTTCAGAGAAGAATATATTCAAAGTTTTACCATATATTTGTATTGAAAACTGGCTACCCCTGGGGCGGGGCCAATTTTGATCCCAGGGGCATAATTTATACAAAAATTGTAGAGAACCTGAACATGATGCTTTGTGCCAAATATGAAAGCTAAGAACCCTGTAGATTCAGAAGAAAAGATTTTCAAAGTTGTCACTATATGTTTCTATTCAAAACTGGCTACCCCTGGGGCGGGGCCAATTTTGACCCCAGGGGCATAATTTATATAACTTTTGTAGAGCACCTGAACATGATGCTATGTGCCAAATATGAAAGCTGAGAACACTGAAGATTCAGAGGAGAAGATTTTCAAAGTTATCACTATATGTTTCTAATGAAATCTGGCTACCCCTGGGGCAGGGCCAATTTTGACCCCAGGGCCATAATTTATATAACTTTTGTAGAGGACCTGAACATGATGCTATGTGCCAAATATGAAAGCTGAGAACCCTGTAGATTCAGAGGAGAAGATTTTCAAAATTGTCACTATATGTTTCTATTCAAAACTGGCTACCACTTGGGCAGGGCCAATTTTGACCCCAGGGGCATAATTTATATAACTTTTGTAGAGGACCTGAACATGATGCTATGTGCCAAATATGAAAGCTGAGAACGCTGTAGATTCAGAGGAGAAGATTTTCAAAGTTTTACTATATATTTCAATAGAAAACAAGGCACTCCTGGGGCGGGGCCAATTTTGACCCCAGGGGCAAAATTTATATAACTTTTGTAGAGGACCTAAAGATGATGCTATGTACCAAAGATGAAAGCTGAGAACCCTGTAGATTCAGAGGAGAAGATTTTTAAAGGTTCAAATTGTTGACGCCCGACGACGCACGACGACGGACATCAAGTGATCACAAAAGCTCACCCTGAGCACAAAAGTGCTCTGGTGAGCTAAAAAGTTACAGAAGGGACACAAAATTTGGGATGGACGAACAATGTGATTACTATATGCCCGCCGTTGGAGGCCATAAAAATCAGTTGATAAACTCAATATTTATGAGATAAAGGATTCAAATACATGTCATGGTGACACAGGAAGCCAGTCTTGGATCATTCATATCCATTCTCAGGACTCTATTATTCACAGTGGTTTTCATAGACGTTTGTCACTCATTTTTATTTCTGTATAGATTGGACTTAAATCTAAATCATTCAATCAAACATTTGTTCGAATTTCTCATGATGAATATCACTATTCCATTAAATAACTGAATATCACTACTCCATTAAGTAACTGAATATCACTATTCCATTAAGTAACTGGGAAGAAAACACAGAAAAATACATTTTTTACATAATTTGATCAACTGACTCTTAGCATATGGCCATTGCATGACGTAGTGTACATCTACGTAAGTGAGCAGTGTAGCATACCATGTTTTAATACGGGTGAATTGTATACTGATATGAAAATAAATTATACATTTCAATGATTTCATACAGGGTTCATACAGCGATTTGGTAGGATTTGGTCTAAAACCTATTTCACCACAATCTCTCATTACACACACACCCTCTACACAAGGGTCTTGATTGCACTTTCCGGCATGATGTTTATTGAGCACATCCATTAATAGCATATTTTGATTGAAATATTTTGATGGTTCAATTTTTTCCATCGCCATTAGTCTCCAAGTGCTCTGCAGCATCTGATAAGGAGAAAATGGGAAAGCTGCTCGCTGATTGGATAATATTAACTACTTCCTATATATACGTCACAGGTAACCAAGGATGTTTTTTAATGCCAAAAAATGATTTGCTGACATTTTCACAAATGGATAATGATAGTTGATATGAGTGTTCAAATAACTAAGACATGTTTGTATTGAGTGGCAAGGTGCAAAAACGGAGGAAAGACCCAAACTTTCACAGATCTGTAGCAAATTCGTTCTTAATTCGTAGTGTGTAGTTTTTCATGCCAAAACGTAGCACTAAACAGGTCTGGCACACGGACATCAATGCCTACAACTATGACCCAGTTATCACGATAGCTCGATGTTTCGAAACTGTAATGATGGGCCTATGTAAGGCATCTCCAACAGCCTTACTGTTGGGTTAACCCTTTAGCGACATGGTTAGAACCCAGTTATGATCAGAGATTGATTGTTGGGAGTATCCCTGTAGATGTTAGAGTGTCGGACTATTATTGCAGAGGTCTGGGGTTCAAATCCCGGTTGAGGCCAGTAACTTTTCCTCCCTCAGAATTACTTCAAAACAGATGAGCTAAAAATGATGATCATACAAGTGATTTAAATTTGCTGTCAAGTCGATAATGAAAAAAAAAAGAGTGAAAATCACAGTAGTACAACACCTGCGTTTTTCATCTTGGGTCAAAACGGTATGTTCTGCATTACTTCATGTATGGTGGCCATTTGCAAAGAAACAGCTGATCATATTGCATGCAGAAAATACATGGGATAAGATTTCTGCGCATGCCATTTCCTCAAAAGGACATGATCAAAAGGTGGTTTAAAGTTCCCCAGTGGTTTAAATTTCCAACATGTCATTAAATTTTTAATTTTTTTTTCAAGATTTTTGGATCCATTATGAGCTTCAAAGAAAAATGTGAAAATATTTCATTCATCAAATCTTCCGGTTGCTTATCGAAACAAGATTTCTACAGACTGGTTCGCTTCAAATTAAGAATGATCTAGTGTTTAACCCAATAGTTAAATAAGGTAAACCTCAATATTTGTCCTAGCAATTTAGAAATTACTTAAGTTTTTATTTAATTTCCGAATTCTGTGTTATTCTGGCCGGCGTGCGGCCATAGCCCATGCCGTTCTCGAAATGGATGGTCGTTTTTAAAAAAATACGCATAGAAGTGCTTTGAAACAGAAAACCATATATCAAGAAATGTGAGAAAGACCTGCTGCTCCAAACCCTGTCCATTGCGATTGTAGTCAACAGGCATGATACGCTTCAAAACTGGCTTTTCTTGGCGTCAACGAAAGGAGTTCCTATGAATATCTCCGGTCATGGACAAAGAATCTTCTGCGCAGGTGCGGAGTTTGTTTCCGGTTTGAACAACAATCGTAACTACTCGGTAGTGTCCGGGTCAACTATCGGAGAAAATCCGAGATTTTCCGATTGCTACTACTGATGGAATCGGGAGTTCTCGTCTTATTCCGACAAATAAAGACATCAATCGGAATCCCTCGGGAACGTAGGATACAAACCGGATGTCCGTCCTCATATTTTCCAAAACTGAATAGTGAAAGAGATGAAGTGGAATTGGCTTATGCTGTTGACGGTATATGCCTGTCATTTATCGTGCCGGGCTTTCTATCTGCCCCTCCACCTCCCTGCCACATACTGTATGAATAGTACTGACTCAACAGACTGCCAGGTGACTTAAAAGTTAACTTTAATTAATACTCTGAGTTCTTTTTAACCGACACCTTTTAGTTGCAACTTTTAGTTTTAAACTGTGTAATTTTTAATCCTGCTGGGCAACTGTAGAACCTGAGGAATACACCGAGACTTTACCAAGGACCACTACCTTGGGTGCTCCGGATAACAAACGGGGGAATTTACCAACAACAACTCCCTCTGTCTCTCTCTCGCATGAAGAAAGAGAACGAAAATAAAAGAGAAATATGTACAAATAAAATCCACAGGCACTCGATGTCAAATGGTCTTTTTTTTATTTAACCCTTTCCCTCATATAAACGTGTTTCCACGCATGTGCAAACAGAGTAGACTCAGATCAGACAGCTCCTATAGTAGTCCAAATAATTTGACATCACACATGCTTATTTTTCATTTAAATTATCCCGTTATCATTCTTCATTTTGTTTTTCATCATTCATATTTATTTTTCGCTGCTGGCGTGAAGTCAAAACCATATATGCCAAAACGGTGTAGTTATGCCGAAAGCCATTAATCACGTGCAACTGTAGATTATTAGGTCCCAACATATGCAAAATATAATTAAAACTAATAATGTCGTTCAAAATATCACATTTTTATCCAGTCACCAGGCTTCTCTAGTGACATAATAAAGGGGGTGCAAATAAACTTAGGTTTATTAGGTTACTTCCGGTAGTGGAAGGTTTATTAGGGTAGTAGATAGGCGTAATGATTCTATAACCATGGAACTATTTTAGTTTTCTGTAAATATTCATAAACATATTGATGGAATAGATCTAACAGATCTATTTGGTCACCAGAAGAATTATTCAAATGAGAAAAAAATAAAAATAATTAGCTACAGCTGGATTCGAACCCGCGCCTGGTCCTACAAAAACTAATTCTAATCTCTCTAGAGACGTCGCCCTTACCGATTACGCCACTGAGGCCACATACAAAATGACGTTGATTTATCAGTTTTATTAATTTAATCCACCGCTGGCAAAACCCGTTTTTGATAAAATCAAACCTGGAAGCAAAGATTGACAGATAAATAGTAAATGTTTTCTTTTCACTCTCATGATTATTTGATTGATAAACTCTTACAGGGGCGGTGATAGTCATAAACCTAAATATAGCCTGTTCAGTTCCATCGATTTCTGAGTGACGTTAGGTAGAATCTAAAAATAGAAACCGAGACTACGTAACTCGAATTTGACCAAAGAATATAGATCGTGTCTGTTTGAAATAACTTATCGACCCTCGATTCAAATCATCTTATTTTTCAAATTCAACCACGTTTCCCTTCTAGTAATACAAGTATCGAAACTATATTCCTCTGCGGTAGCTCATTAGATCTATTTACGTCTAAATGGAAGTGAAAAGGGAGGGATCCGTTGATCGAAAAACTGCATTTTCAATGTAAATTATTTCAAGAGTGTTATGAGTCTATAAAAAAGACATTTAACTATATTGACTGGATAAATCGAATAATAGGTTAGTGCCGTAGATGGGACGCTTTATCCGACTCGGAGAGAAAACAGTTGAGGCTCGGCAAGCCTCGCCTCAACGTTTTCTCCCCTCGTCGGATAAAGCGTCCCATCTACGGCACTAACCTATTATTCTCTATATCTTTGCCTTTAATCCTGATAGTCACAAATATGTTCACACTCGCACTTTCGTTTTAGGCCGCCAATATGGCAAGGGTACATGTACGTACCCGGTTGAAACAAATTTACGGATTTCCGAAAAAGGCTTTGAATGAATTATTTTTTTTACTTTTTACTTTTTTGAAATAATTCTAAAAATGTGAAACACCCGGAATGCTTAGACTCAATTCTGGAAGGATTTTAAGTCGGTGAGTGAGAATTATGTTACTCGCAAGAGTCTAAAGGACATATATAAATTTCGTTCAAAAGCTAAATTCGTATATCGGTAATTTAAACAAACTAACGGTTTTGTCAATTCAATTTTTCTTTGGATTTTTGTGGCTATCAGGTAAGCTTTTATAACTTAGTTTATGCATCCACATGTGAGAAAACATGCATACTTTAATTGTGACAGTATATTGAGTATAGGTAAATATAACGGATTTATTCAATGATTCTTTCCGATCAAGCATTGAGCGGATTCTGCTATGGGAAACTCGGCATTTTCTATAAAACTTCGTATTTCGCAGGAATGATAAAAATTAAAAAAATAATAAAAAATAGAAAAAAAACAGATATAAAAGAATAAAAATGTGATGAAGAATGATAATTATGTTATATTTCGAAATACAGAAGTTTTATATTGTAGAACTACTCCTATAGGAGCCATCTGATCAGGGTCTGCTCTGTTTGCTAATAAATTTTGATAGGTAGCCATACCCATGCCGTCCTATCTATAGAGAGACCTACGAGAGTGACCCGCCACATGCACCCTTTATCCTTCCGACAGGTACACACCACAGCAAACTATTTCAAATTTTCTTTTTATCCTTACATGGTGGTGATGTGGAACAGCCTACCAGCGGTCGCATTCCTTCAGCCTGTTCCGTAACATCCTGACCCCCTCCCTCATTTCAAACCGCCCCTGAGGCCTAGGATCAGTGTTTTTAGCTTCTTTGTTTTTCACCTATTTTAACACCTGTCTCACTTTATTTCTTCTTTCTTTCCTTCTTTTGAAGTCTTCCTTTCACAACTTTTATTTGCTTTTAATCTGCACGACGCACAAACCCCTCATGCCGATAATGCACGACAAGTGGAGTCCGGCATTATGTATGTATAGATAGATAGATCTGTTTCTTTAGTTTCTAAAATGGCTACAATATTCCACCTACCATATTTCATTATGACTATTTTGTTCATGAATATTCAGTAGGTATTGAAATTTGGAATATAACATAGACCAGGGAAAGGGTTAAATGAATGAATGGGAACCAGGGGTTTTTTTGGTCAAAATATCCGGCGATATTGGGTAGTGTTCCCCCCTCTGAAAAGTATGTTTTTTTCCCCCCAATTTTGGAAAAATTCCCCTCCATGGCAAGTTAATTTTATAAGCTTACTTGCTCTGCGCCTGCCAGTCAAAAACTTTTCTTGGAGCACTGGTTTTAAGGCTGATCTGTGAATATTCAGGCTAATTTAGATGAAAATATTCAGAAAAAATTACCTTAAACTCCTCTCATACTATCCCCCCTCCTCGTGCCTTTGGCACTCGGTTCGCGCCTGTGGCGCTCATATTTTCCCCTCTCACAAAAGTAAAGGGTAGTGACCCCCTTCCCCGTAATCCCCAAAAAAAACCTGGGAACTCTATAAAGTCAAATCTCTCAATAAAATATGAAAAAACACTATCTAAATAAGCGTGATTTTTCCTGTATCATATAGAAAGAGAGAAATAAGTCTTCTGCCATCTTAGAACCAACGGAAGTAACCCTGGTCCCGGCTCGCGCAATAATTTTTTAAGCATAGGCAGGGAACTAGCAAAATTCACAATATTGCAGCGCCTTTTTCTAGTTCCCGACCTGTGCGTAAAAAATTATCTCACGGGCCGGGACCAGGGCTACTTCCTGCTTGAACAGGTTAAGATCAGGCAACAGAACAATATGCGCAGGTAACTTGTTCCACAGTATGATAGTTGCTAGAAAATAGGAGAATTTGTAGTAATTTACTGATACATATGAATTTGACGAAATGAGAGGGGATGCATATGTCAGGTCAATTGGGTAGGATACTGCAGGTATGAGGGTGCTGGGAGGGCAACCAGGCCGTGGACAATTTTGTACAGCATGACCAGTCAGCAGTCGGTCTTCAAGGGTCCGCCAGCCTAGCTCCTCCTTCATTCTTGTTACACTGTCATACATCAAGTAGTTATTGCTTGTCCACCTCACTGCTCTACGCTGGACCATTTCCGCCTGCTTGATGTTGTGTTGGGTATATGGCGACCAGACAGACAAGGCATATTTAACCTGGGGTCTCACAAGGGTCTTGCAGGTATTGATGGGGTGTGTGGATCTAGAAATATGCAAGACATTGCACTTACTAGGATTAAACCGCATGTCCCACCGGTGATCCCAGTCTTGGAGTCGGACAAGGTCAGCCTGGAGAGTAGCTCCGTCCTCTTTGCCGGATACAGTGAAGTAGACTGCAGTATCGTCTGCAAAGAGTCTTACCTGAGAAGTTATGCTTTCCGGCTGATCGTTGATATAGAGAAGGAATAGGATAGAATGAAGACCCATCAAGAATCACCATCTGCATTCAGTTGTTGAGAAAGGCCTCAATCCACTTGTTGGTTTTACATGTAATGCCTTATATTGTAAGCTTATGTAGTAACTTCTGGTGGTTGACAACACAGGGTTGGCAAAATGCCGGCATTTATGAGTATTTACCGTGCCGGCGGTAAATACCGGGATTTACTGGCGTTTACTGGCACTTACTGGTATTTTGAATTGTCCAGGGGCTTAGCACATATTTAAACCATCCTAATGTGCTTTATTAGTTCTCTAATCATATATACAAGTTTTGCCTTATGTATTTGCAGTGTAAACAACCCAAAAAATAAAATAAAAGGTGTAATTAGGGCCCTGCTTGGAAATGCAGGAACCCTATAGGAATCACAATTTCTGTCCATCCGTTAGCACTTTTGATGTGACATGATAACTCAAACAGTACTTCACATATTGGTTTCATATTAAGGCATATGCTTAGTATCATCAGAGGAAGACGCCTATAGTTTTTGGGTTGAATCTGATCACTATGTCTAGAGTTATCTGCCCTTGATTACAGGGCTCTCTCTCTCTCTGTGTGACTGAGTCAGTTTTCTAGTTTAAGCTGAATTTTGAATGAACCAAGTTTCATGAAAATCAAATGACTGGCAGTCGCTTGTAGAAACTGAGTAACAGATAAGAGAAACAATACTGGCTACCTAACCCACTGCAAATTACTGTCAGATCAGCTCTCAAAACAACAGTTTTGACACCTCTACTGGCCACTATGGTAATTGTTGTAAAAACATACACACTTCTCATTTAAGAGATACACACAATGAACCATGAAGTGTCAAACACAATATAGACAATTTGGAGGGGGAAATGATTCAAATTAAAACCAATCAAACTGCAGTATCAGACAAAGGAGTTGGTCTGTTGTACTGATGATTTTAACACATTATACCAGCAGAATCATGCCATTATTTAAAATTTAGAGCTATACAGGACTTTTCTGTAAACCAGATGAAACTCCTAGATAAGATATATAAGCCATCTGATGAGTACCCTTGGCAGGCATGAAGCAGTTTAAACCCTCAGTAAAATGATGGTTAGAAATCAATAAATAAACTTATCAATATTCCACTAACCAGCAATTTAAAACAGCCTTTATAAAAACAATAAACTTCAAAGAAATAATATATATTCCACCTTTTCTGGAGTATTTGCCAGTAAATGCCAGTATTGGCCATTTTGGGAGTATTTACCGGACCGGTAAATACCGGTATTTACCAGCGGTATTTACCGCCCCCGGTATTTACCGCCCAACCCTGTGACAACATCAAGGCTTTGCTTAAGTCCCGCAGGATGAGGTCTGTCCGTAGCCCCTGTGAAAGCTTACTGGCTATGTCTTCCACCAGTTGAATCAGCTGTGTTTCACAGGAGCGCCTTTCTCTAAAGCCGTGCTGTAGGTCTTTTAAAATGTCATGGACGTTAAAGTGATGAGACAGTTGTGATGCCACGATGTGTTCCATGGTCTTGCACATTATACAAGTCAGGGATATAGGCCTATAGTTAGCAGGGCCACTCTTATCTCCTTTCTTGTATAATGGGCAGACCATGGCCGTCTTCCAGTCGTCTGGTACTATGCCACTCTCATAACTTTTCTGATAGATGACTTTGACAATTAGAGCAAAGGCATGGTGTAGGTTTTTAAGTACTGTCGGTTTAAGTGTGTCTGGTCTGGCTGCTTTATTTGGTTTCAAACCTGTCACTAACTTATATATGCCACTGACTCCAAAAGTAATTTCGAGAATGTCAGGATATGATTTGATGTGTTTTTGTCCGTCAGTCTCAACAGGATTGGGTAATCGTAACATGAACACGGACTGAAACTGATGATTCAGTGCATCAGCCGTGTCTATATTGTCGGTCAACAGTTTGTTTGTCTAGCAGAGGTGCAATACCATGAGAGTCTTGTCGAGTATTTTTGATCAATGAATAGAGCCTCTTCGTGGAAAATCCTGCTTCCAGTGGGTTGGTCAAATGATAGAGTGATACCAAAGATGTCCTCCAGGTTACAGTTCCTATATGAATCCGTAAGTTGTTTAACAATGCTGTGCTTCAGACTTACCATTTTGTTTGCGATCCATGTCTACAGACTTGTCAAATTCTGCTGAGCTGTGGGCGTCTCCTTCATGGGACCTGTAATAGGATGCTACATATAGTGATTTGGATCCAACAAGTTCAATCCCTACCCATACAATCTCGCACTCTGTTTGCAGGTGTCTTTATCGCTGGAGACTAGAGTGTCCTTGACCAATGTGAAGACCCCACCCCCCTTTGCACCAGTGGCATGGTCATTTCTGTATGGTGTGTAGCCCATGGACTTTGGGAAGTATTCACTGTCTAAGACTTAAGTGTGCGGGCATCATCCATGATTCTGTACCAACAATAATGTCTGGCTGGTGTGTGTCTAGGATGGTATGAAAATGTTCTTTCTTATTGACCAGTTAAAGCAGATCCATGAAAATGACACAGTACGGGCGATAATATCTTCATACCTATGTTGGTCAAATCCCTGACAATCCAGGTGATACCATTGGCTGCAGTTCTCACAGCTGACAGCCGGATGAGCATCTTGCACTTCCAGACCGCAGCTACCACAAGGATAGTCTGTGCTGGGACTGGGGTTGATAGAGAGATCAGTAGTAGGCAAAGGTATACAAGGACTTTGACTCTCGGCTTTTTTGCATCCTTACTTGTTTTGGCCAGCAGACCATACCTAAACGTTTTTGTCAGGGAAGCCAAACAAGTCAATTTGCACAGCCCAAAGTCATTTGGGAAAGCTTCCAGACATTGGACTGTGGTCATTGACAAGACATGTGTGCAAAAACACTAAGGGGTAGAAAGATACCTGTGTATGTAACACTCATGGTGACATCAGCTGACTGTCAGTGTAAACAAACAAAATGGCGACCAAGTAATGTGGGAAAGCTACTTAAGGTCAAAAGTCACTGCACCCTGTGCACTGGAATTTTACCCATTTCCAAATATACACAAACCTGTAACTTAACTTGAAGGACATTAAGTCATCTTACATCTACTGCATGATTTGCAATGATGCTTTCCTGTAAAATTTTACAATGAAGGAAATACATATGATAAATACTTGAATAGCTCTGATCTAATATTTCAACCACTAAGGGCCTTTTTCAAAGATTATCATGTCAAAATACAGTAAAACTTATTTTTAACGAACTCTGATAAATCGAATTTCCGTTTAAAGCGAACTAAATGTCGTTCCCCAGCCGATATCTTCATGACTTCTGTACAGACTATAATGTTTAGTACGAAGTTGGTTAGAGCGAATTTTTGCTTATGGCGAACTGATTTTCCAGTACCTTTATTCACAAAAGACTTTAAAATTCCTTCGTTTAAGCGAAGTTGCACCTTGCTACTTACTTACTCACTTATTTGTTTACAGGTTGAAAAATAAAGTTAAATAGCTTGCAAGTATTACAGTTTATTATAAGCCACAAAGGATATATACAGTATTGTTTTATATAATTTTATTGAAAGTTTTGGCTTTTTACTCTCAGATGGATGTAACTACAGAGCTCAGAGCATAAATTATGTTTGTGTATATCGATATATCGTTGATATTTTTCCATTTAATGCCTGGCAAACAAAGTAGACCCTACAGAAGTGGTCTGATCAGGGTCTGCTGTGTTTGCCTATTGATTCAATATAGATCTGATTCTACACTTTATGTCTAGGATAGGAATTTCTGTGTTCATATGTTATTACAAAAATTCTGTTAACCCTTCTCTTGCTGAATTTTAAAATACATTTCTCCTTCTTTTCTCATGCCCTGTTGTATAATTACATATATCTTCACTGTCTACAATTATTTCTCTGTGCAATCACTGCTGTGGAGTGCACTGGTTGCACAATCAATTTGTAAATAGTGCAGACCCTGATGAGACAGCTCATGCAGGAGCTGTCTCATCTGGGTCTTCACTATTTACATGTAGGTATATTGATGTGAACAGCAAGCGAAGGGTTAATTAATCCTTTACTCCATGAATATTTATGAAATAATAAATGTATGTATGCATATTAATTAGTTTAATATCTGTTATAGCTTAACCCATTCCCGCATAGGCTATTTTTAGATCCAACCTTTTGGAACAAATCTACCGAAAATGAGCATTAACTATTGAAAAGGAAAATTTTAGAATTGTTTAGTGTTGAAACCATTGTGATAAATAGAGCATTTGCTCCTATGGAGCAAATGCTCTATTTATCACAATGGTTTCACAAAGTGACTTTTACAGAAGCGTCAAAAGGCGTCTATATGCGGGAATGGGTTAAGAACAAGAAAGGTTTGATCATGGCAGAAACTGTAGAATTAGATCTATATAATTCAATAAGCAAACAGCAGACCCTGATCAGATGGCTCCTATAGGAGCTATCTGATCTGGGTCTACTCTGTTTGCAAAAGTGTAGAAAAACATATTTATGAAGTAAAGGGTTAATATAATTATTCATACAGTCAAAACAGTTCGCAACAATTATTCAGAAAATATATTTTCTCGTACAAAACGTTACAAGCTGTAACAAATCCATGAACAAATTAATTGTGTAATTTTTCAGCACGAGGTTTCCATATATGCCAATCGGTTAACATCTTCTGAGACAGTGTTTACTTATGACAATAGCAAGTAAGTACAGATGACTAGTAGCGCAAGTAAGCTTATTTGAATAATAGAAACATATAGTGAAAACTTTGAAAATCGTCTCTTCTGAAAATGGAAGGTTCTCAGCTTTCATATTTGGTACATAGCATCATGTTCAGGTCCTGTATGCCCCTGGGGTCAAAATTTATCCCACCCCAGAGGTGGCCAGTTTTCAGTAGAAACATATAATGAAAACTTCTAAAATCTTCTCCTTTAAAACTGGAAGGTTCTCAGATTTCATATTTGGCACACAGCATCATGTGCAGGTCCTCTTTAAAAGTTATATAAATATGCCCCTGGGGTCAAACTTGGCCCCGCCACAGGGGTGGTCAGTTTTGTATAGGAACAATTGCAATGAAAAACTTTTAAAATCTTCTCCTCTGAAACTGGAATGTTCTCAACTGTCATATATGGCACATAGCATCACTTTCAGGTCCTCTACAAAAGTTGTATAAATTATGCCCCTGGGGTCAAAATTGGCCCCAACCCAGGGGTGACCAGTTTTGAATAGAAACATAGTGAAAACTTTGAAAATCTTCTCCTATGAAATTGGAAGGTTCTCAGCTTTCATATTTGGCACATAGCATCATGTTCAGGACCTCTACAAAAGTTAAATAAGTTATGCCCCTGGTGTCAAAATTGGCCCCACCCCAGAGGTGGGCAGTTTTCAATAGAAACATATGGTGAAAACTTTGAAAATCTTCCCCTCTGATTGTCTGTTGAGCGATATCAAAGCCATCATGGCCCTCTTGTTACAAATCCAAACTGTACCTGAAGTATTTAGACAGATAGACTTAATATAGGTATACATGTATAGTATATAATGCAGGTCCACTCTTGAAGGAGATGCTTGATCAGAGTTTAAACTGTGCTCAGTCTAATTAAAAGGTGTTTAATTGGTGCCAAATCGACTTGTCAAATCCCATGTCAAATCAGAGTCTTCAGTATTTGCTAGTATGTCAGTCCAGTGTAACCTTACTCCATAAATACACCTTTCTGTGTCTTTGAAAACAGATTAGACCCAAATCAGACGGCTCCTGTAGGAGCCGTCTGATCAGGGTCTGCTCTGTTTGCTTATAAAATAATAATAATATAGTAATGATTCTACAGTGTCTGCAATTGCAAAAATTCCTGTTTTCATGTGCTATTATAAAAAGTGATTTAATCAATATTCATGATGACATTATCTCTAAATGAATATTCATGTAGTGAAGGGTTAAAATTATCAAAACAGTGCTAAAGTGAATGAATCAGCTTTACAAACTGCTGGAGTGAGGGGACTGGAGATTTGAATACTCATTTATACTGGGGCTAATGGAGCGAGGAGACTGGAGATTGGAGATTTGAATACTAGGGCTAATTAGGGTCATTCTATACAAAGCCTATAAAGCAGTATGGACCCTGATTAGATTGCTATTGTTAATTATTTTGCAGAAATATTTTGTCAATGGTTTGCTTTGGATTAAAATTAACAATATTGAGCCGAGAACCATAAGAAAAGATACCATATAATTATGAGGTCTTGCATTTTCTATGTAGACCCAGATTCTGATAGGCTTTAATCCTTTACTCTGCAAACAGAGTACTGGTAGACCGAGACCCTGATCAGATTGCTCCTGTAGGAGTCATCTGACCAGGGTCTGCTCTGTTTGCTTATACCTTTCCCTCATATAGACGTGTTTTCACGCATTTGCAAACAGAGTAGACCCAGATCAGACGGCTCCTAGAGGAGCCGTCTGATCAGGGTCTACTCTGTTTGCTAATAGAATTTGATAGATCTGTTTCTTTGCTTTCTAAAATGTCTTCAATGTTCCAGCTTGCATATTTCTTTATAACTATTTTGTTAATGAATAGTCATTAGGTATTGATATTTGAAATAAACATAGAACAGGGAAAGGGTTAATATATAATATAGATATGATTTTACAGTTTCTGCATTTGCTATAATTTTATGTGCCGTTATGAAAAATGATGAATATATATGATGCCATTATTTGAAGGATCTTTTTTTATCCTTGTTTGCACTATTTGCCTAACCCTTTACTGCATGGCTGATGATGTAAGAAATAATGACCTCATGAATATGAATTAGATTAATGTTTAAGATAGCACATAAACACAGAGATTTTTGACCATGGCAGAAAGTGTAGAATCATTTTATTTCATAAGTAAGCAGAGCAGACGCTGATCAGATAGCTCCCACTGAAGCCATCTGATCTGTAAAGTGTATGGAGTAAAGGGTTTAGCTTGTCTGTCCAAGAACTTGGGTCAGTTCAGTCTTTTTATGTACAGCAAGGCTAATTGCATGGCTTTTATTGGATGTTTAACCCATTACTCCATGAATATTCATTTAAGAAAAATGACACCATGATATTAATTAGATTAATATTTTTACATGGAATTTTGACCTTTACAGAAACTAAATAATCTGATCTATATAATTCCATAATGAAACAGCAGACCCTGATCAGAAGGCTCCAATAGGAGCCGTCAGATATGGGTCTACTTACCGGTAGTTTGCAAAGGCGTAAAAAACATATTTATGGAGTAAAGGCTTAACTCTTCACTTGATAGAGACTCTTTTTCATGCCTTAATAAAAAATGTAGACCCCAGTCAGACAGCTCCTGTAGGAGTCATCTGATCAGTGTCTGCTTTGATGGCTTATGGAATTACATAGATCTGGGTCCATGCTTATAAAGCTTTTTAGTTGAGTCTGAGTTCGTTCTCAAGCTT
Source organism: Azorinus chamasolen (assembly GCA_963576725.1). NCBI lineage: Eukaryota > Metazoa > Mollusca > Bivalvia > Cardiida > Solecurtidae > Azorinus > Azorinus chamasolen. The sequence goes on along the minus strand of OY755251.1, from coordinate 46,336,493 downwards.
TTGATTGGTCATATTTGAGTTCTCAAGCTTTTGATTGGTCAGATTTGAGCCAAAGGCTCAAATCTGACCAATCAAAAACTTGAGAACGAACTCGGACTCAACTAAAAGTTTTATAAGCATGGACCCTGATTCTACAGTTTCTCCATCATGTCCACAGAGTACTGTATCAACAGACCATTTTAAAAGATCAATTAATATAATGTTCACAGTGAATATTCATGAGAGAAAGGGATAACAAACAACATTATGTGTTTTTTTACAGAGTCGACCTGTGCCAAACTGGCAGTGATGGAAGTCCTAAAACAGAAAGTGTGGGCCAAATTCTGTCTGGGGATCGCATTAAAAGTACTTCAATCAAGGTTTGTACAGTACTACTTTAACCCTTTACATGAAAGAGATTCCCAGAGGTCCAGATAAGAGGCATGAATTAAAATATTTTCAAGAATAAACTCCTTTACTTCACCACCAAACCCTGTGTTGTGACCACTCTTTAGAATCGTCTCAAAGAGACAATTCTAAAAAGTGTTCACAAGACAGGGTTTGGTGGTAAAATGGCAATTTTAGTATCTCAGTACACACATTTAGCGATTTTAGTATCTCAGTACACACAGCGATTTTAGTATCTCAGTACACACAGCGATTTTAGCATCTCAGTACACACAGCGATTTTAGTATCTCAGTACACACAGTTAGTGATTTTAGTATTTCAGTACACACAGTGATTTTAGTATCTCGGTACACACAGTTAGTGATGTTAGTATTTCAGTACATACAGTTAGTGATTTTAGTATTTCAGTACACACAGTGATTTTAGTATCTCAGTACACACTGATTTTAGTATCTCAGTACACACAGTTAGTGATTTTAGTATCTCAGTACACACAGTTAGTGATTTTAGTATTTCAGTACACACAGTTAGTGATTTTAGTATTTCAGTACACACAGATAGTGATTTTAGTATTTCAGTACACACAGTTAGTGATTTTAGTATTTCAGTACACACAGTTAGTGATTTTAGTATTTCAGTACACACAGTGATTTTAGTATCTCAGTACACACAGTTAGTGGTACACACAGATAGCTACTACTCTGGATGATTTTTCACACCTTTGCTAATAAGTAGACAAGATTAGACTGCTGGTGTAAGAGCTGTCTGAGATAAGGGTCTATTCTGTATATGGAATTATATACTTGTAGGTCTAATTCTACAGCTTCTGCGATAGCCAGGCATTTCCTTGTTCATATGCTATCCTAAAAATAAGCTACCGTAATAAATATTCATACATACATTATTTCTTACATGAATAATTCTGAAGTATAAGGGTTAGGTTAACCATTTTCTCCATGAATATTGATGTTAGAAGTAATGAATATTAAACCCTTCCCCTGATATAGATGCCTATTCACACATTTTCAAACAGTAGACCAAGATCAAACGGCTCCTATACGGGCCATCTGTTTGCTTTTGACATGATATAGATCTGATTATACAGTTTACGTCAAAGCAAAAAAGTTCCCTTGATGTCCTTATTTCTTACTTGAATATTCAACAGGGAAAGTGTTAATCACATGTTCAGTGATAATTCTAGTTTGTATTTGTACAGTTGCAGTATAGGAAAGATGTTCAGTGCCAGGATGTATGCACCAAGACATTTGTAGCTGGAGATCATGCAGCAGAAGAGTTGTTGAATTTCACGAAAAATGCCATTTTCCTGAACTTCCATAAATATTGGTAGGTTTCAAGCAGCATAAACTAATACCTGCTAGGGATGAGATCATTTGTATTTGTAAAGTGTTGACACAGATTAGAGGATAAGGCTGTGATAAGGGTATCCAATATTTGCCGTCCAAAATCCTCTTGCAGGGTTTTCCCTTGACCCCTTCAAAAAGACCAGTTTGAGGCTCCCCTTGACCCCCTCTCTATAAAGTAAAGAACAGACCCTCTTAATTTTGAGGGTCATTTGTAAAATTTAGGGGACATTTCAATAGAAAAAGGGGGTCAGGGAAAACCCTGCTCTTGTAAATTAATCCTTTGATACTGAAGGAAAAAATCCATTAACCCTTTACTGCATAGATACACCTTTAAGGTTCCACAATAGGCAAGAATCAGAAAAAAAATCATTTTTTAGCTCCACGTTTTCGGAAAGTGGAGCTATTGTCATGACTGTTGACCCTCTCATCGGCGTCGGCATTAGTTAACCTTTTTGTTAAGGTCCATTTCTCAGAAACCATCAAAGATATTTGGTTAAAAATTTGGTATGCATGTTTACTATAAGAAGGGGAACCAATTTCATAAGGACAGGTAACCCTAAAATTAATTTTGCCATAGTTATGTTTTGCACATGTCCGTCCGTCTGTCAAGCTTTTAGGTGCAGTTGGTTGTCCCAATTTTTCAAGTGTTATAAGTCAGTAATTTCTACACTTATACACATGAAACTTCACATACACATCAATTACCATCTGTGCTATCATTTGGCACCCCACCCATGCTGCCTGCAAGCCCAAGGTCGAGGTCAAATGACTTTGAAATTTTACTTGCAGTTGGTTGTCACATTTACGTGCAGTTTTTTGTCACAGTTTTTAAATTGTCTTATATCTCCCTAACCACTGTAGCTTTTGCCATGGAATTGCATATACTCATTAAACGCCATCCATACTTTCATTGCACACCCAGCCCATGCTGCCCACAAGCCCAAGGTCAAGATCAAATGACTTGGAAATTTTACGTGCAGCTAGGCAAGCACCTACACGGGGGCATCACTGTGTCTTACAGACACAATTTTCAAGTTTGACTTAGAATTATCATTGTTGGTTAAGTTTTCTGTTAAGATCCATGTCTCAGAAACTGTCCAAGATATTTTGTTCAAATTTGGCATTCATGTAAACTATTACAAAGGGAACCCATTTCACAAGGGCAGGTAACCCTAAAATTATTTTTGCTATAGTCATCTCCCCTCTCCGACTTAGTCTTCCACTGCACTATCCTGCACTAAAATAAGTGGAGTGTGCTGTCCACAGACAGTTCTTGTTTATTATACCCCCCTTTTGAAAAAATGGGGGTATATTGCTTTGCACATGTCGGTTGGTCGGTCGGTAGATCGATGGTTTCTGATCGATAACTAATAAATGGCTTGGCGTAGAATCTTCAAACTTGCTGTGGTGATTAGTCATGACGCCTATTGTTTTTGAGGTCACTGGGTCAAAAGTCAAGGTCACCATGACCTTAACTGGTGAAATGGTTTCCGATCAATAACTGCTCAGGGTTTGGCTTAAGATCTTCTAACTTGCTGTGGTGATTAGTCATGACCACTAAATGACCCCTATTGTTTTTGAGGTCACTAGGTGAAAGGTCAGGGGATCTAGGGGGTATACATGTTCTACAAATGTCTTTGACCTTGTTTCATGATGCTGTTATTCTCACACAGTTGCAGGCAGGTGACTGTTTTCTTTCAAACTTTCTGGTCAATTAATCTAAGTAAAAAGAATTTTTATTTCTCTGCCAAAACATGTATTAATAAAATCCATTACAGTCAATTTAGACATTTCTAATAAGTATCAATAAGAAAAGGTTTTGCTGAGAAGTAAGATATTTGATAGATCTGTACTCCTCTTATCTGCAGTCCTGTAACAATCTTATGTATCAATTTATTTTTTTATTAGGATTTTAGATGACGTACCTGTCTCATGGTGTTATAATACTAACGTCGGGGACCGTTACTGTTCACTTAGCTTTCCAGTCGGCTGTTTTGTCACCAGTGAAGGAAAACAGGAAGATGCCTGCATAATAAGCGTGAGTTTACATAGCTAATGAATCCTTAATAGCATAAATATCATATGATCACAGCAACTTTTGTCCATGGCAGAAACTGTAGAATCAGATCCATATAATTCCATAAGCAAGCAGGGCAGATCCTGTTTAAAGGGCTCCTACAGAAGCCATCTGATCTGGATCTACTGCATTTGCAAATGCATTAAAAGGCATGTATTTTAGGTAACATTTTAATCCAGACACTCTAGTCCTTTACTCTTTACTCCATAAATTCACCTTTCTATGCCTTTGCAAACTGAGTAGACCCAGATCAGGGTCTTATCTGATTGCTCAAGATATAATATAGATATGATTCTACAGTTTCTGCCTAGGCCAAAAAGTTCCTATGTCCATGTACTGTTAACAGTTAATTTAATGTTCATGATGACACTAATTCTTACAGGAAAGGTATGAAACCTTTTCAGATTAATGACTTCATTTGTTTTCAGATTATTTGAGCAGTATCTTGAGAAAGCATTATCTTAAGGCTTTACAAACAGTGTATACCTAGACAAGAAGATTGTGTAAAAGACATGTTGTCTGGTCTTGGCATACTATTTAAATTAAATCATCTTAAGAGGAAAGGTAGGTGTGCAAATAACTACAGACCCTTGTCTAGTTGACAAATTTTATTTGATCTACCGGTTTCAATCTTATTTAGGTCTTCAACAGGATACAAAACATATAAAAAATATCACTGAAGTACTAAATTGTTGGTTTTTTAGCTCACCAGAGCACAGAACTGGAAAAGTCCTGGAAATTTGACTTTTTTTGGAAAATCATGGAAAAATTGTGGAATTTTGAAATTTGGCAATTTATCATGGACATTCCTGATATGACCCTGGAATTTGGAGAAATATCCTTGAAAATATTAAATTTGCATAAATGTTATAGCGCTTAAAATAAAAAGTCAAAACTTTTTTATATTAGAAATGACTTATCTCGCTTCAATGGTGTGAGTAAATTTGAATACGAATGATTTGTTTACATCAACACCGGTTACAGGTTTTTATGACACTGGTTAAAGTTACTACGATGTCGGTTATGCTTTGTGAACTTGATTTATTTTTAGCTCGTCTGTTTCGAAGAAATCACGAGCTATTGTCGTAACTCCGGCGTCCACATCCGCGTCGTTGTCGTCATGTGAAATCTTAACATTGACCATAACTTCTTCAATTTTTCATTTGCAACCTTCATTTTTGGTACGCATGTTCATCTTGACAATGCCGATAGACGAGCGTTTGCACCCGCTTGCGATGCTCTTGTTGGATTTTCAAGTGCAAAACACTGTTAAAAAAAAAGATCAAATGTGCCAATACAACCCGCATTGGGACATGGACACTAAATATAAAGACTGGCTCAGACCTTGCAAGCAAGACAGTCGATAGGCCTTGTGTATTTTGTGTGATGAACTAATAGATTTATTGAATATGGGCGAGAGTGCCTTGAAACCTCACATGAAAGGAGGAAAACTAATTGGAATAATTGAACAGCAAAAGAATCATGTCAATCTCTGATGTCATTTTTACCTGTAGGAAAAAAAAGATGAAAATCCACAGCTTCTTGATGTTGAGTTAAATGTTCCCCCACCCCCTTCGGAAACATGTTTAGTGTCATGGAAAATTGAAATCTATCATGGAAAAATCATGGAGTTTTATAGCTGGAAGTGTGTACATGTACGCACCATGATTATGGCATTAACCCTATCCCTTCTATAAACACCTGCTCTGCTCTGTTTGACTGTACAGTTTTTATATGCCCGTTTGAAAAAACGGGACGTATTATGGAATGGCGGTGTCTGTCCGTCTGTGTGTCTGTCCATCTGTCCGTCTGTAACATCTCTAACTCAAGTTCCGCTTTGTGGATCCTTCTCAAATTTAATCACAATGTTTATCTAGACATGCTACAGTAGCCTGCCAAGTCCCGGTTCATTTATTCAAGGTCAAGGTCGCACAATTGGACTTAGAATTTGCGTTTAGCATTTGCGTTATGCAAAAATGTTAACCTCAATTTATGTGGAACACATTTTTGTAAGTCCACTTATTTACATAACACTTAGTGATAAAGTTTTGAAACTTGGAACACTTGTTCACCGTCACAACCTTCACATATAGGCAAGAGTACATAACTCTGTCAAGCATTTTGACCAAATTATGCCCCTTTTTAACTTAGAATTTTTGGTTAAGGTTTTTGTTTAAGTCCATTTATTTACATAACCCTTTGAGATAAAGCTTTTAAACTTGGAACACTTGTTCACCATCACAAGCTTCACCTGTAGACACGAGTACATAACTCTGTCAAGCATTTTGACAGAATTATGCCCCTTTTTAACTTAGAATTTTTGGTCAAGGTTTTGGTTAAAGTCGGGTTATGTAACACTTATTTACATAACCCTTTCAGATTAATCTTTTAAACTTTGAACACTTGTCCACTATCACAAGCTTCACCTGTAGGCAAGAGTACATAACTCTGTCTAACATTTTGACATAAATATGACGCTTTTACCTTGAAACTTGGTCGCAAAATTGGACTTAAAATTTGAGTTTAGCAAATACGTTAACCTCAGTTTATGTTGGACAAGACCTCGACGGGCGTATATTGTGCCCACTGGCACTCTTGTTACTAATACCAAAAACACATACGTACATTTTGCCATCATAAAGAATAATCTTATTAATATGTATGATGTCATTATTGTTTTCATGAATATTGAACAGGGAAAAGGTTAATACTTCTGACAAATTGCCATTTTTCACTTTCAGTCCAGATTTAACACAAGGAACACATTCTATGTATTTAACCATGTTGACATCACAATCAACTACACCAGTAGCAGTGACAGCAAAACTGGAAGAATTCTGTCAGCAAACTTGGAACCAAAGAGGTAGGATACATTAAACTTTTACTCCATGCATATTCATGTAAGAAATGATGACATAATGAATATTATAATTAGATTAATTGTTAACCCTTTCCCTGTTCTATGTTTGTTACAAATTTCAATACCTACTGAATATTCATGGACACAACAGTTATAATGAAATCTGGGAGGTGGAGCATTGTTGCCATTTTAGAAACTAAAGAAACATCTATTTAATTCTATTAGCAAACAGAGCAGACCCTGATCAGACGGCTCCTCTAGGAGCCGTCTGATCTGGGTCTACTCTGTTTGCAAATGCATGAAAACACGTTTATATGAGGGAAAGGATTAAAATAGCACATGGACACATGAATTTTTGGCTATAACAGAAACTGTAGAATCATATCTATATTAAATTGTAAGCAAACAGAGCAAACCCTGATCGGATGGAGCCATTTTATCTGGGTTTACTGTGTTTGCGCAGACATAGGAAGGAGTATTTATGGAACAAAGGGTTATCCCTTGCGCTACCTCGAAAATATAATGTCGCCTTAAATTTGGATCCGATGCAATTTTCTTGACTTTGGATTCAATGATGCTTAGGGCTATTCCAGGAAAAGGGTAAGGAACGACAGCCTATTAAAATTACCTTGGTGGGGGGTGCAAAAGAAATTTTAATTCTGTTGGTGGGGGTGGAAATTTGATTAAAATTCTGTTGGTTGGGGGTATTTCAACATCAGAAATTAAATTGATGGGGTGGTTTGTCAATTAAAACGCTTCATGCAAGCCGTTTTCTTCGACAAAATTGAAAATTAACGGAAAACCTTTTTCTGACACGAACTCCCGCGAAAATTCCGTTGTCTGATTACTGTGGACGCATGCAATTTTTAGTCCTGATCATCTAGACGCTTATCTGATCACACTTCCATAATGAGCGGCTGATTGATTCAGATTAGACCGTGGAAAAGTACTAAGACACCGGATGTCTCAGCCAATCACTGCTCTTGCTTCTCGTTGTAAAAGCCCGGATGAACAAAACAAAATAAATCCGAAAATAGACCTAAATAACAACCAAAAGACATTGACAGGATTTTTTTAAAAATACAGAGTCCTAGCAGTAGCACAGGTACATGTAGTGAATCCGAGGTCGGCGAAGAGAAAACTAACAATAACAGAACCACGGCAACAGGACGAAATGAAAGACTGCTCTGTTTGCTCATAGAATTGGATAGATCGGTTTCTTTACTTTCTAAAATGGCTACAATGTGCCACCTTCCATATTTCATTGTAACTATTCTGTCCATGAATATTCAGTAGGTATTGAAATTTGTAATAAACATAGAACAATGAAAGGGTTAAGCTTGAATCTCACAGGTTCCAAGCTGTTTGCAGGATAAGGGTTAAGTTTATTTGAACTGCATTTAAAATTGAACTGGACATGCAGTTATTTGCAAACAGTGTTGGCCCTAATCAGCTGCCACATTAAAACCTGTTCTCTTTTCAGGTTCTGCATTGTTTGTCAGTCCAGATAAACGCAATACTCTACATAATTGGGGAGTACCAGTATTTCAGATTTAACCCTTATCTGTTAAAAATGCATTTGCAAACAGAGTAGACCCAGATCAAATTGTCCTGTAGGAGCTGTCAGATTAGGGTCTGTTCCGTTTGCTATTGGAATTATATAGATCAGTTTGGAGAGCTTCTGTCATGGTCAGAACTTGCCTGGTTCACGATGCTGTTATACAACTCAGCTAATATTCATACATGTTTGTGTCACAAACTCCTCCTTCAATTTGAAAGTTATTGAATTTATACAAAATAACCATGGTGTACATAATAACCATGTACAGTAGATGTGCAAGATGCAATTTTCATGTATTTAGTGCCAGGCATTCCAGAATTATTTCCCCTTGAAGTTTTAAGTATTTTTTGTCATTCTGGCGTGAAACATAGGTGTAGCCGGGTAGAGATTATGGTGAAATAAGTTGATAGACTTTACTGTGTGGCTTGGTAGCTCAGTCGGTAGAGTGTTGGCATGGTAAGCCAGAGGCCCTGGGTTCGAGTCCCAGTCGAGTCACAACTTTTTCACCATGTTACATTTGGCGCCCAACGTAAATAACCCATAAGGTGATTTATATGAAGATTATATGAAGATAATGTGTAATAATAAGAAACTCGTGGAGTGTTCTTTGAGTAAGAATTCGGGACGAATTCTTGTGTAGAGGGGGTGTGTGTAGCCGGGTAGAGATTATGGTGAAATAAGTTGATAGACTTTACTGTGTGGCTTGGTAGCTCAGTCGGTAGAGTGTTGGCATGGTAAGCCAGAGGCCCTGGGTTCGAGTCCCAGTCGAGTCACAACTTTTTCACCATGTTACATAGGTAGTTGGTGACATTCAATTAGGAACTTATGCCCCAAGGTGGGAAGCATATATCATTGCTACATTGCTTATTTATTAGCTAAGTTTTATACAGGATCTTATATTTTTGGCTGTAGCAGTAACAGTAGAATCAGATCTTTATAAACCCATAAGCGTAAGCCATCTGACCTGGATCTACTCTGGTATGAAAAGATGTTTCTATCAGACAACTTTTCAATCTATATGTAAACAAAGGAGGGGGGGGGGGTCCCCCATAAATCTCCTAAAAGAGGGGGATTTTAAAAAAGAAGGGGGGAGGTAAGGTTTGGATACTGCAACAAAATCACATAATGGCGGAGACCATAGTGAACTGTTCATTCAGAAACTAGGAATGCAGAACTCTAAACATTTGACTGTGAAGGAATGTCAGTGTGTGCTGAAGGGGCTGTACTCCCCTGAGTTGTCTCCCTATCCCAATTTTCTGGTTTTGAAGAGAAATCTGTTATTCTCTTAGAAATTTTTGAAAGGATGCAACAGAAATTTCCGACGTAGAACTATTTAAAATGTAGAAGATAAATCAAATGACAAATTGCCGTCACTTTGATGTTACATGTTTCCAAACATAATTATATCAATATTATGAGGGAAATTTTAATAGTCATCTTATTAAATGCAAATGTACAACTTTTCAGTTGGTTCTTTCAAACATCATTCTGTTTCTTCAAATATGTTAACAATGGCGGTTGTCTTTCATGCATATTCGTCAGTTGATCCCAAATGAACAATCCAAGAGAGATCATTATGCAGCAAGTTTGAAAACAATTTGCTGTGCTTAGATTTATGCTGATTTATGTAGGAGATTCAATTTTTTTTAGAACCATTTGTAGATTGTTATGCATGGCTGGTGGACATAGTACTTTGGCACCTCTGTGACCTTGACTTTGACCACGACCTCAATTTTACTTTTTTAAAAAATGAAATTTTACCGGATAATATATCCTCAAGCCCTTGGGTTAGAACTTTGAACTTTCTTATGTAGATGCATCTTGGGAAGGCAAACTGTCACATAATACTTTTTTTCTCTATGACCTTGACCCTGATTTTGACCTCAATTTTATTAAAATTGTCTGGAGGATATCTCTTGATTTACAGTTTCCAATTTTCTTGTTTAGATGCATCTTCAGAATACAGAGTGTCTCGTTTTACTTTTGTGTCTCTTTGAACTTAACTCTGACCTTGACCCCAATTTAACCCTTTCCCTGTTCTATATTTAGACCAATTTTCAGTACCTACTGAATATTCATTAACAAAATAGTTATAAAGAATTCTTGAAGGTGGAACATTGTAGACATTTTAGAAAGTAAAGAAACAGATCTATCAAATTCTAATAGCAAACAGAGTAGACCCTGATCAGATGGCTCCTCTAGGAGCCGTCTGATCTGGGTCTACTCTGTTTGCAAGTGCGTGAAAACACGTTTATATGAGGGAAAGGGTTAAGTAAAAGTATGTCTGCAAATATTGTCTGAATTATATCCTGAACAACCTGGGTTACGGTTTCCAAATTTCTTGTGTGAATGCATCTTAGGAAGGCAGAGTGTAATATAGTGCTTTGATCTTAACTCAGCCACCCAGCAGGGAAGTAAAATGTTGAAACATGATTGTGTCCACTCAGTTCAGCAGCCACCTTGAAAATGAATGAACTAATCTGACTTCACTGTATAAGGACCATTAATAAAAAGTTACACAGCATCACTCATATATACTTAACCCTTTCCCTGTTCTATATTTATTACAAATTTCAATACCTACTGAATATTCATGGACAAAAAGGTTATCATGAAATACGGAAGGTGGAGCATTGTAGCCATTTTAGAAAGTAAAGGCACAGATCTTTGAATTTCTATAAGCAAACAGAGTAGACCCTGATCAGACGGCTCTTCTAGGAAAACACGTTTATATGAGGGAAAGGGTTAAGATAACAATAAATATTCCATATGAGTCTACATTCAACTCAAGGTTATGCTAAGAGCAGTCTCCATGGGAGGATGAATGATTGCTCGACAATACTTTTTTGTTTATTACCTCTGTACGCCACCAGGGGACACAAGTGACTTGCTTGTTTATTATACCCCCTTTTGAAAAAATGGGGGTATATTGCTTTGCACATGTCGGTCGGTCGGTCAGTCTGTCGGTCGGTCGGTCGGTAGATCGATGGTTTCCGAACGATAACTAATAAACGACTTGGCCTAGAATCTTCAAACTTGCTGTGGTGGTTGGTCATGACAAGTAGATGACCCCTATTGTTTTTGAGGTCACTAGGTCAAAGGTCAAGGTCACCATGACCTAAAATGGTAAAACAGTTTCCGATCAATAACTGCTCAAGGGTTTGGCTTGGGATCTTCAAACTTGCTGTGGTGGTTGGTCATGACCACTAGATGACCCCTATTGATTTTGAGGTCACAAGGTCAAAGGTCAAGGTCACCATGACCTTAACTGGTTAAATGGTTTCCGATCAATAACTGCTCAAGGGTTTAGCTTAGAATCTTCAAACTTGCTGTGGTAGTTGGTCATGACCACTGGATAACCCCTAATGTTTTTGAGGTCACTAGGTCAAAGGTCAAGGTCACCATGACCTTAACTGGTAAAATGGTTTCTGATCAATAACTGCTCAAGGGTTTGACTTAGGATCTTTAAATTTGCTTAGGTGGTTGGTCATGACAACTAGATGAGTCCTATTGTTTTTTAGGTCACTAGGTCAAAGGTCAAGGTCACCATGACCTTAACTGGTGAAATGGTTTGCGATCAATAACTGCTCACGGGTTTGGCTTAGGATCTTGAAATTTGCTGTGGTGGTTGGTAATGACCACTAGGTGACCACTATTGTTTTTTAGGTCACTAGGTCAAAGGTCAAGGTCACCATGCTCTTAACTGGTTAAATGGTTTCCGATCAATAACTGCTCAAGGATTTGGCTTAGACTAAGAATCTTCAAACTTGCTGCGGTATTTGGTCATGACAACTGGATGACCCCTATTGTTTTTGAGGTCACTAGGTCAAAGGTCAAGGTCACATGACCTTAACTTATAAAACGGTTTCTGATCAATAACTGCTCAAGGGTTTGGCTTAGGATCTTCAAATTTGCTTAGGTGGTTGGTCATGACAACTAGATTAGCCCTGTTGTTTTTGAGGTCACTAGGTCAAAGGTCAAGGTCACCATGACCTTAACTGGTGAAATAGTTTCCGATCAATAACTGCTCAAGGGTTTGGCTTAGGATCTTCAAACTTGCTGTGGTGGTTGGTCATGACCAATAGATGACCCCTATTGTTTTTGAGGTCACTAGGTCAAAGGTCAAGGTCACCATGACCTTAACTGGTGAAATGGTTTCCAATCAATAACTGCTCAAGGATTTGGCTTAGGATCTTCAAACTTGCTGTGGTGGTTGGTCATGACAACTAGATGACCCCTATTGATTTTGAGGTCACTAGGTCAAAAGTCAAGGTTATCATGACCTTAACTGATGAAATGGTTTCCAATTAATAACTGCTCAATGGTTTGGTTCGGGATCTTCAAACTTGCTGTGGTAGTTGGTCGTGACCACTAGATGACCCCTATAGTTGTTTAGGTCAAAGGTCAAGGTCACCATGACCTTAACTTGTGAAATGTTTTCAGATCAATAAATGATCAGTGGTTTGGCTTAGGATTTTCAAAGTTGCTGTGGTGATTAGTCATGACCGCTAGATGACCTCTATAGTTGAGGTCACTAGATCAAAGGTCAGGGGGTCTGGGGGGTATATTGTTTTACAAACATCTCTTGTTACCTCTGTATGCCACCAGGGGACACAAGTGACTTGCTTGTTTATTACCTCTGTATGCCACCAGGGGACACAAGTGATTCTTCAGAATCCTTATATCCTTTATTTTTCTGTATTTTTAGTACTGGTGGTGTATGCCTAAAGAATTATGGGGTGCTTGGTATACCCGGGGGAAAGCTGAAACAGGACATCTCCATTCCGTACACATACTCAGTGAAATGGGTGGTCAGTAAACTTTTTCAGCTCACCTGACACAAAGTGTGAAGATGAGTTATTTGTATCGTCTTGTGTCTCATCATACACTGTCCGTTATTCAGCATAAACAATTTCTTAAAACTGCAGAAAATATCTTGCCCAAATTTCATAGTAATGATCTTTATATTTTGTATAAATTTAGACATCTCCTAAACCACTGAATGGCTTTTTACCAATTTTTACAGAAATGATCTTTTAGTGACCATGTATAAAAGCACATGTCAGAAACTGTAGAGTCATATCTATATTAGATTATTATACCTCATGTGGCTTTCCTATAGTAATTTTCCATATACCTGCCATGAAACAATTTATACTGTTCCATGTAACATCATCTCAAGCAGGCAACAGTACGTCAAGATCAGTGAGCGCTTATCAAATTGTGTGTGTAACGTCATCTGATTGACGTCATCAACTGACGTCATCTGACACTTGCAATTTGATCAACAAACGTCATTTTGACAGTAGTTTTGTTATTGTTTAATTATTTGAGAAATGTCGCGTTATGCGACTATTTCAGAGAGGATAAAATGTCAAGATTGGACAGCGCCAGTACTTATAACGTCACATTAACGTGTACTGAATAGAAGTGTGAATCTATTTCACATTTTTTAAGCACCTGTGGTAATGTCCACCTTGGCTAACGCCTCGGTGAACATTACCAACCTCGGGTTGACAATACATGATGTTGCTCTCCATAGGATGTGATATTTATATATTATAAGCAAACAAAGCAGGGTCCATGCTTATAAAACGTTTAGTTGAGTCTGAGTTCGTTCTCAAGTTATTGAGCCGAATGCTCAAATCTGACCAATCAAAAGCTTGAGAACTCAAATCTGACCAGTCAAAAGCTTGAGAACGAAACTCAGACTCAACTAAAAGCTTTAGAAGCATGGACCCAGACCCTGACCAGAAGGCTCCCACAAGAGTAGTCTGATCTGGGTCTGCTCTGTTTTCATAGGCATAGAAAGGCATGTTTATGAAGCAAAGGAATAAGGAGATAAAGATAGATTGTAAATGACTTCTTTAACCCTTTACTCCATAAATATGCATGAAATAATAACATCGTGAATACTTATTAAATGAAATATTAAAATATCACATAAGCACAAGAAATTTTGGCCATGGCCACTGAATAGTTGGATGTATACCATGTCATAAGTAAACAGAGCAGACCCTGATCAGATGGCTCCTACAGGAGTCATCTGATCTTAGTCATCTCAGTTTGTAAAGGCATTAACCCTTTCCCTGTTCTATGTTTATTACAAATTTCAATACCTACTGAATGTTCATGGACAAAATAGTTATAAAGAAATATTGAAGGTGGAACATTGTAGCCATATTAGATAAGTAATGAAACAGATCTATCAAATTCTATTGGCAAACAGAGCAGACCCAGATCAGACGGCTCCTAGATCTGATCTGGGTCTACTCTGTTTGCAAATGCGTGAAAACATGTTTATATGAGGGAAATGGTTAAAAGGTGTATCTGTTGAGTAAATGTTTAACCCTTTCCCTCATATAAACATGTTTTCATGCATCTGCAAACAGAGTTGACCCAGATCAGACTGCTCCTATAGGAGCTGTCTGATCTGGGTCTGCTCTGTTTGCTAATGGAATTTGATAGATCTGTTTCTATACTTTCTAAAATGGCTACAATGTTCCACCTTCCATATTTCATTATAACTATTTTGTCAATGAATGTTCAGTAGGTATTGAAATTTGTAATAAACACTGAACAGGTAAATGTTTAAATGACCTTTCTTAAATTCCTGAATAGATTTTGACAGAATAATAAAGAATTATCTTTATTTGACCCTCTATCTAGTCCAGTCAGTCGTCCAGTCATCTGTATTAGCTGGGTACATGAGCCAAAAATAGATTTTTTTAGAAGAAGGATTTAGAGTGATGTAGAGTCATCATGGCCCTCTCATTTCTGGTGTCCTTGATGTATGATTAGCACATTGACAGAAAAAAATCATAGTCAAAGATAATGATACAGGTCAGAGTAGCTGCTCGATGCATTTTGTTCCACAGACATATCTTGTTTCTTTTTACAGGAGGATAGGTCTACACAGTGGACTCATCGTTGGAACTACCTATTAGAGACGTTCAAGCATGACAATATTTTGTTGTTTAGGTATGCCTTATTTTAACCTTTACCTGATAGAAACACCCTTACAAGCCTTTGCAAACAGAGTAGACCCAGATCGTGTAGGAGCCATCTGATCAGGGTCGGCTCTGTTTGCTTTATATGGAATTGTGTAGATATGACTTTATGTTTCTCCCATGGCCAAAAGATATTGTGTTCATGTACAATTATAAAAAGTCAGCGAATAAATATTTCTCATATGAATATTCATTAACGCATTCCCGCATATTGACGCCTTTTGATGCTTCTGTAAAGTCACTCTGTGAAATCATTGTGATAAATACAGCATTTGCTCCTGTGGATCAAATGCTGTATTTATCACAATCGTTTCGAAGCTTCACAATTCTAAAAAATTCTTTTTCTGAAGTTAATGCTCCTTTTTGGTAGATTTAATCAAAGAGGTTGGATCTAAAAATAGTCTATGCGATCCTACTCTTGAAGTGTATTGAAATGTCTCCTAGGTTATGTGGTTTTGCCTCAGTCGTCTGTTCATCATTCTCTTTGTCTGTATATCACAAATAATGTTGTCTCTATACCCCAAAATAATCTCCCATGATTTTATGCATGTATGTTCAAATCCTGAAGACAATTTTCACAATGCATGTTCCAGCAACCAACGCTCAAGGTCCCAGGTTACAATTCAAGGTCATAGGTTTGAGTCTCAAATATCTTGGCTACTCAGAATTGGGTATTTGCAATTTTTATTGGGTATTGGCAATTTTCGTAATTGGGTATTATTCATATTCTCATTAGGTATTCTAATTTTTTTTTGCTTTTTGCTATATTTATTTGCTTTGTGTTACTCATTGTTTTGAAAAACAATTGCTTTTTCCACAATTTTAATTGGGTCAATACTCCCCTTATCTGTAACCCTGCATCTTCCATAGATGTTGTATTTTCAAGCACCAGAGGTCAACAGGTGCGGAACCAGGATTTCAGATTGGTGGGGGGGGGGGGGGGGGGATAGATTTTTATGTTTGATGACGTAACTAAATAGTGTGTTTGTAATACATGTTGAAAAAGAGCATAATTGGGTGAGGGAAATAAAAAAACTCGGATTAAATCATTGTTTTAGTGATTTTTAGTAGATCTAGATCTAAAATATTACAAAAAAAGTTTGTTTGAAACATCACATATGATGCTTGTTAGTGATGACTAGCAAATAACCATTTAAAACATGGGGAATTAGTTTGGTACAGTAAAATTGTTGTTAGCTCCACTTTTTCAAAAAAGTGGAGCTATTGTCATGACCCTCTCGTCGGCGTCGGCGTTGGTTAACCTTTTTGTTAAGGTCCTTTTCTCAGAAACCATCAGAGATATTTGGATCATATTTGGTATGTATGTTTACTATCACAAGGGGAACCCATTTCACAAGGGTAGGTAACCCTAAAAGTAATTTTGCCATAGTTATGCCCCTTTTTCGACTTAGAATTTTCATTGTTGGTTAAGTTTTATGTTCAGGTCCCTGTCTCAGAAACTGTCCAAGATATTTGGTTCAACTTTGATATACATGTTAACTATTACAAGGGGGACCTATTCTACAAGGGCAGATAACCCTCAAATTAATTTTGCTATAGTTATCTCCCCTTTCTGACTTAGACTTCCACTACACTATCCAGCACTAAAGAAAGTGGAGCGTGCTGTCTGCGGACAGCTCTTGTTTTTAAAGTTACTTTATATGGAAATTGCATGGGAACTCCTATACTTTTGATAAATTTCTTTCTGTTAAATACTGACTGATGAAACAACCTACCTGAAAATATACTCGCATGATTTGTGGAGCGGTTCTTGATTCACATGCCCTGATTCGTGAAAGAGATTGATTTCCATGTGATAGACAATCCATAGCCCTATTCTGTATTGCATCAATCCATAGCCCTATTCTGTATTGCACCACTTAGGTTGGTGTTTAAGTAAATCTTTAGATGGCAAAGTCCTGCATACTATTTGTAGGTCATTTGACCTTGACAGTAACGGTAACCTTTGTTCTCAGTCATAGTAAAAATTACAATATATCGTCTATATCACACCATCTAGGAATACCATATGATATTTGGTATGTATGTACAGTAAAGTCTACCGGCCAACATGGATTTATCCGCTTGACTGCATTACTGGGGGTCTAAAAACCAAGAAAGTCTTGCTAATGCTACCACATAATTTATTATCCCCCACTGAAGGTAGAGAGATGTTGTTTTGGCATTTTCCATGTTTGCATGCGTTCGTCCCGGAGTGATATTTCAGAAACGGTTTGGAGTTTTTCATTGTAACTTTGTATAAATGTTTAATAGAATGTGAGCATGCAAGTATCACTCATATTGATCATGGAACACCGGAGTTGTGGCCTTTTATTTGTCAAAAATGTAACATTTAAATTGTGTTTCCAGAGCCATTTCTTAGAAACTGGATGTAACTTTGTGTGAATGTTCAGTAGCATAGCACAAGGACATTTATATTTACCTTAGAACACTAGAGTTATGGCCCTTTGTTTGTGAAAAATGTTACATTTTTGCCTGTCTGGAGCCATATTTCAGAAACTGTTTGGATTTTTCTTTGAAACTTTGCAAAAATGTCTAGTAGCATAAGGACATGTGGCTCTGAAATTATCATTTATATATTTATATTGTTTTGGGGGGCATTCAGCCAACCTATCAAGCTAACAGTTGACCCAATAGTCATATAAATGGAATGATATCCAGTCAGCCCATTTATTCTAATTTATGATATTGATGAGCATGGCTTTCAGTCAACTTGTCTGTATCAAGTTTGTTAATATAGATTATTCTAATTTGTGATATTGATGAGCATGGCTTTCAGTCAACTTGTCTGTATCAAGTTTTGTTAATACAGAGTATTCTAATTTGTGATATTGATGAGCATGGCTTTCAGTCAACTTGTCTGTATCAAGTTTGTTAATACAGTTTATGCTATTCCTTGCGGATAGTGATTTCATATCTATTGTATATCTTTTGCATATCTTTCACTGACCGGATGGAAAATCATGTAGTTCCTTCCGGCTAGCGATTTCATATATATTGTACATCTTTCATTGTCTGGATAGATAATCATGCGGATCGTTCCGGTTAGTGATTTCATCCATGTGAAGCGCTTTTGAACGCACATATCCAGTGTGAAAAGAGCGCTATATAAATGTGGTATACTAATAATAACAACAATAATTTGCTGTAAGCAAGATGACACATATCACTTGTCCATTGTCTGCCATACTTTTGTGTCTCACTTTCATGTCAGCATGTAGTATGTGTTCCCTCTTATTTAGGTGTAGAGTACATGATATCCTGTTATTATTTATTAATTTCTTATTTCTTTCAGTTGGCTGAACAGCATGATGGTACTACTATTTGCAGCAATTTCAGCTGGCAAAATAATTCTTATGGCCCATAACATGTGCATATGCAAGAAGAATAACGTAAGTACTTCTCAGTTTATCATATTTTCCCTTTCCTTCATATAAATGCTATAACATGCATTTGCAAACATAGTAGACCCAGATCAGAAGGCTCCTATATGAGCTGTATGATCAGGGTCTGCTCTTTTTATGCGATCTCCAGGTTATATGGAGTTACCTGCCTTTGATCTTAGATGTAATGGTCAACTGTTGTATAGTAGTAACTGTGAACTTGTGGTACAAACTACTTCCACAGTTCTCATTAGATTGTACACATGGTGTTTGCATATATATTATGATATGCATAATATACAGTAAAACCTCTCTATAATGACCACTAAATTGTGTTAATTAGTTGGTATTTAGGGCAGGTGGCTGCTTAAAGCAAGGTGAAAGTAAAACAGAACGCTCCTATAACGTTCTGTTTTACTTTCACCTTGCTTTAAGCAGTCACCTGCATTTAACACAAAATAATTGATGTAATTTAGTGGCCGTTATAGAGATTTACTGTAATTCTTTTGAGTATCTGACAATTCATACAGGAGTTATCTGCCTCTGGACTTGTACCATACATGTTGCTAGCCAATAAAGTTTGTTGAGTGAACTTCTACAGTTTGCAACATGATTCATTGAAAGTTGATACACATAATCTCTGTAAAGTGTAGAAGTGCACCACATAAAGTTCTTCAGTATCTAACAAACAGGAGTTATCAGCCCTGGGCTTTTCAATCATGGCTGCCGTACGGGGGTATTCATCACCTTTAGTGATAACTCAAATTGTCTTTATCCAGTATAAAAATAGGTTCCTCCACATCTTACCAGAGTCACATTCAACATATGAAACTGTTTGGATATCAGAGTTTTCAAGTGTCAATAATTAGCTAGACTATCTCGTCATTGCGTTTTCGATATTTTTCATCACTTCAGAATGAATTGGCTTGGAAGACGCTTCTCCCCTATGTGTTCTGCCCACCCAGGCATGGAATGTTGTTGTCCGTATTCATAGGAAGTGGGCTGCAGATATTTCTTTCTGTCTACATCACTGTCGGTATGTAAACCCTGGAAGTAGTAGCTTATTTGTGTTTAGCTCAGCTGGCATGCAGTACCAAGGCAAGCTTTAGAATCATGCTGCTGTGTCAACAGTATGCATAAGGAACTTGTCCTGTTAAACTACTGGAGCCAATTACCAGCGAACTTCACAACAGTGTGCAGTGGGATGGTCCTGATTCTTCATAATTTTATACAAATGTTTAATTAGTGACTCTCTCTAAAATTCCTTCTAATATTCTTAATAAATAGGGCTGAAAGAGGTTTTTGGACGGGGTTTTCCTTGTATGACTAAAGTGAAATCTAAAGAGAAACTATTGGCAAGTTTTCAAAGTAATTTCACAGAAATCTTATTGAGGTAACCCTCCTCCAGATTCCTTTAAATATTTTTCTATGTTGAAAAACATGGCTGCTAGTTGATGGGGCACATTTTTCTTATATGGCTTTGGTGAAAATGTCAGAATCTTCTTGTCAGAAACTACTGGCCCACCTGTCTGTGTCAAAAACTACTGACCCACCTGTCTGCTGCATACATGTTTAAGTTAGTAGGTCACAGGAGTGAAAACAAAATTTAATCAATTTCTTTTAAAGACTTGTTCGTATAAACCACTAAATGGATTTTGATGCAACAAAAGAAATGAAGCTTTTGTTTCTTATATATACAAGTTAATATCCTAATGCTTCAGATCCACTACATAAGTAGGTCAAACATGTTAAAATAGATTTTATAAACAACAATTTCTTTACACAAAATCTCATTGTTGACCGTGGAATGGCCTTTAACCAAACTTCACTGGAATGATGTTTAGCTTACAAGTGAGAAAAACAGTCCTACATACATGTGATAACTACTGACGGTAGGTGAATTCTACCGTTTTCAGAGATGGTTTACCGATCTACCTGTCCGGTAGACGAATCTGCCATTTTGAAATTTTACCCAGGCAATTTTTTTAGTGACCTATAGTTTCCTGCCTGAGGGAGATTATCTGTTAGATTTCTGCACACACAGACCACCTTTAGCATGGTGTCATGCTGTGATCCAAGCTTGGTCTGTTTTGGTAGGGACCAATAAAAGGAATCCCCCGCGGAGAACACCCGAATTACGTAATCACAAGTTGGCTCCGGTTTTTGCTATACTGGAATTTAGCAAATAAATTGTTCGGGAACCAGTCATGTTAAATTCAAATGGCTACGTTGTCCACAAATACCACCCCGGCATGTATATAACTTAATAAAATTAAGATGAGGGGACAAAAAGCAGTATGCACTTAGAGATAAGCGCTTTACTGACATTGATTAATATCTAGTAATGGACGAATAACTCCGAATGATAAAAAAGTATGAATGAATCATCCCCAGAACGATTGTACTGAATAAATCAAGGTTTCGTAAAGTTTTTTCATGGATTTTTAGCTCACCAGAGCACAAAGTGCTCAAGGTGAGCTTTTGTGATACCCCTGTGTCCGGCGTCCGGCGTCCGTCCGTCCGTCTGTCCGTCTGTCCGTCCGTCCGTCTGTCTGTCCGTCAACAATTTCAAACGACTTCTTCTCTGAAACCGACTGCCCAATTGTAACCAAACTTGGTCAGATACATACTGTGGGTGGGTGCTTCAAAAGTTGTTAAAAGATAGTGGGCGGGGCCAACGGTCTTGTTGCCATGGCAACCGGACACAATATCTAGAAAAATCTTCTTCTCCAGAATGACTTGTTGGATTTGAATATTGTTTTCACCAAAATGTTTCTCAGTTGATAGACTTTAAAAGTTGTTAAAAGAATTTTGATCGGGCAAAAAACATGGCCGCCAGAGGGCGTGGTCAATATTTCCATATATGGTAATATGGAATTTTCATAGGAAAATCTGTAAAAATCTCCTTCTCTGAAACTGTAAAGCCTAGACCTTTGATATTTGGTATGTAGCATGATCTTATGGTCCTCTACAAATATTGTTCAAATTATGACCCCTGGGCCAAAAATGGCCCCGCCCAAGGGCTTATCAGTTTTTCATAGGAAAATCTTTAAAAATCTTCTTCTCTGAAACTGTAAGGCTTAAACCTTTGATATTAGGTATGTAGCATGATCTTATGGTCCTCTACAAATATTGTTCAAATTATGACCCCCGGGCCAAAAATGGCCCCGCCCAAGGGCTTATCAGTTTTTCATTGGAAAATCTTTAAAAATCTTCTTCACTGAAACTGTAAGGCATAGACCTTTGATATTTGGTATGTAGCATGATCTTATGGTCCTCTACAAATATTGTTCAAATTATGACCCCCGGGCCAAAAATGTCCCCGCCCAAGGGCTTATCAGTTATTCATAGGAAAATCTTTAAAAATCTTCTTCTCTGAAACTGTAAGGCCTACACCTTTGATATTTGGTATGTAGCATGAACTTATGGTCCTCTACAAATATTGTTCAAATTATTACCTCCGGGCTAAAAATGGCCCCGCCCAAGGGCTTATCAGTTTTTCATTGGAAAATCTTCTTCTCTGAAGCTGTAAGGCCTAGACCCTTGATATTTAATATGTAGCATGATCTTATAGTCCTCTACAAATATTGTTCAAATTATGACCCCCGGGCCAAAAATGGCCTGGCCCAAGGGCTTATCAGTTTTTCATAGGAAAATCTTTAAAAATCTTCTTCTCTGAAACTGTAAGGCCTAGACCTTTGATATTTGGTATGTAGCATGAACTTATGGTCCTCGACAAATATTGTTCAAATTATGACCCCCGGGCCAAAAATGGCCACGCCCAAGGGCTTATCAGTTTTTCATAGGAAAATCTTTAAAAATCTACTGAAACTGTAAGGCCTAGACCATTGATATTTGGTATGACTAACATGATCTACTGGTCCTCTATAAATATGTAGCTGTGGCTTGTGGTCCTCTGCCAAGAATGTTTAACTTACGACCCTGACCACTGGGCGAAACTTGGCCCTGCCTCAGGGCTTATCAGTTTTTTCGATGGGAAAAATATGAAATATTATTTTCTCCTGAAGTCATAAGGCTTAGACCTTTAATTAATGGCATACTGCTTTGCCTTGTGGTTCTCTACCAAGGTTGTCCACATGATTTCTTGTGGTCAAAAAGGCCCTGCCCCTGGTGTTATCTCAGGTGAGCGCTTCAGGGCCTCATGGCCCTCTTGGTTTTTTTTGTGATTTGCGATTTGGAATTTTCCTAAAAAAAATGGGGGAAAAACCACTCTTTTTGCCATTTGGAATGTAGCGAATAAGGGCTATAAAATTAGCCAAAAAAGCCCGGAAACTGTTATAATAAAAAAAGATAAAATGAAATTATCTTTTTCATTATAGATAGATAGATTATATGATAAAAACAGTAATAAAGCTTGATTTTTTCCTATAGGAGCCATCTGATCTTGGTCTACTCTGTTTGCAAATGTGTGAAAACAGGTTTATATGAGGGAAAGGATTAATCTGCCACCTGTCTCCAAGACGATAGTTCTACTAAATTGAATGTCCGGTTTAGACGGTTTTTACTGTAATACAGATGTGATTGTATTGTTTATGCCATAGTCAAATATTCCCACCTTCATATGCCAGAATGAAAAAATAACGAATTCTGTGAATTTGAGGGCAAAAGGAGTAGAAAACAAGCTTATTATGTACAGAAATTTAAACTTTTTTGATAAATTTTATACATGTATTAAAAAGAATTATAAAAATACATTCAATATTTACTTTATAGGAACAAAATCTTGACTTTATATGAACAAACTCCTGACTTCATATGAACAAACTGAATTTGAGAAAAAATGCACAAAATTTTGAATATTGGGACTTTACCTTTTCAAGAAGCATTTTGATTTGTTTTGTTTCATTTTCAGTTGAGGCATCAATCTTTTATGCTCCATAAGTGTTGTACAGTTGAACTTCGATGTCTCGAACTTCAAGGGACCATACAAATTAGTTCGAGATAACTGAAGTTCGACTTATCCGATTTCTGATCTGGACATTTTCTTACAATTTTAGCTTAAAGCAGGTCTAAAGTAATGCTGAAAGCTCCTGTAGGAGCTTTCAGCATTACTTTAGACCTGCATTAAGCTGTCACACGTGTTTCTAGATATGTCTAGTTATACATTTTAGAACAATTTTGCATAGTAAGTTATGGAAGGACTGAACTTTTAGTTCGAGTTCTCCCGAAGTTCGAGTTATCCCGAAGTTCGAGTTATCCGAGTTCAACTGTATTTGATTTTCAGTTGCAGGAAGTATTGGACTTGTATCAGCAGTTAGGCAAGGATCTTTTATGCAGACCCTTCTAGTCGGGTACATTGTGATGGGTGGACCAGCAGGATATGTTGCTGCCAGATTTTATAGAAGTTTGTACATCAGCTTATATATATCCTGCATTATTTAAGGAAAAGAAAACCTGTCTAGATCTTATTTCGGAACCCATCCATTTTTATTCCCCTGCAAACTTGCTTGAGAGGGTATACTGGAATCATCTTGTCCGGCGGTGGGTCGGGTGGTCGGGCGGTCGGTCCGTCCACCTTTGAACATGGGTAGTTGGTGTCGCGAACTCTTCTTTCCTTTTTTAAAGTTATTGAATTTATATTGGTTATACAAAATAACCACGAATGGTAGATATGCAAGACACACTTTTCATGTGTCTACTGCTGGCCATTGCTGAATTATCTGACCCTGAATTTTGAGTTTTTGTGTCATTTTTGCATGAAACATGAGTAGTTGGTGTCATGAACTGCTCCTTCAATCTGAAAGTTATTCAGTTTATATTTGATATACGTAATAAACATAGATGGTAGATGTGCAAGACACAATTTTCATGTGTTTAGCGCTGGGCATTGCAGAATTATCTCCCCTTGAAATTTGAGGTTTTTTGTCATTTTTGCATCAAACATGGGGAGTTTGTATTAGAAACTCCTCCTTCATTTTGAAACTAATTGAATTGATACCTGCCATACATACTAAACACTAATAGTACATGTCGAGGTCACAGTTTTCCGTGGCAGCCATTACAGAAGTTTCTCCACTTGAACTTTTGAGTATTTTTGTCATTTGGTCCTGTTACTGTCACATTGCAAAAACACTGATAAAGGTGAGAAATTAACAATAGAGCTAGAATGCTGTAGCATAAAGGTGTGAAAAATATGATGCGTGATAATCATAAGCACATCCAATCTCACCGATCCAAGTTAGCCTCACATAAACAATGGGATTAATGAAGGCAGGGGCCTGTCTACACATCCGAATAATCGAATTTTCCGAGTTTTCCATTTCGGAATAATTGCATCTTTTGTATATAGAAAAGAATGTATCGGGACTTCGTAATACTTATTATTTACCACGTCATTATGAGTAATTGAGATCGGAGTTATCGCGATTAGACTTTATGAATTTTGTTATTATCATAGTTTTGAGGTTAAAATTGGCCCAGCTGATGTGAAGAAGCCTATTTTAAAGTATAACCCTAAAGGGTTATACTTTAAAATAGGCTTCTTCACATCAGCTATTACATAAACAATGGCGGGATTGAGTGATCATATGAAAAACGCAGAAAATTTTGAATGGAAAAAGCCGATGATACTTTGTTGTAGAACAAAAAATATAGTATTGATGAAATCGGTTTATTTTGTATCACAGTGGCATTTTTCGATATAAACTAGAATTGACAATCTTCATAATAATGATTGAACATAACAAATACCAAGTTTTATGATATTATTGAAAATATGCATTCATTGTAGGGACTTCCTCTTTAAACCTTTCCTCCATAAGCTATTTTTAGACCCAACCTCTTTGAATGAATCTACCCAAAAGGAACATTTACTAGAGAAAAGGAAAATTTTAGAATTTTGTAGTTTGAAACCATTGTGATAAATAGAACATTTGCTCCTATAGGAGCAAATGCTCTATTTATCACAATGGTTTCAAGAAGTGGTTATTACAGAGGCGTAGAAAGGCGTATTTATGGAGGAAAGGGTTAAAGTGTTATAATGATATGAGTATTTATTCTTGTCTTTTTCAGCATTTGGAGGTAGCAAGCCAGTATTACAGACAACATTACTGTCCATCCTTTGTCCTTGGTAATATTCTGAAATATTTTTATCACTTTACTCTCCACTTATCAGTCACAATAATTATCTTCTTCAATTTTCAAATTAGAAAATTCTGCCTGGTTTTTACAATCTAATGAGAATCTGAAATACTCGATGGCACTGTATGTGAAGAAATGCAGCTTTTCAATTAATTAGATTATGAAGATTCAACAAACATTACATAAATATATATTTGCAGTGAACATATAAATACAAGCCCATTTATTTTTCAGACTTTAAAATCATTAATTTAAATGCACTTTGAAGAAAAATAATTCAAACTGTATCGCAACTGTTAATACTTTAACCCTTTCCCTCATATAAACGTGTTTTCACGCATTTGCAAACATAGACCCAGATCAGACGGCTCCTAGAGGAGCCGTCTGATCAGGGTCTGCTCTGTTTGCTAACGGAATTTGATAGATCTGTTTCTTTACTTTCTAAAATGGCTACAATGTTGCACCTTCCACATTTTGCTCATAAATATTCAGTAGGTACAGTAAAGTTCCGCTTAACGACCGGTCCGAAAATACGACCAATCCGAAAATACGACCACCTTTTAAAAGAACAGAATATTTTCCTTCATATTTTATTGCCCGTAGGGTCCGTTATTAAGACCGTCCCGCTATTACGTAATACGACCACTAATCCCAGAACAAAAGGACCACTTAGTGTTGTTTTAGGGTCCGATATTAAGGGCAGACACTCAGTGGAATTTCACACCTCGCCGGTGAAAAAACACATCGAAGTTTATGCAAACAATCATTTTACCGAAAATTGACAAGAAAAATTCATTATGTTGCTATATAAATTATCGGTGTTTTTGGCGATCAAATACAATGAGGGTTCACAGTTTTACTCTACTGTGCATGGCAATATGGACTTACTGAGTTGCCAGGAGTATGTTTCCATTTCAATACAGCCTATTTAAATGTCTTTTGCAATTATTTGATGCGTGTAAATGCCTCATTATTTAGTTCAGCAGCCATTTGCAAAAAAATGTAAACAGGAAATACGTCATAAAACATCATTAGAAAATTCCCCACTCAGAGCCAAGTCAGAGGTTATATGCTAACACAGAAAAAGGGTGTGTACTCTTTGACCAATCAAATGACCTTTCATTTTCTGAAAACACTGTGACCCTTTCATTTACTGAAAACAGTGACAGCCAATTTTAATCGGATTAGGGGTTTGACTGGCCCAGGGGCAATTAACATATCTCCCTGACGCAATTTATATCCTGTCAACAAGCTTGTTTAATGAAAAGTACTTGAATGTTTGAAATCTTCGAATTTTGCTGGATTTTGATATACCCGACACACTTCCACAATGCACGATCTGGAGTAGTCTCATTAATGACCCGTAAGACAGCATGCTAATTTTGTGACAGGTGCCGTCTGCCGGGATATCGTTAAAACCGAAAGTAGCTCTATCTATCTATCTATCTATCTATCTATCTATCTATCTATCTATCTATCTATCTATCTATCTATCTATCTGTCTGTCTGTCTGTGTATCTATCTATCTATCTATCTATCTATCTATCTATCTGTTCACTGAGCTAACGCAGTTTCAAAGTGGGAATGGTTTCTTCCCGTTTACTCCATATACCTTTTTATGCCCTTGCAAACACGGCAGACCCTGATCAGATGGCTCCTGTAGGAGGGGCCTGCTCTGTTTGTTTATTAAATTATATAGAAGTGATTCTACATAAAATTTCAGTCAATGCATTTTCATGAAGCTATAGATTATTGCATGATAATTATTATTCATTAGGTAAAGGATTAACCCTTTACTTCATGAATATTCATGTAAGAAATAATGATGTCATGAATATTAATGAGATTAATTTGTTATAATAGCACATTGACATAGGAGCTTTTGGCCATGGCAGAAACTGTAGAATCAAATCTTTATTATATCATAAGCAAACAGCAAGCCCTGGTCAGACGGCTCCTATAGGAGCCGTCTGATCTGGATCTACTCTGTTTGCAAATGCATAGAAAGGCGTATTTATGGAGTAAAGGGTTATTCATTAGTTAAAGGATTAACAAATCTAAAAAGGAGTCATTTTCTGTTGGATGGTTGAGTGTTTTGGAATAAGTTATGCAATTTCAATAATATTTTGGCCTTTGATTGTTATACTACTATTGTACATGTAATTGTTTGTGAAAATGCCATGTACATGGGATGTTCGAAAAGTATTGTCTATTATGGTGATCCACCATTTCCACGAGAAATTGTTTATGCAGCTGATTACCTGTATTCAGTATCTACACAATAGTATATACTTGTATCCAATCAATAACTGTTTCACAGAGTTGTTGCTATTTCAATTTTGACAGTTGTTGACATGCAGGTATTTTTGTTTCATAACTACATGTAATTGAAATGTCGCTATTTTAGCCATACCTCAAGAATATCACTGTTATTATACATGCTATATGTTTGAGTCTTAACCCTTTACTTCGTGAATACTCATGTAAAGATATAATGACATCATGAATATTAATGAGTTGAATTATAATGGCATTATAAACATGGGCATTTTTGACCATTGCAGAAACTTCGTATCAGATCTATATCATATCATAAGCAAACGGAGCAGACCCTGATCAGACAGCTCCTACAGGAACCGTCTAATTGGGGTTTACTCTGCAAAGGTGTGAAAGGTGTTTATATGAGGGAAAGGTTTAACATAGTTTTTACTTCGCTACTGGGTTTCCTCATCAGTTTTTATTGTTGTGTTTTTCCAGCATTTCGCTACTGGTTTTCCTCATCATGGACACAATTCACAGAGTAAGGGGTTCCAGCGGGGCTGTTCCATTTACCATCCACTTGGCATTGTTTGGATTCTGGCTGGCATCAACGTTTCTAACATGTGTTGGATCTTTCATTGGATTTAAAATAGGAGTAAGGGTGACAGAACAATAAAATGGATACCTAATGTAAACCCCCATGAACTTTATAAATAAACATAAGTGTCTTTAACCCTATCCCTATTCAATATTCATGTAAGAAATAATGACTGCATGAATATTAATTAGATTAATTTTCATAATGGCATATTGTTATTGAACATTTTGGCTCAGGCAGAAATCAAATCTGTTAAAACTTCATAAGCAAATACTGACCATACCCAGATCATACTGCTCCTTTAGGAACCATTTGGGTCCATGCTTTTAAAACGTTTAGTTGAGTCTGAGTTCGTTCTCAAGTTTTTGATTGGTCAGATTTGAGCCTTTGGCTCAAATCTGACCAATCAAAAGCTTGAGAACTCAAATCTGACCAATCAAAAGCTTGAGAACGAAACTCAGCCTCAACCAAAAGCTTTATAAGCATGGATACTGATCTGGGTCTCCTCTGTTTGTAATGCCTAAAAAAGGGTTTAAAGGAAGGAAAGGGTTGCTGCAGTCAATTGCTTAATGCATACAAAAGTAGCATTCAGCTACCACTTCCCTATAAGACCAATAAATACCGTTTGACCTATTTTAGCTCACCAGAGCACTTTTGTGCTCAGGGTGAGTTTTTGTGATTGCCTGATGTCTGTCGGTGTGCATCGTCCGTCATCCTTCGTCGGGCGTCAACAATTTAAACCTTTAAAAATCTTCTCCTCTGAATCTACAGGGTTCTCAGCTTTCATCTTTGGTACATAGCATCATCTGTAGGTCCTCTACAAAAGTTACATGAATTATGCCCCTGGGATCAAAATTGGCCCTGCCCCAGGGGTGCCTTATTTTCTATAGAAACCTGTAGTAAAACTTTGAAAATCTTCTCCTCTGAAACTGGAAGGTTCTCAACTTTCATATTTGGCACATAGCATCATGTTCAGGTCCCACCCCAGGGTAGGCTTGTTTTCAATAGAAACATATAGTGAAAACTTTGAATATCTTCAAATTGGCCCGCCCCAGGGGTAGGCCGTTTTTAGCTCACCTCGCACAAAGTGCCAAGGTGAGCTATTGGGATGATCCTATGCCCGGCGTCCGTCGTCGTGCGTCGTGCGTATGTACGTCGTGCGTACGTGCGGGCGTCAACAATTTACTTAAACATCTTCTTCTCTGGAACTACAAAGCCAAGAGCTTTGATATTGGGTATGTAGTATGATGTAATGGTCCTCTACAAAGATTGTTCAAATTATGTCCCCCGGGCCAAAAATGGCCCCGCCCAAGGGCTTATCAGTTTTTCATAGGAAAATCTTTAAAAATCTTCTTCTCTGAAACTGTAAGGCATAGACCTTTGATATTTGGTATGTATCATCATCTAATGGTCCTCTACTAAGATTGTTCAAATTATGACCCCTGGGCCAAAAATGGCCCCACCCCGGGGCTTATCAGTTTTTCATAGGGAAATCTTTAAAAATCTTCTTCTCTGAAACTGTCAGGCATAGACCTTTGGTATTTGGTATGTAGCATCATCTAATGGTCCTCTACTAAGATTGTTCAAATTATGACCCCTGGGCCAAAAATGGCCCCGCCCCAGGGCTTATCAGTTTTTCATAGGAAAATCTTTAAAAATCATCTTCTCTGAAACTGTAAGGCATAGACCTTTGATATTTGGTATGTAGCATGATCTAATGGTCCTCTACTAAGATTGTTCAAATTATGACCCCTGGGCCAAAAATGGCCCCACCCCGGGGCTTATCAGTTTTTCATAGGAAAATCTTTAAAAATCTTCTTCTCTGAAAATGTAAGGAATAGACCTTTGGTATTTGGTATGTAGCATCATCTAATGGTCCTCTACTAAGATTGTTCAAATTATGACCCCCAGGACAAAAATGGCCCCGCCCCAGAGCTTATCAGTTTTTCATAGGAAAATCTTGAAGAAATCATCTTCTCTGGTATGTAGCATGATCTAATGGTCCTCTACTAAGATTGTTCAAATTATGACCCCTGGGCCAAATATGGCCCCGCCCCGGGGCTTATCAGTTTTTCATAGGAAAATCTTTAAATATATTCTTCTCTAAAATTATAAGGTATAGACCTTTGATATTTGGTATGTAGCATTATTTAATCGTCCTCTACTAAGATTAATCAAAATATGACCCCCGGACCAAAAATGGCCTCGCCCAAGGGCTTATCAGTTTTTCATAGGAAAATCTTTAAAAATCTTCTCCTCCAGAACTGTAAGGTCTAGGCCCTTGATATTTGGTATGTAGCATCATCTAATGGTTTTCTACCAAGATTATTCAAATTATTACCTCTGGGTCAAAAATGGCCCCGCCCTGGGGCTTATCAGTTTTTCATATGAAAAGCTTTAAGAATCTTCTTCTCCAAAACTGTAAGGCAGAGACCTTTGATATTTGGTATGTAGCGCTATCTAATAGTTTTCTACCAAGATTGTTCAAATTATGTCCCCTGGGTTGAAAACTTCCCCGCCCAGGGGCATATCAGTTTTTTATAGGAAAGTTTTTAAAAATCTTCTCTTAAAAATCTTTAAAAGTCTTCTCTGAACTTGTAAGGCATAGACCTTAGATATTTGGTATGTTGCATTATCTAATAGTCCTCTACCAAGATTTTCAAATTATGAACCCCAGATCAAAATTGACCCCGCCCTGGGGCTTAACAGTTTTTCATAGGAAAATCTTTAAGGTCTAGACTCTTTATATTTAGTATGTAGCATCATCTGATGGTTTTCTACCAAGAATTTTCAAATTATGCAATCTGTCATTGAAATCATTAATGTGTTACGAACAGGTGAGCGATTAAGGGCCATCATGGCCCTCTTGTTTAATAGAAACATAGTGAAAATTTTGAAAATTTCTCCTCTGAAACTGGAAGGTTCTCAGCTTTCATATTTGGCACATAGCATCAGGTTCAGGTCCTCTACAAAAGTTATAAAAATTATGCCCCTGGGGTCATTATAATGGAACATTGTAGCTATTTTAGAAAGTAAAGGAACATCTTTCAAATTCCATTAGCAAACAGAGCAGACCTGATCAGGGGGCTCCTATTGGAGCCGTCTGATCTGGGTCTATTCTGATTGCAAACATGTGAAAACGCGTTTATATGAGGGAAAGGGTTAACAGAATACATTGTATATATCTTATTACTCTTTTGCAAACAGGGTAAACCCAGATCAGACAGCTTCTGTAGGATCTGCTCTGTTTGCTAACATTAGATTAATTAAAATTGGTGGAGTCTGGAATGAATATTCTTGGCATAAAGGTTCAAGTTATTGTTAACTAATTTGCTTACAGGCAAAACCAGTTCCATGTAGAAGTACAGAAGTGGATAAAATGCCCGATATACCGAGGAAATCCATACCACAGAGACTTACACCGACAGCAGGAATTCTTGTTGCTGGTGATCTCTATCTCCACAATTACTTCATTATGTCAAGCATTTGGTAAGGACAATTGTGTTAACCCTTTACACTGTGAATGTTCATGTAAAAAATAATGACTTTATAAATGTTAATTAGATTTCTACACCTTTGCAAACAGCGTAGACCCAGATCATACAGCTCCTGTAGGAGCTGTCTGATCAGGGTCTACTCCATTTGTTTATTAAATGATATAGGTATGGTTCTACAATTATTGCCAATCGAAATTTGACATGTAATTTGACCTTTGACCTTGACTTGATTTCCTTCATAAGTCGCCCCTAAAAGTGTTCGCCTCTATAAGTTGCACATGCATACCAAGTTTTGTATGTACAATGGCTACAAAAGCATTAAGGTCGGGGCCAAACCAACCAACCAACAAAGAAACAGACAGAGCAAAAACAATATGCCCCCGGGGGAGCAAAATAACAGAAAAAAATGTAAAAAATTTGCTGGACAGCAGAGCTGTCTGATCAGGGTATGCTCTTTTTGCTTATGACATAATATAGATCAGAGTCTACAGTTTCTGTCATTATGAAAATGTTCTTGTTTAGTGGCTTTTTAAAAAGTCATCAAATGATTATTGATAGAGTCAGTCATGTATAAATATTCATGAGTGGAAGGGTTAATGAGTATTCATAAGGTAATGGTTTGATTGGTTGTTTTAGGTTTGGACAAATCTATGATCATTATTTGTATCTTCTGGGAACCATGACTGCAGGGATGCTGACAGCGTTTACAATTGCCATATTTACCACTTATATCCATCTCGTTAAAAAGGTAAGTCTAGATTGTTTATTCAACCCTATTTACCCCAGATTGTTTATTCAACCCTATTTACCCCAGATTGTTTATTCAACCCTATTTACCCTAGATATTCAGGCACCCAATATGCCAGCTTATAAAACTGAATAAATTCAGTTTGACATCATCTCCAACACTTTCCCTACTATAAAGGACTTTTCACGCTTTTGCAAACAGAGTAGATCCAGATCAGACGGCTCCTGTAGGATAGACAGACAGCCGTCTGATCAGGATCTGCTCTGTTTGCTTACGGAAAATTCATAGATCTGATTATGCAGATTTTGCAACGGTGAAAAATATGCCCTTTTCCAGGTGAAGAAATCTTGAATAAATTTCAATTGGGGGAAGGGCTAAATTAAAACTGACATAGGAGCAAATGTTGTAGACTGTTGTTGAATTGTCGAATTTCTCCTTTAACCCTTTCCTTCATAAATATGTCCTCCATAAATAAAAGTCACTTTTGAACCCATTGTGCTCTATTTATCACAATGGTTTCAAAACTACAAAATTCTACAAAAAATCCTTTTCTCTAGTTAATGCTCACAAATGTTTAATGCATCAAGATCTGAAGCTGAGTCAATTCTGAGGTTCATTTGATTTGTCGTTTCAGAGTTATGGCCCTTTTACTTAAAAAATAATGTAAATACATGCAAATACTTTGTCCGCTGTTTTCTGGGAAAACTATTTGAGAGATATTAATGAAACTTCACACAAATGTTTAATGCATCAAGATCTGAAGCTGAGTTGATTCTGAGGATCATTTGATATTTCGTTTCAGAGTTATGGCTATGTCCTTAAAAAATAATGCAAATACATGCAAATAGTTTGTCCCCTGTTTTCTGGGAAACTATTTGAGAGATATTAATGAAACTTCACACAAATGTTAAGTGCATCAAGATCTGAAGCTGAGTCGATTCTGAGGTTCATTTGATTTTTCGTTTCAGAGTTATGGCCCTTTTACTTAAAAAATAATGCAAATATATGCATATAGTTTGTCCGCAGTTTTCTGGGAAAACTGTTTGACAGATATTAATGAAACTTCACACACATGTTTAATGCATCAAGACCTGAAGCTAAGTCAATTCTGAGGTTCATTTGATTTGTCGTTTCGGAGTTATGGCCCTTGCACTTAAAAGAAATAATGCAAATCTATGCAAATATATATGAGGATGGCCATAACATTTTCATTTGAAATGATATTTACTTCAATTTTTTTTATATGGTTAAACCTTAATATGAATTTTCACATATATTGCCGGGTTTTTGGTATTAAAGTCATTTTATTCTAAAGTTATGGTCCTTGAACTTTGTGTGTTTGTTGCTTTGTTTGTCGGTCAGCTTTTAGTTTGTCTCTTGTTTTCTGGGAAAACTATTAAAATGATATAAATAAAACTTAGTAGAAATGTTTTAAGCAACAAAATCTGAAGCTGACTTTATTTTGAGGTTCATTCAGTTTGTCTTTACAGATTTATGGCCGTTGCACTTTTCAAAAATCTGCAAATATGAGGATTAGCTGTTACTTTTTTATTTAATAAGATATTCACTTCAATTTTTTTAAAAATAGTATCACCTTAATATGGAAATCAAGATCTGAAGCACAGATTAGAAAATGTCAACACTTATAAGGCATGTTGAATCAGAGAAAGTTTGCAAGTGGGCGTATTATGTACCATATGCAGTACTCTTGTTTGAGTTAGTTATAGCCAAAGTATAATACCTACAGTAACCAAACTTGGCATGTGGGTTCAGAATGAGGGTCACATTACATGTCATAGGTTAGCAGGTTACTATGACCCCTTTTTATACGCCCACCTAATAAAGGTGGTCGTATATTGTCGTGGCCCTGTCCGTCCGTCCGTCCGTCCGTCCTACCGTCCGTCCGTCCGTCCGTCCGCACTCACCAAAGGGTAGTTGTGTGACTTTTTCTAACTAGTCCCACAAGTAAAATCATTAACCTGGCCATCTCTTGTGACATTAACCTGGCCATTTCTTGTGACATTAACCTGGCCAGTTGTGGGACATAGGGTTAGGGTTAGGGTTAGCTTCCAGATCATTCTTTTCCAAAGTTAGAGCCAAAAATAGTTTTTCTTGTGGGACTAGTCACACAAGAAAAGATCAAAGGAAAAAGTCACACAACTACCCATTTGTTAGTATGTCCGTCCGTCCGTCCGTCCGTCCGTTCGTTCGTTCGTTCGTTCGTTCGTTCGTTCGTTCGTTCGTTCGTTCGTTCGTTCGTTCGTTCGTTCGTTCGGTCGGTTCGTTCGTTCGTTCGTTCGTTCGTTCGTTCGTCCGTCAACATTTTGTTTGTCCGCTGTTTTCTGGGAAAACTATTTGACAGATATTAATGAAACTTCACACAAATGTTAAATGCATCAAGATCTGAAGCTGAGTTGATTCTGAGGTTCATTTGATTTTTCATTTCAGAGTTATGGCCCTTGTCCTTAAAAAATATGCAAATAGTTTGTCTGCTGTTTTCTGGGAAAACTATTTGAGAGATATTAATGAAACTTCACACAAATGTTTAATGCATCAAGATCTGAAGCTGAGTTGATTCTGAGGTTCATTTGATTTGTCGTTTCAGAGTTATGGCCCTTTTACTTAAAAAATAATGCAAATACATGCAACTAGTTTGTCCGCTGTTTTCTGGGAAAACTATTTGAGAGATATTAATGAAACTTCACACAAATGTTTAATGCATCAAGATCTGAAGCTGAGTTGATTCTGAGGTTCATTTGATTTTTCGTTTCAGAGTTATGGCCCTTGTCCTTAAAAAATATGCAAATAGTTTGTCCGCTGTTTTCTGGGAAAACTATTTGAGAGATATTAATGAAACTTCACACAAATATTTAATGCATCAAGATCTGAAACTGAATTGATTCTGAGGATCATTTGATTTTTCGTTTCAGAGTTATGTCCCTTGTCCTTAAAAAATAATGCAAATAGATTGTCCGCTGTTTTCTGGGAAAACTATTTGAGAGATATTAATGAAACTTCACAAAAATGTTTAATGCATCAAGATCTGATGCTGAGTCGATTTTGAGGTTTATTTGATTTTTCGTTTCAGAGTTATTGCCCTTTTACTTAAAAAAAATTGCAAATACATGCAAATAGTTTGTCTGCTGTTTCTGGCAAAACTGTTAGACAGATATTAATGAAACTTCATACACATGTTTAATGCATCAAGACCTGAAGCTTAGTTGATTCTGAGGATCATTCGATTTGTTGTTTCGGAGTTATGGCCCTTGCACTTAAAAAAATAATGCAAATCTATGCAAATATGACGATGGCCATAACCTTTTCATTTGAAATGATATTTACTTCAATTTTTTTATATGGTTAAACCTTAATGTGAATTTTCACATATATTGCGGGGGTTTTGATATGTCATTTTATTCTAAAGTTATGGTCCTTGAACTTCGTGTGTTCGTTGCTAAATGTTAGTCAGTCAACTTTTAGTTTGTCTGTTGTTTTGGGAAAACTATTAAAATGATATAAATGAAACTTAACACAAATGTTTTAAGCAACAAAATTTGAAGCTGACTTTATTTTGAGGTTCATTCAGTTTGTCTTTACAGAGTTATGGCGGGTGCACAAAAATGAGGATTAGCTGTAACTTTTTTATTAGCTCACCAGAGCACAAAGTGCTCAGGGTGAGCTTTTGTGATCGCCTGATGTCCGTCGTCTGTCGGCGTTTGTCGTGCGTCGTGCGTCGTCTGTCGTGCGTCGTCAACAATTTGAACTTTAAAAGTCTTCTCCTCTGAATCTACAGGGTTCTGAGCTTTCATCTTTGGCACATAGCATCACCTATAGGTCCTCTACAAAAGTTATATAAATTATGTCCCTGGAGTCAAAATTGGCCCCGCCACGGTCCCAGGGGTGGCCAGTTTTTTCTAGCTGACTGTTGTTTTCTGTACAAGTAGCAGAATGCTGGGCTCACTTAGGTTAGGCATGGGGAAAACTTCAAAAATCTTCTTGTCAAAAACTACATGTTACAGAGCTTAGATATTTGGTGTATAGATTTACTTAGTATACCTTATTGACATTGGTAAATATCATAGTTCTGAGGTTAAAATTGGCCCTGCCCTGTTGGTTATACTTTAAAATATTATTTTACACTATAAAGGTTCCTCTGAACTAGAGGGATTGAGGTCACTCCATCTGTGTTGCATAATCACTGAATAGGTCAAGTTCCTGGTCAAAATTCTATCATGTTGTCTGCTTCAGAATTAGTCTCTGTTTGTTCACAGTTTCAACCCATTCCCTCATAGGATATTTTCAGAATCTGCCTCTTGAAAAATTTCAGAATTGTGTAGATTTGAAACCATTGTGATAAATAGAGCATTTACTCCTATGGAGAAAATGCTCTATTTATCACAATGGTTTCATAAAGTGACTATTATACCTCTTTGAATAAATCTACTGATAAGGAGCATTAATTAGAGAAAAGGAAAATTTCAGAATTGTGTAGATTTGAAACCATTGTGATAAATAGAGCATTTACTCCTATGGAGCAAATGCTCTATTAATCACAAAGGCTTTTTTCAGATCCTACCGCTTTGAATAAATCTACTGATAAGGAGCATTAATTATAGAAAAGGAAAATTTCAGAATTGTGTAGATTTGAAACCTTTATGATAAATAGAACATTTACTCCTATGGAGCTTTTGCTCTATTTATCACAATGGTTAGCAAATGCTCTATTTATCACAAAGGCCTTTTTCAGATCCTACCTCTTTGAATAAATCTACTGATAAGGAGCATTAATTAGAGAAGATGAAATTTCAGAATTGTGTAGATTTAAAACCATTGTGATAAATAGAGCATTTGCTCCATAGGAGTAAATTAACTCATATACAAACCACATATAAAGTTACATACCGGTCTGTGTCAGATCTGAGTTCAAACTGTGTGCTAATTTTGGTTAAGTCCTGCTAAGCTGTGATAGGGTTGTCATCTGTTAGAAATGTTGTCTGCTTATTCAAAGAGGTAAATCTGGGTCTACTCTGCAAATGCGTGAAAACATGTTTATATGAGGAAAAGGGTTAATTAGAGAAAAGGAAAATTTCAGAATTGTGTAGATTTGAAACCATTGTGATAAATAGTGCATTTACTCTTATGGAGCAAATGCTCTATTTATCACTAAGGCAAATGCTCTATTTATCACAATGGTTATTATCACCAGTTATTGTTAACAAGTTTTACTTTTCCATTTCCATAACAATTCCGTTTGTATAAATTGTTGAAATCGCGATTTTTATACAATTTCTGCTTTGAAACAATCATCAGTACTCTAATTCTGAAGGGGTTCGAAACGTTCAGGTGTGAACTGGTTTTGTTACGAAACGTGCTCTACAAGAGTTGTCGTTCGTTTCTAAATACGCAATATATCAAGGAGTTGTTAGGTTATGCGTAGTAATATGTAATGGAAAATGAAACTTTTCCACATACTTTTTGTGCGATATATTATGCTAAGTTAACGGTCGGTAAACGTTCGGTATTGGACTTAGAAAATATTTATTATAAAGCAAATCATCCCAGAAAGCTTGCCATTATAATTAAACAGAGAAAGGGTCAAATAACACCCCACAAAACAGGTGTCCAGTTTTGTTTAGAAACATACATGTAGTTGAAACTTTAAAAATCTTTCCCTCTGGTGAGCGATTTCAGGGCCATCATGGCCCTCTTGTTTAATAAGATATTCACTTCATTTTTTAGCTCACCAGAGCACAAAGTGCTCAAGGTGAGCTATTGTGATACCCCTGTGTCCGGCGTCCGTCTGTCCGTCTGTCTGTCCGTCAACAATTTCAAACGACTTCTTCTCTGAAACTGACTGCCCAATTGTAACCAAACTTGGTCAGATACATACTGTGGGTGGGTGCTTCAAAAGTTGTTAAAAGATAGTGGGTGGGGCCATCGGTCTTGTTGCCATGGCAACTGTACACAATATCTAGAAAAATCTTCTTTTCCAGAATGACTTGTCCGATTTGAATATAGTTTTCACCAAAATGTTTCTCAGTTGATAGACTTTAAAAGTTGTTAAAAGAATTTTGATCCGGCAAAAAACATGGCCGCCAGAGGGCGTGGTCATTTTTTCCATATATGGTAATATTGGAAAATCTTTAAAAATCTTTTTCTCTGAAACTGTAAAGCCTAGACCTTTGATATGTGGTATGTAGCATGATCTTATAGTCCTCTACAAAGATTGTTCAAATTATGACCCCCGGGCCAAAAATGGCCCCGCCCAAGGGCTTATCAGTTTTTCATAGGAAAATCTTTAAAAATCTTCTTCACTGAAACTGTAAGGCCTAGAACTTTGATATTTGGTATGTAGCATGATCTTATCGTCCTCTACAAAGATTGTTCAAATAATGACCCCCGGGCGAAAAATGGCCCCGCCCAAGGGCTTATCAGTTTTTCATAGGAAAATCTTTAAAAATCTTCTTCTCTCAAACTGTAAGGCCTAGAACTTTGATATTTGGTATGTAGCATGATCTAATGGTCCTCTACAAATTTTGTACAAATTATGACCCCCGGGCCAAAAATGGCCCCGCCCAAGGGCTTATTAGTTTTTCATAGGAAAATCTTTAAAAATCTTCTTCTCTCAAACTGTAAGGCCTAGACCTTTGATATTTGGTATGTAGCATGATCTATTGGTCCTCTACAAACGTTGTTTGAATTATGACCCCCGGGCCAAAAATGGCCCCGCCCAAGGGCTTCTTAGTTTTTCATAGGAAAATCTTTAAAAATCTTCTTCTCTCAAACTGTAAGGCCTAGACCTTTGATATTTGGTAAGTAGCATGATCTTATGGTCCTCTACAAATATTGTTCAAATTATGACCCCGGGCCAAAAATGGCCCCGCCCAAGGGCTTATCAGTTTTTCATTGGAAAATCTTTAAAAATATACTGAAACTGTAAGGCCTAGACCATTGATATTTGGTATGTAACATGATCTAATGGTCCTCTACAAATATGTAGCTG
Source organism: Azorinus chamasolen (assembly GCA_963576725.1). Lineage (NCBI taxonomy): Eukaryota > Metazoa > Mollusca > Bivalvia > Cardiida > Solecurtidae > Azorinus > Azorinus chamasolen. The sequence goes on along the minus strand of OY755251.1, from coordinate 46,296,623 downwards.
TGGCTTGTGGTCCTCTGCCAAAAATGTTTAACTTACGACCCTGACCACTGGGCAAAACTTGGCCCTGCCTCAGGGCTTATCAGTTTTTCATGGGTAAAATATAAAATATTATTATACCCCCCTTTTGAAAAAATGGGGGTATATTGCTTTGCACATGTCGGTCGGTAGGTCGGTCGGTCGGTCGGTCTGTCTGTCGGTCGGTAGATCGATGGTTTCCGAACGATAACTAATAAACGACTTGGCCTAGAATCTTCAAACTTGCTGTGGTGGTTGGTCATGACAAGTAGATGACCCCTATTGATTTTGAGGTCACTAGGTCAAAGGTCAAGGTCACCATGACCTTAAATGGTTAAATGGTTTCCGATCAATAACTGCTCAAGGGTTCAGCTTAGAATCTTCAAACTTGCTGTGGTAGTTGGTCATGACCACTGGATGACCCCTATTGATTTTGAGGTCACTAGGTCAAAGGTCAAGGTCACCATGACCTTAACTGGTAAAATGGTTTCTGATCAATAACTGCTCAAGGGTTTGGCCTAGGATCTTCAAATTTGCTGTGGTGGTTGGTAATGACCACTAGATGACCCCTATTGCTTTTTAGGTCACTATGTCAAAGGTCAAGGTCACCATGCTCTTAAATGGTCAAATGGTTTCCAATCAATAACTGCTCAAGGGGTTGGCTTAGAATCTTCAAACTTGCTGCTGTAGTTGGTCATGACAACTGGATGGCCCCTATTGTATTTGAGGTCACTAGGTTAAAGGTCAAGGTCACCATGACCTTAACTTGTAAAATGGTTTCTGATCAATAACTGCTCAAGGGTTTGGCTTAGGATCTTCAGACTTGCTGTGGTGGTTGGTTGTGACCCCTTGATGACCCCTAAAGTTGTTGAGGTCACTAGGTCAAAGGTCAAGGTCACCATGACCTTAACTGGTGAAATGGTTTGCGATTAATAACTGCTCAAGGGTTTGGCTTAGGATCTTCAAACTTGCTGAGGTGGTTGGTCATGACAACTAGATGACCCCTATTGATTTTGAGGTCACTAGGTTAAAGATCAAGGTCATCATGACCTTAACTGATGAAATGGTTTCCAATTAATAACTGCTCAATGGTTTGGTTCGGGATCTTCAAACTTGCTGTGGTAGTTGGTTGTGACCACTTGATGACCCTTAAAGTTGTTGAGGTCACTAGGTCAAAGGTCAAGGTCACCATGACCTGAATATGTGAAATGTTTTCAGATCAATAAATGATCAGTGATTTGGCTTAGGATATTCAAAGTTGCTGTGGTGATTAGTCACGACCGCTAGATGAACTCTATAGTTGAGGTCACTAGATCAAAGGTCAGGGGGTCGGGGGTATACATGTTTTACAAACATCTCTTGTTTTTCTCTGAAACCATAAGGCTTAGACCTTTAATTAATGGCATACTGCTTTGCCTAGTGGTTCTCTACCAAGGTTGTACACATGATTTCTTGTGGTCAAAAATGGCCCCGCCCATGGGGTTATCTCAGGTGAGCGCTTCAGGGCCTCATGGCCCTCTTGTTTAAAGAATAGTATCACCTTAATATGGAAATCAAGATCTGAAGCACAGATTAGAAAATGTCAACACTTATAAGGCATGTTGAATCAGAGAAAGTTTGCAAGTGGGCGTATTATGTACCGTATGCGGTACTCTTGTTGACCTAGTTTTTACGCTTCATTAACTTAGAGAATTTCCAGGTTGACCTTTTTGTTTCCGATCGATAACTAATAAACAACTTGACCTAGAATCTTCAAACATGCTGTGGTGGTTGGTCATGACAACTAGATGACCCCTATTGTTTTTGAGGTCACTAGGTCAAAGGTCAAGGTCACAATGACCTTAACTGGTGAAATAGTTTCCGATCAATAACTGCTCAAGGGTTTGGCTTAGAATCTTTAAACTTGCTTTGGTAGTTGGTCATGACCACTGGATGACTCCTATTGTTTTTGAGGTCAAAGGTCAAGGTCACCATGACCTTAACTAGTAAAATGGTTTTTGATCAATAACTGCTCAAGGGTTTGGCTTAGGATCTTCAGACTTGCTGTGATGGTTGGTCATGACAACTAGATGAAACCTCTTGTTTTTTGGGGTCACTAGGTCAAAGGTCAAGGTCACCATGACCTTAACTGGTGAAATGGTTTCCGATCAATAACTGCTCAAGGGTTTAGCTTAGGATCTTCAAACTTGCTGTGGTGGTTGGTCATGACCACTAGATGACCCCTAATGTTTTTGAGGTCACTAGGTCAAAGGCCAAGGTCACCATGACCTTAACTGGTGAAATGGTTTCCGATCAATGACTGCTCAAGGGTTTGGCTTAGAATCTTCAAACTTGCTGTGATAGTTGGTCATGACCACTGAATGACTCCTATTGTTTTTGAGGTCACTAGGTCAAAGGTCAAGGTCACCATGACCGTAACTGGTAAAATTGTTTCTGATCAATAACTGCTCAAGGGTTTGGCTTAGGATCTTCAAATTTGCTGTGGTGGTTGTTCATAATAACTAGATGAGCCCTCCTGTTTTTGAGGTCACTAGGTCTAAGGTCAAGGTCACCATGACCTTAACTGGTGAAATGGTTTCCAATCAATAACTGCTCAAGGGTTTGGCTTAGGATCTTCAAACTTGCTGTGGTGGTTGGTCATGACCACTAGATGACCCCTAATGATTTTTACGTCACTAGGTCAAAGGTCAAGGTCACCATGACATTAAATGGTGAAATGGTTTCCAATCAATAACTGCTCAAGGGTTTGGCTAAAGGATCTTCAAACTTACTGTGGTGGTTGGTCATGACAACTAGATGACCCCTATTGTTTTTGAGGTCACTAGGTCAAAGATTAAGGTCACCATGACCTTAACTGATGAAATGGTTTCCGATTTATAACTGCTCAATGGTTTGGTTGGGGATCTTCAAACTTGCTGTGGTGGTTGGTCGTGACCACTAGATGACCCCTATAGTTGTTGAGGTCACTAGGTCAAAGGTCAAGGTCACCATTACCTTAACTTGTGAAATGTTTTCAGATAAATAAATGATTAGTGGTTTGACTTAGGATCGTCAAAGTTGCTGTGGTGATTAGTCATGACCACTAGATGACCTCTATAGTTGAGGTCACTAGATCAAAGGCCAGGGGGTCTGGGGGTATACATGTTTTACAAACATCTCTTGTTTTTTATGCTTCAATGAATTTCTAGATTGACCTTTTTAACATGTGGAGTCATAATGAGGACCTCATTACATGCAATTGGAATATATTTAACTATTTATTATGCCTTCAGCATCTGCTGATGCAGAAATGTATAATGATTGACTGTTCATCTATATCACTTTAATCGGCAATCCGGCCATACCGATATTGGCAATTTCTTGTTATGATTACACATTACATTTAGAAGTTTAATATTTCAGAACTACAGATGGTGGTGGCAAGGAGTTATGCCGGCTATTGGTGTGGGTTTGTTTGTGTTTGTCTACAGTATGTGGTTCCTCCGTAAGATTGATAACTTAGACGGCATGAGCATTGTTGTATTCACAGGATACTGTCTTCTTGTTGGATTCCTGACCTTCTTAGCTACAGGTAATATTCCAGCGTATCTGCAGACTTGTAGATATGAAGTGTAATTAGAAAATTTAATTTAACCCTTTACTCCATGAATATTTATGTAAGAAATAATGGCATTATGAATATTGATTAACCCTTCTCTTGCTGAATTTTAAAATATATTTCTCCTTCTTTTCCCATGCCCTGTTGTATAATTACATATTTCTTCACTGTGTACAAGTATTTCGCTGTGCAATTTCTGCTGTGGAGTGCACTGGTTGCACAATCAATTTGTAAATAGTGCAGACCCTGATGAGACAGCTCCTGTAGGAGCTGTTTCATCTGGGTCTTCACTATTTACAGGTAGGTATATTGACGTGAATAGCAAGCTAAGGGTTGACTTCATTTATATAATTGCAATATGAACATTTTTTTTATCATGAAAGAAACAGTAGAATCAGATCTATATTATATCAAAAGTAAAGACAGCAGAGTCTGATCAGACAGCTCCTAAAGGGGGCCATCTGATCTGGGTCAACTCTGTTTGCAAAGGTGTAGAAAGGCTTATTTTATGGAGTAAAGGGTTAAATATTTTTGATATTCTCCATGAAAGCCTATCTTGCTGTCACTCATTAGAATGGCCTCTCAGGAGATTTTAGTGAATTGCAGGGCTTAGAAATAAAAGATTTTATAGATCACTACTCACCTTCTCTACAGCTCTGTATCTATTCTCTGTTTCTGGTGTGTAGCTGTAGTTAGATTTTTAACTCTTTCCCTCATACAAACGCTATTTCAAGCCTTTGCAAGCAGTGTAGACCAAGATCAGATGGCTTCTACAGATGTCTGATCAGGGTCTGCTCTGTTTGCTTATGAACTAATAATAGATCTAACTTTACTGTCTCTAGCCTAGGAATACAAAGTTCCACGTCTACATGCGCCAATACAAAAATTCAGCAAGTAAATGTTCATGATGTTATTATTTCTTTCATGCATATTGAACAGATAAAGGTTTAAACACTAGTAAAATTTGTCCAAAGCATTTGATAAGATGGTCTACCTAAATCTCTCATTTTTCAGCCAAATCCTGTTGGTACTCTCAAGGAGAGGCACTTCTAATGGTTTGGCAAAGAAATATAGAAGCCATTTTACCCAAGTTTCCTACATACTATTCTTTGCTTACAATTGTTTTCTTCTGCTATAATTCTTGACCCATTCCCTCAGATTGACCCCTTTGAAAGCCACTGTAAACATTTTGAAACCATTGTGATGAACAGAGCATTTGCTCCATAGGAGGGAATGGTTAATTTTATATGAGGCAAGGGTTAATTAATAATAGTGATTGGCATTATGATATTATTATTATCTACCCGGCAGTTCAGAAGAAGGGTAAATCATGTAAAGACTCCAGAATGCCAAATTAAAGATTTCAAATAAATTATGAAATATTTTTTAACATGAAATTGTATTACTTGAAACTATTAAGTTAAACTTATGAATATGAAATTATTATGTAATAATTTATAATAATATTCAAATGCAAAAAATCAGTTTGGAATGCTAGGGTACACATACCCGTTCAGAAGAACAGTTGATCGCCTTTAGTCAGAACTGTGTATGGCCTTGTTTAAATTATGCCCTTGGGATTAAAATTGGCCCCACCGGAGGGGTGGTCAGTTTTCAATAGAAATATATAGTAAAAACATTGAAAATCTTCTGAAACTGGAAGGTTCATAACTTTCATATTTGGCACATAGCTTCATGTTCAGGTCCTCTACAAATGTTATATAAATCATGCCCCTGTGGTCAAAATTAGCCCTGCCCCAGGAGTAGCCAGCTTTCAATAGAAACATATAGTGAAAACTTTGAAAATCTTCTCCTCTGATTGTCTGGTGAGCGCTTCAGGGCCATTCTGGCCCTCTTGTTTTAATTGTCTCCCCTGTTAACTTTGGAGTTACTGCCCCTGATGACTTAAAATTAGACAAACTTTACTTAGTGTTGTGCATATCTCTGAAACCACTAGGGCTAGAGTCACCATACTTCACAGGAATGTTCACCAGCATGATTTGTTGTGCACCTGGGATTTTTGAATTGTCTCCCCTTGAGTTATTGCCCCTGATATGATTACTTAAAATTAGAGAAACTTTGTGTCATGCGTATCTTTAAAACCACTAGGGCTAGAGTCACCAAACTTCACAGGAATGTTGACCAGCATGAGTTGTTGTGCACCTGGGTTTTTAGCTCACCAGAGCACTTTTGTGCTCAGGGTGAGCTTTTGTGATCGCCTGATGTCCGTCGTCCGTCGGCGTGCGGCGTGCGGCGTCGGGCGTCAACAATTTCAACCTTTAAAAATCTTCTCCTCTGAATCTACAGGGTTCTCAGCTTTCATCTTTGGTACATAGCATCATCTGTAGGTCGTCTACAAAAGTTATATAAATTATGCCCCTGGGGTCAAAATTGGCCCTGCCCCAGGGGTTTTCAGTTTTCAATAGAAACATATAGTGAAAACGTTGAAATTCTTCTCCTCTTAAATTAGAAGGTTCTCAGCTTTCACATTTGGCACATAGCTTCAACTGCAGGTATTCTACAAAAGTTATATAAATTATGCCCCTAGGTTCAAAATTGGCCCAATCCCAGGGATTGACAGTTTTTTGTAGCTGACTGCTTAAACAGCCCATGGGATCACTATATATGCATAGGAAAAACTTTGAAACTCTTCTTGTCAAAACTACATGTCCAAGAGCTTAGATATTTGTTGTATAGATTAACTTAGCATACCTTTATGAGTTTTGTTAATATCATAGTTCTGAGATTAAAATTGGCCCTGCCCTGTGTATATAGACTTTTTCACATCAGAAACTAGAGTCTAAAGGTTCTACAGGTTAAAGTTTTCCCCATATTCAGAGATAAGCCAGTGCTCTGATAGAACTAGCTGGTCAGTGGGAGTGTAATGGTAATCACCCTTAGCCTGACCAGTAGAGTAGAAATTGTGTTTAGACAAATTACACACACTCATTTTAGATTGAGAAAACTATGTGGATAATTCTCAAAATGCAGAAAGCTCTTAAAGCTTTTAATGCCCCCCCCCCCCCGATCAGATCTGGGGGGCATATTGTTTTTGCCCTGTCTGTTTGTTTGTCTGTTTGTTTGTCAGCAACTTTAACATTGGTCATACCTTTTGAGCCAGTACAGATAGAGACTTGATATTTGGTATGCATATGTATCTCATAAAGCCGCACATTTTGAGGGGTGACATGTCAAGGTCAAGGTCAGAGGTCAAATACATGGGTCAAATCACCGACTTTAACATTGGCCATAACTTTTGGACCAGTAGAGATAGAGACTTGATATTTGGCATGCTTGTGTATCTCATGAAGCTGCACATTTTGAGGGGTGACATGTCAAGGTCAAGGTCATCCTTCAGGGTCAAAGGTCAAATTGTCTGGGGGTTTTTGTCTGTAACTTTAATGCAACTTTAACATTGGTCATAACTTTTGAGCCAGTACAGATAGAGACTTGATATTTGGCATGCATATGTATCTTATAAAGCCGCACATTTTGAGGGGTGACATATCAAGGTCAAGGTCATCCTTCAAGGTCAGAGGTCAAATATATGGGTCAAATCACCGACATTAACATTGGCCATAACTTTTGGACCAGTAGAGATAGAGACTTGATATTTGGCATGCTTGTGTATCTCATGAAGCTGCACAGTTTGAGGGGCGACATGTCAAGGTAAAGGTCATTCTTCAGGGTCAAAGGTCAAACTGTCTGTTTGTTTGTCTGTAACTTTAACATTTGTCATAACTTTTGAGCCAGTACAGATAGAGACTTGATATTTGGCATTCTTGTGTATCTCATGAAGCTGCACAGTTTGAGGGGTGAAATAAAAGTCATCCTTCAGGGTCAAAGGTCACCAACTTCAAATTGGCCATAATTTTGAACCAATAGAGATAGAGTCTTGATATTTGGTATGCATGTGTATCTCCTGAAGCTGCACATTTTGAGAAGAGGCAACATGTCAAGGTAAAGGTCATCTTTTAGGGTCAAAGGTCACCGACTTTAATATTGGCCATAACTTTTAAACCTGTAGATACAGACTTGACATTTGGTATGCATGTGTATCTCATGAAGCTGCACAGTTTGGGGGTGACATTTCATGGTCAAGGTCATCTTTCAGGGTCAAAGGTCACCGACTTTAACATTGGCCATAACTTTTGAACCAGTAGAGATACAGACTTGATAGTTGGTATACATGTGTTTCTCATTTGGCTGCACAGTTTGAGGGGTGACATGTCAAGGTCATCTTTAAAGGTCACCAACATTAATATTGGCCATAACGTTTGAACCAGTAGATATACAGCCTTGATACTGGTATGCATGTGTATCTTATGAAGCCGCACAGTTTGAGGGGTGACATGTCAAGGTCAAGGTCATCCTTCATGGTCAAAGGTCACCAACTTTAACATTGGCCATAACTTTTGAACCAGTAGAGATACAGACGATATTTGGTATGCATGTGTACCCCATGAAGCTGCACAGTTTGAGGGGGGGAAATGTCAAGATTAAGGTCATCCTTCAGGGTCAAATATCATATCGAGGGGGCATAGTGTTTCACAAACACATCTTGTTTTCCATATCTATGCCCTGCATTAAGCTGCCAGCTATCAATATAGATCCTATAACTAAGTTCAGCTGAATACAAATTCAAGTGTTCTATTTTAAGCATACATAGAAGGTAGGTTATTTCCCTTTCACACTTTTTGATTACAACTGGATTGCCTCCCTTCTGGATAATGGCAGTTGCAAATTAGATCTGACCTGTAAATAGAACAATTAACCCTTTACTCCATAAATATGCATTTATACACCTTTGCAAACAGAGTAGACCCAGATCAGATGGCTCATGTAGTAGCCATCTGACCAATCTGCTGTATTTGCTTATGATATAATATAGTGCAAATTGCATTAAATTATTTTTATTTTGTGTACAATATACATGCACTTATAATATGTTTACTTAAGCCTTTCCCTCATATAAATGACTTTTCATGCATTTGCAAACAGAACAGACCCAAATCAGATGGCTCCTATAGCAGCTGTCTGATCAGGGTCTGATCTGTTTGTCAATGGAATTTTAAATATGTTTCTTTACTTTCTAAAATGGCTATTCTGTCCCACTTTCCATATTTCATTACAACTATTTTGTCCATGAATATTCACTAGGTATTGAAATTTTGAATAAACATAGAACAGGGGAAGGGTTAAAAGTACATCAATCTTAAGATAAGATATGAATAATAATATGAACTCATGAAGATGTAATGAAAATATCTCAAATTTTGAACATAAGTATAGATTAATTTATTCTTTCTGAATTAAAATTTGCCCCACCCCAGGGCCGGCTAGTTTTCCATAGAAACATATAGTAAAATCTTTGAAAATCTTCTCTCCTGATTGTCTGGTGATCGATGTCAGGGCCATTCTGGCCCTCTTGTTTTAATTGTCTCCCCCTGATAATTCTTGAGTTACTGCCCCTGATATGATAACTTAAAATTAGAGAAACTTTGTGCTGCACATATCTCTGACACCAGTAGGGCTGGAGTCACCAAACTTCACAGGAATGTTCACCAGCATGAGTTGTTGTGCATCTGGGTTTTTTAATTGTCTCCCTCTGATAACTTTGGAGTTACTGTCCCTTATGACTTAAAATAAGAGAAACTTTACTTTGTGTCACATGTATCTCTGAAACCACTTGTACTAGAGTCACCAAACTTCACAAGAATGTTGACCAGCATGTGTTTTTGTGTACCTGAGGCTTTTGAATTGTCTCCCCCTGACAGTTGGAGTTATTGCCCCTGATGACTTAAAAATTAGACCCTGATAAGTTTGGAGTTACAGACATTACACTTGTGTATTGGAAAGAGGATGGGAGGGGGAGACATCTGTTCCATCCTTGGTCATTCCATCCTTTTGTCATTCCATCCTTTGTCATTCCATCCTTGGTCATTCCATCCTTTTGTCATCATGTAAGTTTCAAGTCTTTTTCCTTAGTTCTGTTCCATAGTTCTTGCTTAGCAATATGAAGGTAAAAGCCTATATATGAGTGTACTTTGTTTGCGACTCATTCATGTCTTCCATTATAATTTAACCCTTTCACCGCCAATGTCGCCTTTATGCACCACGACAAATAGTGCAGTCCCAGATCAGACGCCGCCTTTTCAAGGCGGCGTCTGATCAGGGACTTCACTTTTTGTCTCAATCTCTATTTTATATACTTGTGCTTTCTTCCTTTTAAATTTGCATTTATTTATCTCATTTCCTTATTGTACCAAATGATTTAACAAAATTGAATTGCAGATGACAATTAGAAATTTGGCGCCAAAAGAGTTCAGTTTGGAGGTTTTTTCTGCATTGCTTGCTGATATCAATTAGGATGAACTTTGTATTTGTTTTAATAACAATGAGTTACAAATAAGGTTCAACAATAGTTCCAAACTGAATCATTTTCAATTTGTCCTTCTGTCTGTCTTTAGTTTTCCAAAACAAATTCTGCAGTACTTGCTGATATTGAACTGAGAGTTTGTACAGTAAAGCCTCTCTATAAGGGCCACTAAATTACATCAAGTATTTTGCGTTAAAGACAGTTGGCTGCAAGTGGCTGCTTAAAGCAAGGTGAAAGTAAAACAGAATGCTCCTATAGGAGCGTTCTATTCTACTTTCACCTTGCTTTAAGCAGCCACCTGCCCAAAATATCAACTAATTAATGCAGTTTAGTAGCAGTTATAGAGAGGTTTTACTGTATGATGGAATTATAGTGAATCTAATTGTCATTGAAACTAAAACATCCTGTATTAGTATGAAAATGCAGCAAGTAAAATATTCATGGTATAATTATTTCTGACATGAATATTCATTAGATAAAGGGTTAACTTAACCCATGTGTATTAACCATTTCCTTCATATAAACTTATTTTCACACATTTCAATACAGAGAAGACCCAGATCAGACAGCTCCTATAGGAGCTGTCTAATCAAGGTCTGCTCTATTTGCCAATGGAATTTTATAAACCTGTTTCTTTACTGTCTAAAATGGCTACAATGTTCCACCTTCCATATTTCATTGTAGCTACAGTAAAGCCCCGCTAATGCGACCACCTAAAAGAGGTATAATTCTGGGTGCTAGATGCAGGTGGTAGCTAAATGCAGGAAAAAATCAATGCAGAAAGCTCCTCTAGGAGCTTTCTGCATTAGTTTTGCCCTGCATTAAGCAACCACCTGCTTATAAAGACAGCTATATTTATTCATTAAGTGGTCGCATTAGAGGGGTTCTACTGTATTTTGTTCATGAATATTCAGTAGGTATTGAAATTTGAAATGAACATAAAACAGGAAAAATGTTAACTCTGTGTTGACTATATAGATGCTCTACTGTATTTTATATATAGGTGCCCTTGGATTCCTTGCCAGTTTCTGGTTTGTTGTTCACATCTACACGGTTGTAAAGAAAGAAGAAGACATGGACAAAGCTTGGGAATATGATTCTAGAGAAAAACTAACAGGCTTCTGAGGGTTAGGGTTTGACCATTCAATCCATAGATAAGCCTTTGAAACATCTTTGGAAACGGAGCCATCTGATCAAGGTCTGCTGTGTTGCTTAGGAAATAATATAGATCTGAGGGCATGTATTAACCCATCACCTCATAGGCGTTATAAATACATGTAGCTGTGGTATTTCTCACCATTAATCCCTACTATTGATAATTTTACTGTATAAACAATGGCACGAGGTGACACGCTGCATAAGCGTGCCAAGAGGCCTGTCAGCAAATTACGTTCCGGTTGGCTGGTTTTGGCATCTGGTTCACAGAGGTGAATTTGTGTTGATATAAAGCAAAGTTTGGCGATACCCATCAGGTATCGGGTTTTTACAGGAATTTTCATAATGGGAAAAGAAGGGAAAAACTCGGGACCAAACAAATCATCCTGAGAGTACATGTATACCGGTTTACACAGGGTCTGGTTTTCACAGGATTCACTGTACAAATGTATATACACGTATTTAACATAATATACCTTAAACCATTGGTTGAAATTTACTCAATAGTTTTGCTACAGATTTGGAAAGAAAGATTCTCCTTAACCCTTTCCCTCTTATAAACGTGTTTTCACGCATCTGCAAACAGAGTAGACCCAGATCAGACGGCTCCTAGAGGAGCCGTCTGATCAGGGTCTAATCTGTTTGCTAATATAATTTCAAAAATCTGTGCGTTTACTTTCTAAAATGGCTACAATACTCCACCTTCCATATTTTATTGTAACCTTTTTGTCCATGAATATTCAGTAGGTATTGAAATTTGTAATAAACACAGAACAGGGAAAGAGTTAATTTGTCCAGAGGTAAATATATTCTTAATAAGAAGCTTGATGAATATGGATTGTACAGTTTCTGTCATAACCAATATTTCTGTTGACCATAATGCCATTGTAGAACTTAAGCTGTTAACCCTTTCCCTGTTCTATGTTTATTCCAAATTTTAATACCTACTGAATATTCATTAAAGAATTAGTTATAAAGAAAAATGGAAGGTGGAATATCATAGACATTTTAGAAAGCACAGAAACAGATTTACCCAATTCTATAAGCAAACAGAGCAGACTCTGATCAGACGGCTCCTCTAGGGGCCGTCTGATCTGGGTCTACTCTGTTTGCAAATGCGTGAAAACACATTTATATGAGGGAAAGGGTTAAAGTAATATTCATACCGGCATTATTTCTTACATAAATATTCAGTAGGTGAAGAGTTGTACTTTAAGTGCTGTAATGGCTTCAAATGTCTGTTTGCAAACAGTGTATTTCCAGATCAGAGAGCTCATACAAGTGTCAAATGTCGGTTTGTAAACAGTGTATTTCCAGATCAGAGAGCTCTTACAAGTGTCAAATGTCGGTTTGTAAACAGTGTATTTCCAGATCAGAGAGCTCTTACAAGTGTCAAATGTCGGTTTGTAAACAGGATACATGTATACCCAGATTAGGTCTGATAAAGGTCAGCTGTGAGTACATTTGTACTTACTAAATAACATTGATCTGATATTACTATTTCTGCCATGGCCAAAAGATCCTGTATAAAGATTAAGCCAATTAAATATTCATGATATGAATATTGGATATGAATATTTATCAGGTAAAGGGTTAATCCTTTGAATGTAGGAAAACTGAAAACTGTTGAATGACATTTGCAAGTAGTGTAAACCCAGAGCCGTTTGATCAGTGCCTTCATTCAAGCACAGCTTCTTTCAATCTGAATCCACTACCTTTAACCCTTTCCCTGTTATGTATTTAGACCAAATTTCAATACCTACTGAATATTCATTGACAAAATAGGTATAAAGAAATATAGAAGGTGGAATATTGTAGACATTTTAGAAAGCTAAGAATCAGAGCTATCAAATTCTATTAGCAAACAGAGCAGACCCTGATCAGACAGCTCCTCTAGGAGCCGTCTGATCTGGGTCTACTCTGTTTGCATGCGTGAAAACACGTTTATATGAGGGAATGGGTTAACCCTATACCTCATGAATATTCATGCAAAAAATAATGACATGATAAATATTGTATATGAATACAGGATGTTTTGCCCTTAGCAGAAACTGTAGTATCAGATCTATATGATTCTATAAGCAAAGAGCAGACTATGATCAGAAGACTTATACAAGTTGTTTGATCTGGGTCTACTCTGTTTGCAAAGGAATGAAAAGCATCTCAGGTAAAGCGTTAACTCTCTTGGCGCCAAATTTAAGTGTCGTCTGCAATAATAATTTCATATTGAATATAATTCTAAACTACATGTAAATAATAAAAGTATATTAGTAAAACATTTGTTCTTAAAAACCTGTATGCTTGGGCTAAAATAATACAGAAAACAGTGAATTCCCAGGTCAGATGCCGCCTTAAAAAGGTGGCATCTGACCTGGGACTGCACTGTTTTCATGGTGCCAACAGGCGATATTGGCGCCGAAAGAGTTGAATGATGAATTAATCCTTGCCTTCATATACGCTTTTTTCATGCCTTTGCACACAGAGAGGACCCAGATCAGACAGCTCTTACAGGAGCCGTCTGATCAGGGTCTGCTCTATTGGCTCTATATGGAAATTTACAGATCTGATTATGCAGTTTCCTCAATAGTGAAAATGTTCCCTTATTAGTTTTCCATTTTATCGATTCAAATATATATAAAACAGGGAAAGGGTTGATACATTATTTCACACAGTAAGTTTAGAATTCAAAGAATTAAATAGATGTGGTATATTTCTTATGACATTTGTCAAGAAAACTTGTGTTTTTAGCTCACCAGAGCACAAAGTGCTCAGGGTGAGCTTTTGTGATCGCCTGATGTCCGTCGTCGTGCGGTGTGCGTCGTCCGTCGTTCGTCGTCCGTCGTCAACAATTTGAACCTTTAAAAATCTTCTCCTCTGAATCTATAGGGTTCTCAGCTTTCATATTTGGCACATAGCATCATGTGTAGGTCCTCTACAAAAGTTATATAAATTATGCCCCTGGGGTCAAAATTGGCCCCGCCCCAGGGGTGCATTGTTTTCTATAGAAACATGTAGTGAAATCTTTGAAAATCATCTCTTCTGAAACCGGAAAGTTTTCAACTTTCATATTTGGCACATAGCATCATGTTCAGGTCCTCTACACAAGTTGTATAAATTATGCCCCTTGGGTCAAAATTGGCCCCACCCCAGAGGTGACCAGTTTCTTAGAGCAGGCTGCTGTTTCAGCTAATTCAAACTGACCATTATTTACTGGGAGACTGCTAGTACACACTCTCCAGATTTACACTCCAGAAAAATGCAGCTGCAATATTTTTCACTGTGCTTAATTAGCCTCACTGATGCCCAGGAACTCTTTGCTCTTTGATGTGTTGTAAACATCATGCAGGTTATTATGGAGTTCATTTGGTGTCTAGTATAATTTTCTCCAATCCCCTTTGCACTCTGAACAATTACTGTCTGCAAATAATGTTATCTGCTGCAAAAGTTGTTTCCTTCCATATCTTTTAAAAAACAAATGTCATAGTGAAAGACAGTTTGGACCCTGATGAGATGCCAAGTTACTTTGTATCTCATCTGGATCCAGACTTGATCCAGACTGTTTGCAAAGGTTGTTATAAATGCAAAAAAAACCCAAAGCAAGTAGCTGGTGTAATATTAGCAGGCTAAAGGTATAGGACCTTTGAAGAGTGAGTGACCAGCCATAAGCATATTGACTAGGGATAATTGCAGATCACTTATGCATATGGATGGGTTTTCTTGGTTCACTAAACTTGTATATAACCAGGGCTAAATGCTAGCTAATATTCAGTAGGTATTTAAATTTTGAATAAACATAGAACAGGGGAAGGGTTGAAAATAAATTAAGATATGAATAATAATAACTCATGAAGGTGTAATGAAAATATCTGAAATTTTGAATATAAGTACATGTATAGATTAATTTATTCTTTCTGAAATTCAACCAATTTGCCCAGGGAGAGGGTTTACATACTTTTGTACATGCCCTTCTATAGATTGACATTGTTATATGTTTTCATTTTCTTAAATTTTTTTCACTTGAGGTCCTCTACAAAAGTTACATAAATTATGCCCCTTGGGTCAAAATTTGCCTGCCCCAGGGCCGGGTAGTTTTCTATAGAAACACATAGTGAAAACTTTGAAAATCTTCTCCTCTGATTGTCTGGTGAGCGATGTCAGGGCCTTTCAGGCCCTCTTGTTTATATATGTAATTATATTTAAGCATATTGTGAATAATTACCGGTATTGTTTTTTTTGTGGTTGCCATGTATTGTAATGTCTGTTACATTTCTGTGAGTTACATTCACTTATATTTATATGTCTCCAAGATCATGATCATGGGACATACTGTTTTTGATTTGTCTGTTTGTCTAAGCTTTCTCTAATCTGATGGATATTTTATTCGATACGTTCACAGAGTAGACCCCGATCAGACAACTCTTGTAAAAGCTATCTGATCAAGGTCTGCTCTGCTGGCTTATTGAATTATACAGATTTGATTCATTGGTTTCCACCATGGCCGAAAAATCTTATGTTCATATACCAGGGCTGAAGATAAGCTGCATAATGATCCATCAGAATCTCTTATTTCTCTGCCAAATACATAAGAATTACTATGCTAGTAGTTTTGAAGTTCAGCTGTATTTTGGCGATTTAGAAAAGTTGTTAAATGCGAGCCTTGGCGAGCATTTAACTAATTTTCTGACGAGCCAAAATACAGCTTAACTTCAAAACTACTAGCATAGTAATTCTTTTATCATGCAACACCAAGAAAAATGGTGAAAATGAAGAAAAAGAAAGATTGCTAAAGCGGTTTCGTCCCCTGAATGAAAATACATGCAAGTGCGATATACGTGACGTCATATTGGCGTGCAGTGACGTCATCGACTTTTACAACATAAACAAACTTGATTTAATCCTTTTATATGGACAAATAGTTGTGACAAAGATGAGCAAATGTGTTAAATTTGATGCTTATGTTTAATTATGCCTTTTTCGTCCTTCTATTTTCCTCCTATTGGCTGAACCAAACTTGCATCCCAGTGGGGTCAGTACACATGCACTATACCTCACAAAATACAGCGTCAACATGGAAAATATTATGCTAGTAGGAAGTGACTGTATTGGGTGACGTTGCATGATAAATGTACCTATCTTGCTGCTACTCATTAGAGTCATCTCTTTATCGTGGTTCTTAGGAATTACAGTAGAACTTGCCTTAACCCTTTCCCTCATATAAACGTGTTTTCACGCATTGGCAAACAGAGTAGACCCAGATCAGACGGCTCCTAGAGGAGCCGTCTGATCTGGGTCTGCTCTGTTTGCTAATAGAATTTGATAGATCTGTTTCCTTACTTTCTAAAAAGGCTACAATGTTCCACCTTCCACGTTTCATTATAACTATTTTCTCCATGAATATTCAGTTGAAATTTGTAATAAACATAGAACAGGGAAAGGGTTAAGCCGCCATCAGGAAAGTCTACTACAGTAAAACCTCTCCATAACTGCCACTAAGTTGTGTTAATTATTTGGTATCTAGGGCAGGTGGCTGCTTAAAGCAAGATGAAAGTAAAACAGAACGCTCCTCTAGGAGCGTTCTGTTTTACTTTCACCTTGCTTTAAGCAGCCACCTGCCTTTAACACAAAATACTTGATGTATTTTAGTGGCCGTTATAGAGAGGTTTTACTGTATTTTCAATAAATGAATGGCAGCTTAAGACAAGAGTTTAATGTAGGAGCAAGATAGGGTTTGGATGGAGAAATATAAATAAATGTGCTTCTTATCTACACGTCTGATATGCAATCATAAAATTTCAGCTAGTTAATATTAAAGATGTAATTATTTCTTATATGAATATTCATTAGGGAAAGGGTTAAAGATTAACCTTGGCTATAACGTTTTGAATTTCTACAGATTGAAACTTCATACGTGGCTTTTTATACTCACCTCATGAAGCTTCAAATATTTGAGTGGAGACATGTTGAGGTCAAAGTCAATTTAAGTCAAAGGTCAAATTTACAATATTTTTAGCCTTGGCCATAACTTTTGAACTCATTGATATTTTATGTTTTACAAATGCATACTCATCTCATGAAACGGCAAATTCTGACGGTTGCCATTTGAAGGTCAATGTTTATTTTTTTATGCTCATACCAATAGACTGATTTCGGGTCTTTTATGATGTAAGTGTGCAATTTCAACTTTATAGAGGATCTGTAACATCTTGCCAAGCTGTATGCATTCAAATAACTAGCAAAACTCAAAGAAATAAACCTTGTTTAATATATGTACATTGTATATAGCAAATAGAACAGATTTTTCAAAATCACCTTATATGGACTTTTTCAGTTCTGCAGAGTCCAGTACATGTATATGTTTCCACATGTGTACATATCACAAAATCAGTTCAATACTGCTACCTGTGATTCGGATAGTACTGTGTCTGTCATCCAACAATACTATTAAACCTTAACTCCATAAATACACCTTTGCAAACAGAGTAGACCCAGATCAGATGGCTCCTATAGGAGCCGTCTGATCAGGGTCTACTCTGTTTGCTTATAATATAATAATAATAATTTTGACGCCTCTGTAAAAGTCATTGTTTTGAAACCATTGTGATAAATAGAGCATTTGCTCCATAGGAGCAAATGCTCTATCACAATGGTTTCAAAACTACACAAATCTATTTTTTTCCTTTTCTGTAGTATATGCTCCTTTTCGGTAGTTTAATTCAAATAGGTTGGGTCTGAAAATAGTCTAGGAGGGAATGGATTAATCCTTTCACCTATTAACACCTTTGCAAACAGTACACCCAGATCATGCAGCCTCTGTAGGAGCTGTCTGATCAGGGTCTGCTCTGTTTGCAATAGAATTATACAGATCTGATTATAAAGTTTCTGCAATGACCAAAACACTTTACCCTTTACTCCACTGGGATGACTTTTGGCATCTTTTTGCAAACAGGCTAGATCCAGATCAGATGGTTCTTGTTAAGCCATCTGATCAGGGTCTGCTCTGTTTGCTTATGGAAACTTATACCCAATTCTGCAGTTTCTGTCATTGCCAAAACTGTTCTTGTTCATGTGTCATTTTTTAGATTAACCCTATTACATTGTATTACTATCCATACATTATTTCTTACATGCATAGTCATGGAGTAAAGTGTTAATATTACGTGTATTATCATTTTCTAAAAATATGTCTGCTACATGTGTGGGATTGTGTTTCCTATATAATGCTGACGTGAAAATCAAGAAAGTATTTCGTTCACAATAGTTCCCACTGCATTTTAACTCATTTCCTTATATTGATGCCTCTGTAAAAGTCATCTTTTGAAACCATTGTGATATATGGAGCAAGTGCTCTATTTATCACAATGGTTTCATAACTAAACAATTCTACTATTTGCCTTTTCTCTAGTATTAAAATCCTATGGAGCAAATACTCTATTTATCACAATGGTTTCATAACGAACCAATTCTGTATTTCCTTTTCTCTTGTAAATGCTCCTTTTCAGTAGATTAATTTAAAAAGGCTGAGTCTAAAAATAGCCTATGAGGTAATGGGTTAACTTGCGATCTGGGTGAGTGATTAAGAGGCATAATGGTCCTCTTGTTGTATTGATGACGTTGTTGCCTTTTATGTACATGTACTGATATTTTATGCATGTAGTCGTGAAAATGAGCGAGAAAATAAAATGGAAATATCTATCTCGGCTGAATATAGTTGTCCTTAAATGCCTTTAGAATCTATAAGTGATGTTCGTTGCAGCTCAAAACTTTGGGGAACAAAAAAGGGCACTCAGATATTTAGGCACAATGTAGATGTATAATTGGTCATAGATTGCAGTGATTATAGACAGACTGGCGGAAGCCAGTTTTAAGTACAGTAAAACCTCTCTATTACGGCCACTAAATTGTGTTAATTAGTTGGTATTTAGGGCAGGTGGCTGCCTTAAGCAAGGTTAAAGTAAAACAGAACGCTCCTATAGGAACGTTCTGTTTTACTTTCACCTTGCTTTAAGCAGCCACCTGCCTTTAACACAAAATACTTGATGTAATTTAGTGGTCGTTATAGAGAGGTTTTACTGCACCGCAAATCGGATTCAACAATTGTACCAATGCAACGTCAGATTTAACATTTTTGTGTATTAATGCACCATAGGCGGATCCATATTTCTAATCACATATTTTTAATACAGCAATGTACCACTTAACTACTATTTGAACCAGAACTGTCGATCCGCCCCAGCACTGCGATGTGCCTGCGATTCTAGGTCAAATGCTGGTGCCGGTTAAAAAATAGTGCCCCTTGAAATCTCACTCTTATTGATCGCCGCATGAGCGGCGATCACTAATGGAATGTTCAAAAGTATTTACCCATGTAGGAGGGGTAGCGACAAGTTTTACAAGGTCTATTCAGCGTACATCGGTGAGGAGAACCAAATGAATTGGCTCATGAGAGCGTGGCAGAGAATAGTTTCTATCTGCATTATTGATGTAGTGAAATATGTGATGTAAAAACCTTCATACGATGTTTAAAAAGAAATTTATCAAATTTATTGATTAAATTATCATGAGAGTGATAAATGTTTTAATGAAGTTTTATTGTTTTATTTATTTTTATTTAAAAAAGTCGTCAATATAGTAGCATGATAACTTTATATACATCTTCAATTTCCCTTGAAGTAACTCTGGCCTGATAGCGTAGTGGTTACCACGGTCGCCTATCGTGCAGTCAGCCCTGGTTCGATTCTCACCGCTGACGAAACTTTTTTTTCTCTCTTTTTCCTTTCTATTTTTTTTAATGACGGTTTGGGTTTTTACTGGGATAGTTAATGATAATTATCCATATTAAGTGTTTTTTTCTTTCAACTTATACGTTATTTTTGGTAAAACAAATTTGTAGAAAAATTAAAAATAGTTCCTGTTGTAAGAAGAAATTCCTACACCTACTATACAAATAAACCTCTACTGTACATATAAACTTAGTTTTAAAATGCTACCCCTTTATTACGTCACTAGCGGCTGTAGAGACGGGATAAAAATTTTATCCTCTTACGTTTTGGTATCGTCAATATGCCTCTGAACCAATCAATGACCGCCCTAGATATTTGTGTCAAGTTTCATGTGATACTTCCAACAATGCATATGTCATAATAGTTTTACCAGGTATTTACTTGTTACAGTTTGCAACAGAGTTCTTTATCAGCATGCCATAGTATATATAGGTCTTTGATTTATCCTCATTTTTTTAGCTCACCAGAGCACGACGTGCTCATGCTGAGCTTTTAGGATCGTTGGATGTCCCTCGTCTGTTGTCCGTTGAGATACCACATCAAGTGGCTACAAATGTTATCAGATCTTACTGAAATTTTATCAGAATGTTTGTCCACATGCAATCTTGGTCAAGTTCAAATATGGATCATGTCGGGTTCGAAACTAGGTCACTA
This sequence comes from Azorinus chamasolen, assembly GCA_963576725.1. Classification (NCBI taxonomy): domain Eukaryota; kingdom Metazoa; phylum Mollusca; class Bivalvia; order Cardiida; family Solecurtidae; genus Azorinus; species Azorinus chamasolen. The sequence continues at coordinate 46,276,042 of OY755251.1, read as the reverse complement.
CGTCATTACACTCTAGAGGCTACATATTTCGTTAAGTTTTTAATGAAATGTTGTATTTCAATTGTCTTAACAAAACAGTTCCTTATTAAAAACCTTCCTTGTACACACATTTCCCAGCGATCCAATGCCTTGCATCAGTATTCGCCTTGTCATAATATGAGAGTGATCCGAAGAAGCGGCCACGTGAATGAAATGATCAAAACGTTTTCAGAACGTTTCACACGCGCTTGAATTGACAGATCTTTCATCCAAAACGAAGTGTGTATTTTGTCATATTGATACAATTTTTAATTCTTTAAATGTCGTCTTTAAGTGTCGTCTTATTAGTTCCAGGTTGCAACTACAGTACTGTCATCAGTAGAATTGTCATGTTTCTGGAGGAACATAACAGAACAATATTTTATTAAGACTTGTACATAATACATCGTCTTTACATAACTATATACAACTACATGTATTATAATTGTTCATGTGATTTTTGGTAAATAATATATTTCTTTTCGACTTAATACATGTAGTTTTTTGACAAGTGTTGAGTTACTGGAATCTTAAATACTTCTTATATCATACTTTACAACTAACGGAGAGTAAAAGACGCAAATATTAGGAATTACCATTTATAAACCATGTACATGTATAGTCAAACAGTGCATGTGTACTCAGAACAGTGGGTTACCAACTTACCACCGGTCTTGATCTACATTGCTTGCAACGCTATTGGAAGGGTAAGGAAAGGAAATGAACAACTCGGATGCACATATTGTGATACATGTATATAGTAACTTTGGCCTTGTGAACGACAAGCACTGTGAACAAATTTCACAGGAAAATATGCAACCAGTGCTAATTCAGATGAGGGGACCCTAACAAAGCCCCCGACCTGGATCAAACATGTTTGTCGGAAAATATAAGTACAGTAAAACTCCGCTAATGCGACCACCTAAAAGAGGTATAATTCTGGGTGCTAGATGGAGGTGGTAGCTTAATGCAGGACAAAAGTAATGCAGAAAGCTCCTATTAGAGCTTTCTGCATTACTTTTGTCCTGCATTAAGCAACCACCTGCTTATAAAGACATGTTAATTCATTAAGTGGTCACATTAGAGGGGTTCTGCTGTATATACGTTCTTAAGAATCCAAACACCATGGTAAACACGGCTTGTATCACCTATAACTATACAAACAAAACAAACAGAAAACAACACGATCTGTCAATAAAATCACTTCCATCAATCAATCGATCACATAAATAGATAGACACATCATCGCAGTGCAAAAAACTTCTGTCTGTTACTTTTTAGCTCACCAGAGCACTTTTGTGCTCCGGGTGAGCTTTTGTGATCGCCTGATGTCCGTTGGCGTCCGTCGTCCCGCGTCAACAATTTGAACTTTTAAAAACCTTCTCCTCTGAATCTACAGGGTTCTCAGCTTTCATCTGTGGTACATAGCATCATATGTAGGTACTCTATTAAAGTCATATAAATTATGCCCCTGGGGTCAAAATTGGCCCCGACCCTGGAGTGCCATGTTTTCTAAAGAAACATATAGTAAAACCTGAATATCTTCTCTGAAACTGGAAGGTTCTCAGCTTTCATATTAGACACATAACATCATGTTCAGGTCCTCTACAAAAGTTTTATAAATTATGCCCCTGGGTCAAAATTGGCCCTGCCCCAGGAGTAGCCAGTTTTCAATAGAACCATATAGTGAACACTTTGATGAAAGTCTTCTCTTCTGAATCTAAAGGGTTCTCAGCTTTCATATTTGGCAGATAGCATCATGTTGAGGTCCTCTACAAAAGTTATATTATGCCCCTGGGGTCAAAATTGGCCCCGACCCAGGGGAAGCCTCTTTTCAATAGAAACATAGTGAAAACTGAAAATCTTCTCTGAAACTGGAAGGTTCTCAGCTTTCATATTTGGCACATAGCATTATGTTCATATCCTCTACAAAAGTTGCTATCTGAACCAAAACGACCAGTATGTATCCTAAGTGAATGTGCTGATAGTCTTAATTTAGTGATGCAATTCGTAAGTGTGCAGGTACATAATCAAGATATGATTCATACTCAAAATGTGTTTTTAAAATCTTATATTCTTCCAAAATTGCATTTCTTTCTAAAGCTCCGTGCCATTCTTGTACGAAACGATCAATAACACGCTGCTTGAAAATCAAGTGAAACGATTTGACTAGCTTGATGTCAAAGTTTATAAATATATCTGAAAATCCAGATACATCTAATAATGTTTTAACACGGGAAACCCAATTTCTATGACCCGTAGAATAGTCATTAAAAGCCGGCACACTTACTTTAATATAATACTATCAGATACTTGGATATTACACCAGTATTTAACTATCTTGCTGTAACGTGCAATGGTAGAATGTAACCAAACTTCATATTAATGATCTTGGTATGAAGCTCTATCAGATTTGCTAAACGAATCTGGATCCATGAAGAATTCTGGTTGCCATGGCAACAAAAAGAAAACTCTTAAGAAATCTTCTCCAAAGCCAGGGGTTAGATTTGAATGATACTTGGCAGAAGTAGTCCTCTGATAAGCCTGTGCCAAAATTTCTAAAATGGTGTTGATATCTCACAAAACATGACTGCCAGGGGCGGTGCTACTTTTCGGCCAGTCTGTCAACGATTCCAGCACTTTGGTTATATTTTCTTACATAAATGCTCATGAAGTAATGGGTAACTATTAGATCCACACTCCCATGCTGTGTTTTGCACACACAAAAAATGGCGGAACATGTATTTTTTTTTAATACAGTGAACCCTCATTACAACGGCTGTGTTTGTTTCCAGACATTGTGCTGGTATAACGAGATTGCCGTTATAACGAGTTTAAATATGAAAGGAACCATATGGCCACTTTTGAATTAGTACCAACAGGTGATCGCTTAATGCAGAACACAAGAAGTGAAAAAAGCTCCCTTATAGAGCTTTTTGCACTTCTTGTGTTCTGCATTAAGCGACCACATGTGGTATTGGCATTGCACCTATTTATTCAGTGGTTGTTTCAAAGAATTAACGGTAATTTTGTGTCAATGCATACTGCCGGTATAACGAGGGTGCCATTGTAACGAATGCCGGTATAATGAGGGTTCACTGTATATGAAGTTACGCAAATGTTGAAAGGTTTAGATGTTTTGCTCTTGTGCACATATATATACAGAAGAGAATAAACCTAACTCAGTTCCGGTTTCATAGTCAAACTGTCAGTGTTATGAAAAATACGAATGCTGCTACTGTGCTTCTTTCATGTAAGCATCTTTTGTACAATTATCTGTGGGTACTGTGCACATTCGTGGGAATGCCATTTTGTTTCACGATATATTCGGCATCTCATCTGGATCTAAGCTGTTTTAGACCGGTTTTTGTTCCATTTTGTCCATAATAATGTTTTCACCTTTCATATTGATGTTACGCACGTGCGTATCGCTAGCTACGCCCCATAAAATTATTTCTTACATGAATATTCATGAAGTAAAGGGTTAATATTTCATGCAATATAGCTCATTAACCCATTCAGTTTTTTTTAGATCGACACTTCGCCGAAGGTTTCTCAGATGTCAAAGCTACTATCATATTCAAGTTAGATAGCTGTGTTTGATGTGTTTTCAAATTATAGCCCTTACAATTTGTTGAACTTAGAAAAAACTCTGACTTGGTTAAAGTTTTACGTGCAATTGATATCAAAGCCACATCTCAGCAACCCATTTTTTGTATTTGATTGAAATTTCACTTACTCGTTTCTCATACCTCTAAACTGCTGTTCTGTTCAAGTTAGATAACTGCATGTTACACTTATATATGCTCATTACATCCCCCCCCCCCCTTCCGTGTCCTTAGTCCCGGTTATGAAACATGAAAATGGTCAAGAAAATGGCAACTTTTATTCAATATTAACAAATGTAAAAAATTACATATTGGAAACAGGGATACTAACAAGTACTTTATAATTGATTATGATAATAAGCTGCAAGAGATACAACATAATATCATTAACTCGAGAAAAAGATCTGGGAGTGTTATTTGACCCTGCCTAGATATATGTTACATGTGCGCACGTGCTAGACCAAACTCCTCTTTAGTGCACATTACGATAACAAATTCTTATATTTTGACAGCTCTTGTACCTCATTATTTGTACTGTTATATTAGTATTCTGAATCAACATGCTAGCTCGTTGTACAGTCTAAATAAAGAAACCGCCATCATACTGATTTTCCTAAAGGTATGTGTATACATACTGGTCGGCACATCCAAGTGTACACGGATATACATGTACAACAAATAACATAAGCTCTATATAACAGAGCTTTTACAACGACCATATATCTCTTTTAACACCGACTATCTAAGTAAAAAACGTGACATATATAGTAGGCTAATATAACAATAAAAAATACGTATCTTATTAATAATTATGTATGTACATATGAAGTCATCATATATAACAAAACGAAAAGAAGAATTACATGTACAAACATATTAGCAAAGGAGTCGGGCCACAAGTTCTACTGTAGCAACATTAATTACGACCCATCCCTTTTAGTTGTACACTGAAGTCAGGATGCAGTTTTAAGGATGCCGTTTTCAGTAACGTTATACTCTTGTAAAATGTTGGCGATGTTCTCCAACATACTGGATTAAAATAGGGGTTTTCAATGACGTGTGAATAAAAAATTGGGAAAAAAAATAATGTGATTAGAAAAAAAGTATGTTCCGGTGCCGGGAATCGAACCCGGGCCGCCTGGGTGAAAACCAGGAATCCTAACCACTAGACCACACCGGAGACTTGATAATAGTGTGAGATCGTATGTAATTATAATTTATCCAATGGTGTCCAAAGGAAGAACAATTATTTACGCATGCGCATTAGTATACACGCGTTTGGTGGAGAACTTGGGAGCTTTGCTCATTAAAACAAAGTAGGTAAATATCGAATTTTACTACTAATCTATATGTATTGTGTACATGTTATTAGGTACATCTGACGATTTAAAACACATTGCTACTGTTATTTCACCAAAAAATTACATTACTTTCATAAGTAAAGGCGCAGTATCCGAACAATATGAACTACAAATGTGGGGTGGTGGGGAAGAGTAAAATTCAGTGTTTTCGTTCGCATTGAAATGCGCTATATGTACATTTTTATGTCCCCACATTGTATAGTGCTGCACTTACTGAAGTGTAGAATCCAGATAGTAGACCATTATATTGTCATATAAACGTTATGTTTCTATGTGTTTATAAATTGATACTGTAGCAGTTTCCTTCCTTGTTACTGCTCCCCTAAGTCCAAGTCTTTGTATGATGATAGTGCCATATTTAACCCTTTTTATCGCATTTGCAAACAGAGTAGACACTATCAGGTATCCATAATCAGGATCTGCTCTGTATACTCATGGAATTATGATAGATCTGACTTTACAGTTTCTACCAATCTGATTCGGAAGATATATGATGCCTTTATTTCTTACATACATGTATTGTGATCAGTATTCAACAGAGAAAATGTTTATACATACTTGCATGACTTGTTAAAATACAATGAAAAAACCCAACATTCCATGATTGCACTATCTTAACTGTTTAAGATGTTTCCTTTTCGTATGATCGATAAGTGTGTCCACTGTACTTAAGAAAACTATATTGAAACTATCGATTGTTGAATTAACTAGTGGCGATAGTTCTCAATTGTCAGAATCAGGGTCTTTTCGTCGACCTTCTTGTTCGTCGACCTTAATTTATATAGTATTAAAACCCAAAGTCTTTTTGTCGACCTTATTATTACATAGGGATTAAGTTTTCGCACCTATGCCGCAGCTGCGTATTTGATGTTAGCTTTTCAAGTAGGCGCGTGTCTGCAATTATAGTAAACTGCCCAATCATAGTTCAGATCCAGATCACGTTATATTTGGTAAATTTTGGTAACTTCCGATTTGATAGTTTTACACATATCACATTATTTTTCATAAAAATCAAATGTGCATTTCATGCCTTTAAATTTGTATTCAACATAACGTTATATAGGAGCCATCTGATCAGGGTCTGTTCTGTTTGCTTATGAACTTATTATAGCCTTATTATAGGTCTAATTCTTAAGGTTTCTACCAAAAAAATCCTATTTACATTATGCCAGTACTAAAATTCAGCTAATAGGTAAATATGAAGTCATTACTTCTCACATGAATATTGAACAGTTTTACAGGTAAAGGGTTAATATATGAGCACACAGAGCGTAGTCTGGTCCTACAGCTCCTATAGGAGTTGTGGCCAATCTGGGTTTACTCTTTTTTTGCAAAGGCATGAAAAGAACTTGTGGGATTATCAAGTAAAGGGTTAATACAGAGTGGATGATAATGGGACATTTCATGTTCTGAATAGTTTTAGCTTGATCTCAGATCTCCTCTTCTCCAAAACCAATGGTCTGATTTCAGAATGATTTGATGGAAATAATCATTAGGTAACCAACCGTAAACGCCCTACCAAAATTGCTAAAATGGTTTTGATCCATGCGGAACTCTGGTTGCCATGGCAACCAAAAGAAAAAAATATTTAATTCTCTTCATCTACAAAACCGATGGTCAGATTTCAGTAAGTTGATGGAAATAATCATTAGGAGACCCTCTACATGGCCTGTTTTCCATATTATACATACATACATGTAGCAAACCAGGTGAGTGATACAGGGCTACCATGGTCCTCTTGTTTAGTATTTTAACCCTTTCCTCCATAAATACACCTTTCTACGCCTCTGGAAAAGTCACTTTTCGAAACTATTGTGATAAATAGAACATTTGCTCCTATGGAGCAAATGCTCTATTTATCACAATGGTTTCAAAACTACCCAATTCTAAAAAAAAATCCTTTTGTCAAGTAAATGCTGCTTTTGGGTAAATATTTTAAAGAGGTTGGATCTAAAAATAGCCTATGAGGGATCTGGGATTGGGTTAATCAAACTTTGGTATCTAATGGGATTTTGTTCCCTTAACCCTTTCCATCATACAAACATGCTTTCACGCATTTGCAAACAGAGTAGACCCAGATCAGACGTCTCTTAGAGGAGCTGTCTGATCAGGGTCTACTCTGTTTGCTATTAGAATTTGATAGATCTGTTTCTTTACTTTCTAAAATGACTACAATAATACAATATTCCACCTTCAATAATTCTTTATAACTATTTTGTTAATGAATATTCAGTAGGTAGTACTGGTTCTGAAAATTGGCCTAAATATAGAACAGGGAAAGGGTTGAGGCTTAATTGGGAAGAATGTTAACTATTTTGCATGGGGAAATAGTTTTTAACAGGCCCATGTAGATGTCAGAAAAAGCCTGTTGCTGATATGGTTCTACATTATTTACAAAAGTTAACTTACATTAGATTAGTCCATATGTTGGACCAGAGGCCTAATCATTCTGTCAGTCTTTTTGTACCAATTATTTGTACTTGTCATGATTTTATAATCCATGGTGTGAAAGTTCGTTTATTTTACTATTTGCAGTTTAAATGGAAGACGATCGTCCCGGAAAAGTATTTGTTGGTGGACTCAGCTTTGATATAGATGAAGAAGAATTCGAAAAAATCTTTTCAAAATTTGGGAAAATCACAGAAGGTAATTGATAAATTTATCTAGTTTATCTGCTTTTACTTCTGTAAAAACTATCTGTAATCAGCAGTTTTCATTTTTTCTGGTTTCATTTTATTTTAAAATTATTTACCAGTTATTAATTATTTACCCTTTCCTTCATATAAACACATGTTTACACCTTTGCAGAGTAGACCCTGATCTGATGGCGCCAGTTTGCGCATGGAAAAATATTGATCTTACTCAGATACAGTTTCTACCAATACCAAAAAATGCTGTGTACATATACTATTCAGTATTGTAAAACATTCTGCTAATAAATATTCATCATCATGATGTCATTATATAATCTGACATGAATATTTAAGTTATTCAACATTGAAAGGGTAAAGACCTCCTAACATATTTTCAATTTAATTTTCAAGATTTTAGTAGCTTGAAAATTGAATAAAAGTTGTATGATAAGGTTACAATAACCAGTGACTTAGTGGGTAATTGTTTACGTAAATTTTATAATGGCTAATGAAAACAGGACTTTCTTAACATTTCGCTTGCTATTCACGTCAATATACCTACCTGTAAATAGTGAAGACCCAGATGAGACAGCTCCTGCAGGACCTGTCTCATCAGGGTCTGCACTATTTACAAGTTGATTGTGCAACCAGTGCACTCCACAGCAGTGATTGTACAGCGAAATACTTGTACACAGTGAAGATATATGTAATTATACAACAGGGCATGGGTAAAAAAGGAGAAATGTATTTTAAAATTCAGCAAGCGAAGGGTTAACTTTGGATTAATGGTAATTCATCAACCTTTTTTTTTTATCAATGCCAAAATTCATGTAAAGACGGGATCTAAGGATATTTTGATGAAAGAAAATGATTTTCTATGGTGACAGCATAAACAGAACACCAGGTGACTGGTCAATACTGCTAAAGTTCAACTAAACTGTTTTCCTACGTCTCACTAGATAAACTGACTACTGTTCTGTATACAGCACTGCCCTGGTATTCTGTGTGTGTATTGACAGACAAACTTAGGCAATATTGCAGACTCCTGGAGGAGCATTTTGATCAGGGACTCGTCTTCACCATTAATTTTGCTGCTATGTCAGTCTAGTTTAAAAGTATCAAAATGGTGTGATGTCAGTTTGAACTGGTAGAATCAGTGGGGAGATTAGGTGTCGAATATATATATGTAAATGCAGTTGATTTATCACATTTACATGTTAACACTTGTGGCTTATTCTTTTACAGTTTTGTTAAAGCGTGATCAACAAACTAAAAAGTCCAGGGGATTTGGGTTCATCACGTTTGAATCTCCGGCAGATGCAGAAGAGGCTGTAGATTCTATGGACCATACTGTAAGAGCCTGGTAGAGTTTTGTTTTTTCTTTCTTAACCCATTCCCTCATATTGACACCTGTAGAAGTACATGTACATGTAATTTTGGAAACCATTGTAATAAATACTAGAGCATTTTCTCCTTAGGAGCAAATGCTCTATCATAATGGTTTCAAAAGAAAACAATTATTAAAAATTCCTTTTCTCTAGTAAATGCTCCTTTTTGGTAGATTTATTCAAAGAGGTAGGGTCTAAAAATAGCCTATATGGGAATGGGTTAAACATACTATTGAATTATAAGGAAGTATGATTGTCAGTTCGTAGAGATTTATGTAGTAGCTTAATCTTTCCTTCATATAAATGCCTTTTCACGCATTTGCAAACAGAGTAGACCCAGATCAAATGACTCCTATAGGAACTGTCTGATCAGGGTCTGCTCTGTTTGCTAATGGAATTTGATAGTTGTTTCTTTAGTTTCTAAAACGGCTACAATGTTCTACCTTCCATATTTCATTATATTATTATACACCCGAAGGTAACTGGTCGTATTATGGTATGGCTCCTGTCCGTCCGTCCATTAGCCACATCTTTGTCTGCTCAATAACTTAACAACTACAGACCTCATACATTATAGGGAGGTAGGTCATGGCCAGTAGATGACCCCTATTGATTTTGAAGGAAGTCAGTCAAAGGTCAAGGTCACTGACCTTCAGCTCAAAAAACTTGTCTGCTCAATAATCTTGATAAGCATTAGGTGTGCTGTCTTCATACTTAAAAGGAAGGTTGGTCCTGGCTAGTAGATGACCCCTATTGATTTTGAAGTCAGTCAGTCAAAGATCAAGGTCACAGTGACCTTCAGCTAAAAAGTCTTGTCCACTCAATAACTTGACAAGTATTAGGTGTGCTGTCTTCCTACTTAATAGAAAGGTTGGTTCTGGCTAGTAGATGATCCCTATCGATTTTGAGGTCAAAGGTCAAGGCCACAATGACCTTCAATAAAAAAAACCCATGTCTGCTCAATAACTTGATAAGTATTAGGTGTGCTGTCTTCACCCTCTAGTTTGAGCCCTGCATATTCTCAGAAAAAAATCTTATCTGTCTATCTGATTTTAATTTGTCCGCATGGTTTCTCCAAAAGCTTTGGTCGGATTTTGATGAAACTTCATATCTTATTCCTGTTCCAGTTCAATGATTTTCTGCAGAGTTATGGGACTTTGAAATTTTTACATGGAAACTTTTGTCCATGCGGTTTCCCGAAAACTTATGATATGATTTTCATGAAACTTTATAGGATTGATCAGCACTATGCCTAGTTGTGCATATAGATTTTATTCCTGTTCCAGTTCAATGATTTTCTGCAGAGTTATGGGACTTTGAAATTATTACATTGACTTCAGTTTTTGTATCAAAAACAATTCTGGTTGTATATTTCTTTTTGCAGGAAGTTAAAGGAAAAATGATACACGTTGATCAAGCAGTGAAGCCAGGAGGTCGTGATGGGGACAGAGGAGGACGAGGTGGGGGTTTCAGAGGCCGTGGTGGGAGCAGAGGAGGGTTTGGTGAGGCAACTGTTATTTTTATGCCCCCAAAGCTAGGCTTTGTTCTTAAGGTTTTGTAATGCATACTTGCACAGTAGAGATTCCTGCTATGACTGGGAATATCCCATTTCGATATGTTTGGCAATGAAAGAGGACTGATTTCTGATAAAGACAATGGATAGGCAGTATTAAAGAAAGCAAGAAGTACACAACGAGAAACCTAATTCTGGCAACAATTATTTCCTTCTCTTTATGAATTTATATACAGTAGAACATGTGTGAAGCAGCAATTCATTTATTGAACACAGGAGCCTTCAAAAGCAAGTAGTTGTTTAACGCATGGTAAAAGTGATAGGGTCAAGTGGTTGCCTAATGCATGGCAAAAGTAAGAGCTCTCTGCATTACTTTCGACCAGGTTAGGCTACCATCTGCCTAACAGATCCATAAATAGACCTTTTTGATGGCCACTTCAGACAGGTTCTACTAGGAGTAGGAAATCCAGTCTGTTTGACTATACTTAATAGCATGCTGAAGGTCTACCCTCAAGTTGCTTCACAACCATGGTCAAGCTACAAATTAAAAATATATTTCTTGCTATCAATAGGTGATCGAGGAGGCTTCAGGGGAAGTCGAGGAGGAGGAGGAGGATTTAGGGGCAGCAGAGGAGGTTTTAGGGGCTCATCAAGAGGGGACAGAGGGAGATCTTTACGAGGTGATAGGGGTGGACGTGGGGGCAGGGGAGGGCGATTTAGGGACAGCTTTGATGATGACAGGTGAGTTATTTATTCTTGACTAACAAAAACACGTCTTTCCAAATTAATGTTAATTTTTCATCACTTCTAATTATTTAATTCGATTTTAGTCATCTTATCTATGAAATAGTTGTTAGCAATGCATACATTGATGTAAAGGTTAAGTAATGATCTAATTGACCGCTGTGTTCAACTGTATAAGAAAGAGACTTCTTGCTTTCCATGCTCAATTAGTGACTCAGATGTGTAGTTTGCAATGTCTAGTCATTCCAGGTCATGCTTATTTACATGGCTTGAAAATTTTGTCCGCGGGTCTTTGGTGGTTGATCAGCACCATGCCTAGTTTTGCATAGTTTATTCCTTTTCTGCAGAGTTATGGGATTTTGGAGAAAAAAAATTCCTCACGCTGGGGGAGACATCAGTTTTTGTATCAAAAACAACTCTAGTCTAGAGTTCATTCTGTTTCAGAAGAGGTCCAAAGCCTTTCCTCTCTAGAAGAAGCTCCATGGACAGGGGATTCAGTGATAGGGACTCCAGAGCCCCACTTAGAAGAGGTAGGGAAACGATGCTATCTGGCAATATTTACAAACCAAATGTACACAGAAAAGTCATACAGCAGATTCCCTCTAAATCTAACACTCAGAGTATTTGGGGCCCTTCAAGTTTTGAGGAAACTTTTTATCTCATGGACACATCTTTTGGCACATTTGCTAACAGCATAGATCCATATCAGACATTTCCTTATTGATTCTACAGTTTTAGCCATGGCCAAAAATTCTCTTCTTCATATGCCAGTATAAAAATTCATTTAACCCTTTCCCTCATATAAACGCGTTTTCACGCATTTGCAAATAGAGTAGACCCAGATCAGACGGCTCCTAGAGGAGCCGTCTGATCAGGGTCTATTCTGTTTGCTAATAGAATTTGATAGAACTGTTTCTTTGCTTTCTAAAATGTCTACAATGTTCCACCTTCCATATTTCTTTGTAACTATTTTGTTAATGAATATTCAGTAGGTATTGAAATTTGGCCTAAATACAGAACAGGGAAAGGGTTAACTAATGCAGTAAAACGCCTGAAAACAGGATGTTCAGATTAGTATCAATGCCAGTCTTTAAGACCGGTTGCAGCTTAATACATGATGAAAGTCGTGCAGAAAGCTCTAAAATGAGCATTAACCCTTTCCCTGTTCTATGTTTATTACAAATTTCATTACCTACTGAATATTCATAGACAAAACAGTTATAATGAAATATAGAAGGTAATATATTGCAGCCATTTTAGAAAGTAAAGAAACAGATCTATCAAATTATATGAGCAAACAGAGCAGAGCCTGATCAGACGGCTCCTCTAGGAGCCGTCTGATCTGGGTCTACTCTTGTTTGCAAATGCGTGAAAACATGTTTACATGAGGGAAAGGGTTAAGCAGCCAATTGCCTAAAAGGACCTAAATTCTTTTTTATTAAAATTCCACTTTAGATGATTTATATTCCTGATGTCATTATTAATGATTATTTCTTACATAAATATTCATGGCGTAAAGGGTTAAGAAAACTTGATTTGGCTTTGTCAATTTCCTCTGACAGCAACATCAGTAGTTCACATCAAACGGATAATATGGTACAGTATGTTGATGACCATATAGACTAACTAAGCAGTCACTCCATGAATATTCATGGAGTAGAGGGTTAATATAATATTGCCACTGGATATAGCACTAACTGTAGATAAGGATAAATGTAGGTGATTGATCTTGATATTTCGATTTTCTATTCATAGTTGATATAATGTTACTTCTGATAACAGACATTCAGATCAGGGGAGTATTTCAGAAGCAACCGTCCTTTTTTCACCAGCAACCCCTTAGTTTTGACTTCTCATTAGAATTGTCTCTGTGAGATGATTCTAAACAGAAATCACAACTATGGCTTTAACCCTTTCCCTCATATAAACGTGTTTTCACGCATTTGCAAACAGAGTAGACCCAGATCAATCGGCTCCTAGAGGAGCCGTCTGATCAGGGTCTGCTCTGTTTGCTAGTGGAATTTGAAAGATCTGTTTCTTTACTTTCTAAAATGGCTTAAATGTACCGACTTGCATATTTCATTGTAACTATTTTGTACATGAATATTCAGTATTCAGGTATTGAAATTTGAACTAAATATAGAACAGGGAAAGGGTTAATGGTGAAATAAGAGTAAATTATGGATATCTGTAATTCTCATGGCTTATCTAGAGCCCTCTGATCGTATTGCTGATGTTATTGTTTGCAGATGATGATCGGGATAGGTTTGGGAGTAGTTTGGACCGGGACAGGTACAGATCTGACATATCAGACAGGGACAGGAATCCGTACCGCTCATCACCACCCAGGGTAATAGACAGGTAAGCTTTATTGTTGATGATGTTAATATGTTTTCTTCTTCAGATTCATGCCTTTGACTCTTAGGCCTGAATTAAAAACCAAAGAAAATCCAAACTTTAGTTTCAGGTGAAGAAAAATGAGGTAGAATTTGTAGTAAAGATATCAATAGTTGAGTTTTTACAGTATTTAACTTTTATAAGCATTAAAAATAGTTATTTTCCTGAAATGGTCATTGTTGATTTATTCTTCATTTTAATTCAACACTATCAGGGTGTCAAACAGTTTGGATCCTGATGAGACACCGAGTTTCTTGGTGTCTAATCTCAATCTAAACTATCTGCAAAGATTATTACTGGTTCACCCCATAGATTATAGTTGTGACAATTTTGCGATCAACCCTCAATACGAAAGAATAGTAAGATCTATTTGTGATCAATATTATAACTCTTTGAATGCTTTTGAGGAGATACTGTTACGTATTTAGTACAGTAGAACCTGTCCTAAATGGCTGTTCATTTATTGAACATAAGAGTCTTAAAAGCAGGGTTTGCTAATTACATGGCAAAAGTAATGCAAAAAGCTTCTGTAGGAGCTTTCTGCATTACTTTGACCTGCATTTAGCTACCATCTGCCTTACAGACCCATAATTAGACCTCTTTTTGACGGCTGCTTAACCCTTTCCTCCATAAATACACCTATTTACGCCTCTGTAATTATCATTTCTTGAAACCATTGTGATAAATAGAGCATTTGCTCCATAGGAACAAATGCTCTATTTATCACAATGGTTTCAATACTACAAAATTCTAAAAAAAATCCTTTTCTCTAGTTAATGCTCCTTTTGGGTAGATTTATTCAAAGAGATTTGTTCTAAAAATAGCCTATGAGGAAATGGGTTAAGGCAGGTTGTGCTGTAAACTGTAATAATCAAAACAATCACAGGACTTATTTTAACACATTTTGATTATTAAATTAAACTGACAAAAGTAGCAAATATTAATGATGTACATCCAGTTCAAACCGAACCTTCTGGAGCTATTTGATCTTGGTCTGCAGTATTTGCTCAAGCTTGTATGTCCGAGTACTTTAGGTAGTTAGGGTGTATTCAACATAATCCTTACTGATTCTTCTTGTTCTCATAGCAGAGACAGCGGTTACAGAGATTTTGGAGGTATCAGTCGTGACTACAGCCCTCCTAGGGACTCATTCAGGGACAGAGGCATTTCCAGGTAGGTAACTTGTAATTATCTGGTATTGAACCCAGTACTTTTGTCTGCAGACTGTTTTCAGCCTTTACCTGAAAGAAACATCTTTCCACACCTTTGCAAACAGAGTAGATCCAGATCAGATTGCTTCTGCAGAGCCGTCTGATCTGGGTCTTCTCTGATTGGACAGGAAATGATATCTGATTCTACAATTTGTGCCATAGCTAATATAAAATCCTTTTGGCATATAACATTAACACTTCTCTTGCTGAATTTTAAAATACATTTCTCCTTCTTTACCCATGCCCTGTTGTATAAATACATATATCTTCACTGTGTACAAGTATTTCGCTGTGCAATCACTGCTGTGGAGTGCACTGGTTCCAAAATCAATTTGTAAATAGTGCAGGAGCTGTCTCATCTGGGTCTTCACTATTTACAGGTAGGTATATTGACGTGAATAGCAAGCGAAGGGTTAATACAACTATTCAAAAAGCCGTAAACAAATATTGCTGATGTCATTATCCTTATCAGGTAAAGGGTCAAGTCTCCAAACAGAGTTCTCATTAATGGATGTTGGGATTGGTCAGGTTCTCTATACTGCTTTTGGATATGTGCATTCAACCAGAAATCTACTCTGGTTGCTTTGAGTCTTTGCTGGTTAACCCTTTCCCTGTTCTCTGTTTATTCCAAATTTCAGTACCTACTGAATATTCATGAACAAAATAGTTATAATATAATATGGAAGGTGGATCATTGTAGACATTTTAGAAACTAAAGTAACATCTCTGTCAAATTCCATTAGCAAATGGATCAGACCCTGATCAGACAGCTCCTATAGCAGCCGTCTGATCTGGGTCTACTCTGTTCACAAATGTGTGAAAACACGTTTATATGAGGGAAAGGGTTAATGGATGTTGGGATTGGTCAGGTATACTGCTTTTGGATATGTGCATTCAGCTTGAAATCTACTCTTGTTGCTTTGAGTCTTTGTTGGGTAAACTGCAGTACAATGTGGGTTTAACCCTTTCCCTGTTTTTGTATGTATTCAAAATTTCTATACCTACTAAATATTCATGGACAAAATAGTTATAATGAAATATGGATGCTTGAACATTGTCACCATTTTAGAAATTAAACAGATCTTCCAAATTCCATTAACAAATAGAGCAGACCTTAATCAGATGGCTCTTACAGGAGTGATCTGATCTGGGTCTTCTCTGTTTGCAAGGGTGTGAAAAGGTGTTTATATGAAGGAAATATTTAAACTAGTACAGTACTTGATCTGGTATTAATATATGTGATGTTGACAGAGTTTTTGTGCTTATGTTTTATTTTGCCTTTGTTTCATGGAACCAGTATAACATGATGAAATAAATTATAAGAACATTCTCTCTCTTTTCTTTGTTTTTCCTTTGTCCATTCAATATGGTTTTCATTCACTGATTGCTGATTTTCTTGTATCAGGGACTATGGGACAAGCAGGGATCTAGGTGGCTCCTCAATGAGCCGCAGTTTTGATACAGGCAGAGACTCATTCTCAAGTCGTGACCCCTACAGACGAGATGACTACACCCAATCGCGGGATAGAGATTATGGAATGTCAAGAGACCCACCTAGTCGAGATTATCTGTCACCAAGGTTAGAGCCTTTCCTTGTTGAATATCCAGATAAAAAAAATATGACATCATGAATGTTTATTAGATGATTTTTATATGTACACAGAACATTTTTGTGTATTCCTGTAGAAACTATAGAGTTAGATACTATCATAATTTCACAAGCAACAGCAGACCCTGATCTGGGTCTACTATGTTTGTAGAGGTGTGAAAATGCATTCACCTGACAGAAAGGGTTGAAGGTCAGATGCATATAACATGACCTACTTTGTGTTAACTGCTTTGGCAAGTTGACCCTTAGGAGACTTTTCCATCATCTGGTTCTCACTTTTTTTTTTGTCATCACACTTCAGGAGGCAGATGACACACATTTTTTTACCCTCTACTCCATAAATATGCCTTTCTACAACTTTGCAAACAGAGTAGACCAAGATCAGACCCGAACAGAGCTGTTTGATCAGTCTGCTCTGTTTGCTTATAGAATAACATTGATCTGATTCTATAGTTTCTGCAATGGCCGAAATTTTCCATGTTCATGTGCCATTGTAAAAAATGATCTAAATAGAATTAATGATGTCATTATTTCTTACATAAATATTCATGGAGTAAAGAGTTAAACACTTAAACCTTTACTCCATAAATATGCCTTTCTACGCCTTTGCAAACAGAGTAGACCTAGATCAGACAACTGCTGTAGGAGCCGTCTGATTGAGGTTTGCTCTGTTTACTTATGAAATAATACAGATATGATTCTATAGTTTCTGCCTTGGCTGAAATTTCCCATGTTCATATGCCAGGTGAAAGATTAATTAATATTCATGGTGTTGTTTTTTCTCACATAAATATTCATGGAGTAAAGGGTTATCATTATACTTATCATAGTTAACACATATGTCTCATTGCCAGACATTTAGATGTATTACAGCTCTATCTATAGATCTATGTATCTAAAATAGCAACAGTAGTATAACAACAGTATTTATATTTTCAGGGATAGCTCACGAGGACTGGGAAGAGATTTTGACAGAGGACCTCCAATCAGAGATTCCTACGATTCCTACAGAGGTAAGTAGTTTTAACTATGGTATACTCCCGCAGACTTGTTTGAGGGGTTATACTGGAATCACCCCATTGGGTTGGCTGATGGGCGGTCAGTCCATCCATTGGTCCATCTCACAGTATTTAAATGTGGGTAGTTGGGTGTCATCGTCCTTCAGTCTTAATGTTATTGAATTGATACTTGCTATATACATAATAAACATGAATAGTAGATGTGCAAGACACAATTTTCATGTGTTTAGTGGCAGGCATTGCAGAATTATCTCCCCTTGAACTTTGAGTAATTTTGTAATTATTATACCCCCGCAAACTTGGAATCATGCTGTCCGGTGCTTGGTCGGTCGGTCAGTCCGCATTTGAACATGGGGAGTTGGTGTTGCAAACTCCTTCAATCTGAAAGTTATTCAGTTTATATTTGGTAGACATAATAACCATGAATGGTAGATGTGCAAGACGCAATTTTCATGTGTTTAGCGCTGGACATTGCAGAATTATCTCCCCTTGAACTTTTGAGTATTTTTTGTCATTTTTGAATGAAACATGGGGAGTTGATGTTGCAAACGTCTTCAGTTTTAAAGTTATTGAATTTATGTATTGTATGCATAATAACCATGAATAGTAGATGTGCAAGACTTAATTTTCATGTGTTTACTGCTGGCCGTTGCAGAATTATCTCCCCCTGAAATTTGATTTTTTTTTTGGATCATTTTTGCATTAAACATGCGGAGTTGGTGTCGCAAACTCTGATCTTTAATATTTTTTGTCATCTAGAAACATGGGGAGTTGGTGTCGCAAACTCTCTTGTGTTTACTGCTGGCCATTGCAGAATTATCTTCCCTGAAATTTGATTTTTTTTTTTTGGTCATTTTTGCATTAAACATGCGGAGTTGGTGTCACAAACTCCTCCTTCAATCTGAAAGTTATTCAGTTTATATTTGGTATACATAATAACCATGAATAGTAGATGTGCAAGACGCAGTTTCATGTGTTTAGCCCTGAGCATTGTAGAATGATCTCCCTTGAAATATGAGAATTTTTGTCATTTTGCCCAAACTCTTCCTTCAATTTGAAAGTTATTGAATTGATACTTTGCCATAAATACTAACTACGAATAGAACATGTGCAAGACACAATTTTCCTTTGTTTAGTGGTAGGCATTACAAAATTATCTCCACTTGGACTTTGAGTATTTTGTCGTTTGATCCTGTTACATGGGTAGTTGATGTCACAAACTTGGATTTGCTATCAAGGCTGCCGTGTTGGGGTATTTATCACCTTTAGTGATAGTTCTAGTTTGGTCCTGTAACATGGGTAGTTGGTGTCACAAACTTGGTTTTGTAATCAAGGCTGCAGTGCGCAGTGTTCATTACCGTTATTGATAGTTCTAGTTTGTTTACCTCTGTATAATAAACCCACTACTCCATGGATATTCATGTAGGAAATAATGACATCATGAATACTAGCTTTTCAACTCTTGCAAACAGAGTAGACCTAGATCAGATAGATGGGTCACGTATCAACTATCTGATCAGGGTCTGCTCTGTTAGCTAATTGGAGTAATGTATCCGATGCTATAGTTTGTGCTATGGAGTAATGTATCCGATGCTATAGTTTGTGCTATAGCTAAAGAACCAGTGTTCGTATATCATTATAAAAATTCAGGTAATTCATACTCATGATGTCATTATTTTTTAACCCTATGCCTTTCTTTGCCTTTGCAGAGTTGACCAAAATCATATGGCTCCTATAGGAACTGTCTGATGAGGGTCTGCTCTGTTTGCTGATGATTCTACAGTTTCTGCCATGGCCAAAACATCATGTGTCCTTTGCAGCTATTATGACAATGACAATAAATTAATGTTCATAATGTCATTATTTCTTACATGAATATTCATAGAATAAAGGGTTAAACGATTATTAATGAGGTAACAGGTTAATGAAGTAGACTTGTTTGCTGGATGTAGCGTTTATCACTGGTATTGTGTTTTCTTTGAAACAGATCGACAATCAGGCCCCCCAGCCAGAGGCTACGGAGGTAAGTTTTTATACAGAATTGCAACACAATATTGGCCAAATGGCATGAATAGAATGCTATGACACATTGGTCTAGACATATGTAAGTTAGGAGAATGTAACAACAGACACACAAAGATTTGACTCACAAAATCGGAACTGGATAATTATCAACAAGAAAAAATAATGCTTTGTCAGCATTGGTAGTATAAAAGTAAAAAGAGGATGAAAGCTCAGCAGCATGGTTACAGATTGAAGAAAAAACAATCAGAAAGATTGTAAAGCCAATAAATCCTACAGAAATAAAAAGTATTTATTAGACTGTGTTGAGGAATACACTCATTCATAACTGTGAAGAGAAACAGTCCCAACAAATACTATGAAGAGAAACGGTCCCATCAAACTAATTCTTGAATGAGCAAAAAGAATTGTAGATATTTAATTGTATTTGTAGATCTGTGTTCTACATATGCTAATAATATAGCCAGTGAGGCTATTCAACTATTGTTGAAGTGAAATACATTGAAGTAAGAGTATATCGATGAACAGGATTTATGTCTGGACCATTCTAGACACATTTTGACCATTGTCACAAGGACAGAGTGACATTTTGTCTTTGGACAGGAAGGAGATTAAACAACAATGAATACATGTATGAGAATATGAGTGTATTGTTCACTGATCAAAAATATCTGAAGAAAATATAATAAAATCAGATGAAAATGGAAAGGGTGGGTTATAGGAGCTTAACTGGCAATACCCTTGACATAGATGGCACAGATTGTACTGCATTTCAATACACAACTAAACATTTAAGTTTTAATCTGTAAACTGTTAGATAATGCTGAGATTTTTATTGGGCAAGAAACAATGTGTAGTCGCAGCTCTCATGTTTTCATGGCTTTGATTTCAGCATTTGTTTTTACTTCATATCAATTACAATGGCCAAAACATGTCTTATTCTACATATTGTCCATTGAATGTCTGAATTTTTTAACAAACAGACATATAATATATACATACAGGAGATGTTCTTGTCTCGAACTTTGACCTCGGAATTAAACCTCAGAAATTTAATGAGAGAAAGGGATTATGTTCAGAAATATCAGAGGCTTTGCAAGATTCAAACTGTAAAATAAACCTTTCTTTTAGATAGGAAGAGATTTGAGAGTTGAAGCAGTCAACAGAAGTATATGATGTGTGTATGTAGTCATTTATTAAGAAGTGACAGAAAAAAGTAGGAAATTTCTATAGAGCATGGAAGATGAACTGAACAGAAGGGATGTATAAATACATGGTCTCATGACATATGGTTTGTGATTACAAGACAGTTTAATTGTTGATACAAACCTACCATAGACCAATAGGCTATTATAGTATATGCCTTTTTAATGTCATGATAGTTTGTACTGTCAAAGAAAGAATGGAACCCCCCCCCCCCCCCCTTGAATATTGAAAAAGAAATAGAGGGAGTAAATTTTCTTATGGACTTGGAAGTACATTATCATCTAAAAAGCTGATGGGAAGAATTACATGCACATATACTTAAGAATATTCTGCCTCTTGAACAGTTGAAATATGAATGGACATTTTGTCAGTTGATATAACTTGAGACAAAAATGACCAGCACAAATAATGATGTTACTGAAACATGGATGAATCATATAGAAAAAAGGAATGAGAAACAAATCACATCATTGCCATAAGTTAAAATAGGCTTCATGCAAATAGGCATGTCAAGCCTTCAAAGCACAGTAAAAACGTAACAAATGTCAAACCTTCAATACAACAAACATCTGAATGATGAGAAGGAAACACTGGCTTATGTATGGCATGACCAGAAATTACCCAACACTAGATTACAGTTGGTTTTGTAATGCTATAAAGTATGAAGAAAAATGTTATCTGGAATATAAAACATAACAGGAAGGAGAGTTATTAGTTTAATATTTACAGATATCAATTTACAGAAAGCAAGAAAAGGAGGAACTAAATATGAAATAAGTCGATGGATGCTGAAGTTGCTTTGATAGGTTTTACCAGATCACTGATGAATTTACTAGTGATATCACTAAACTCAAATTGACTACACAATTAACAGGCGCTTACATGTGTTACTAACCTGTAATACAGAGAGAGTTGTTGGATGAGGATATACAGTATGTGCTACTCTGTCAATCTAATTAACATCGTGCCAAACTGACTGATTTAGCGTTACAACTTGTGGAGAGGAGGCATTTATTGTCTGAACCAACAAGAGCAAACATCAATGACAAGGTTGTTATCAAACTGTTTTAGATTCAGATTCATGATTGGTAGTCTAAAAATTATTAGCCTACTAACTGCAACCTTGCTTGCATTTTCAACCAGCTAGGATTCAAATGAGATGCTGGGTAACATAGCATATGTATTGGTATACAGTAAAACCTCTCTATAACGACCACTAAATTGTGGTAATTAGTTGGTATTTTGGGCAGGTGGTTGCTTAAAGCAATGTGAAAGTAAAACAGAACTCTCCTATAGGAGCGTTCTGTTTTACTTTCGTCTTGCTTTAAGCATCCACCTGCCTTTAACACAAAATACTTGATGTAATTTAGTGGTCGTTATAGACAGGTTTTACTGTATATGAAAAGTAGAAATTTACAAGTAAACTGTAAAATTATATTAAAAAATTTAGAAAACAGAATGTCCACTACAAGTTCTAATGAATGGTGAAAGAAAATGTGATATTGGCTAGGCTGGTGTGTAGATAAGACTATTGTATTGTCTTGGCTACTGACAAATGATATAGGAAAGATAATTTGACAAACAGAATGGAGTTCAAAATAAAATGTATTAACCCATTCCCGCATATTGACGCCTTTTGACGCTTTTGTAAAAGTCACTTCATGAAATCATTGTGATAAATAGAGCATTTGCTCCTGTGGAGCAAATGCTCTATTTATCACAATGGTTTCAAAACTACACAATTCTGAAAATGTTCCTTTTCTCTAGTTAATGCTCCTTTTGGGTAGATTTAATCAAAGAGGTTAGGTCTAAAAATAGCCTATTAAAGTGGGAATGTATTAGTATTAGTTGATGGTTATAGGTGTATAGGAAGGATTAATAAGAGAAGTCAAAACTGGCAAAGAAAAGTACAAAACTGGCAAAAACTGGCAAAGAAAAGTCCAAAACTGGCATAGAAAAGTACAAAACTGGCAAAGAAAACTGGCAAAGAAAAGAACAAAACTGGCAAAGAAAAGTACAAAACTGGCAAAGAAAAGTACAAAACTGGCATAGAAAAGTACAAAACTGGCAAAGAAAAGTACAAAACTGGCAAAGAAAAGAACATATAGTTGTGTTGAAGAAAAATGGTAGATGTTGTAAGGCAGCTGAAAAAGTCAGAGGTAATAGAAATAAAAGCTTGAACAAGCAGGGAAACAATGAGAATGAGTTTTTCAACTGGAGAGGACTAGAACGGTATATGATGCGAGCTTGAAAGATAATTTATACAAGGAAAAAAGTGTAATTCTGATAATATAAGAAAATAAAAAAGAATAATAAAATCCTGCCTGCTAGATGAAAAGATCAGTTCTGTATAGTTGCCATTAGTATGAGATACAGCTTTATAAACGTGTCATGAATTGTAAAGTAAAAGGAAGAGTTACAATCAAATATATAATGTAAGCATGGAATGGATTTAATACATGACCGATATTGTAAAACTGTTAGAATGTGCATCTATATATATATGTTTGTGAGATAAATACAACAAGTAGCATTATCATACCTATGGGTAACCATTTACTCCATGAATATTCATGTTAGAAAATGATGACATTATCAATATTAATGAGATTAATTTACACGAGACTTTTGCCAAAGCAGAAACTGAAGAATCAGATCCTTTTCATTCCATAAGCAAACAGAGCAGGCCCTGATCAGAAGGCTCCGATAGGAATTGTCTGATCTGGTTCTTCTATATTGCAAAGGCATATCTATGGAGTAAAGGGTTAAACACATACTTTTGTATTTTGAAATGATAATTTCTTTATATCATGTTAAGCATAGAAATGAAGATTATAGAACATGAATATCAATCTGCTTTAATTCATTGCTTAATAGACAATCTTTAAAAGCAGCAGTATGACTCAGGAAAGCAAATTTTGTTTGGAAATTAATTTTACTGTTTCAAAATTGACTCAAGGTTGATATTTTATTAGAAATAGTAGGTAATTAGTGAAGACAGAAAAAAGGGGAAAAAATAAAGAGCCTGAAGGTTTGGAATTTCATTTGATCGATAAATCGAGATATACATATATGAAGTGATGTGCCTAACACACATGATGAGATGGACAGCAGTGTAAACAGATATTTTTGCAATCGAAGGATCTGATATGGTAACAGAAAAGTTCTCAATCCGTTCACCACTGGCTGTAGTAGTAAATGAGCTGATTATAAAGTCAACAGATAATACATATATCTTGCAATTCTGATTATTTATCTGATGCCTCTTGATGCTACCCTGATTCTACATTTATTACAATCTAAGCATGTAAGTACAGTCAGGTAAGTATACTAGCTATATTGATGTAAAATGCATCTTACAAAGCATTGACAATGTTATAGGCTCACCACCCAGACGAAGCTCTCCACCTCCTCGATCATACTCGCCCCTTGGTCTCGATAGGAGCAGAGATTTAGACAGAGATAGGGGGAGAGGTGACTACAGTCCTGGATCGCGCAGGCCAGCTCCATTTGATTCTCGCGGTCCTCCACCACCTAAAAGATCTCGACCAGACGATAGTATGCCTCCTCGGGGTCCTCCCCGTGATGGACCCGCGAGAGGTATGTCTCGAGATGGACCACCAAGGGATTCCCCAAGAGGCCCTCCAAGAGACGGAATGTCCTCACGAGGCCCACCAAGGGGCCCTCCTCGTGATACTTCCAGAGATGGGGGTAGAGGAGGACCGCCGCCATTTAGAAGATGAGTGCTGATAAAATAAACAGTTGAAACCTTGTTTAAAACAGAAGTGTTGTAAATATGGATCTTGACCAGCAGAATATCCTCAAAGAACAAATGACAGATAGTCTATGTGGTGTTTCAATAGATTTTAAATTTTAGAATAACAGATTTTAAACTAGAGTGGATATGAAGAAAATAATGCCATGCAAACTTTGGACATAAACAATCGAGAGAAAAGTGGACAAATTGCAGGTCATGTGTTGAAGAAGGAAAGTTATCTGATGTTTACATTCTGAATAGTATCATGGAATACCCCAAGTGCACATTGTATGTGTTCATTACTTTAATATATTATAGAGAAGGTGGCTATAGTTAGACAGAATTGGGCATTGCTACTGTTATTACGCAGCTTTCTGTTCATTGCAACTGATCTTCATGATGTAGGTGAAACAAAGACTTGGAGACTACTGGCTCCTTGGTGTCTCTGTCCACAGGTGAGAGGTGGAAAGCTCCAATGAAAACGTGTGTTGTTGATGTTGTCTTAAACCATTTGTGTCATCACTGCTTTATAGTCTTCAATTTTACTATCATGATCAATAAAACATTTCATTTTTGACTTGGTAGTAATATCAAAGTTCCTTCTAGTTATCGTTGAAAAGATGAATTTTTAATAGTAAGTCACGTTATTATGGAAAGATAGTATATAAGATATTAACAGAAAAGAACATTCGGGTCATTTTCATGGATACAGTTTTTTCTTTCACTAAAATCAAAAGAAAGACCAAAAGAAAAGACTCAACTATGACTTGAACCAATGCAAAGAAAACTTTTTAAAAAAGCACCTTTGAACTACTGCTGTTGAAAACAAATGGTTCCAATGAAAATAAGAAAAATCGCAATGCCCACAGATATTAGGAAACAAGAGTACACTTAGAATGGTCTTCTGGCAACAAATAGTCTTTTCAGTGTTTCAAAAGCCACTAGGTTTTGGGAAAATGGAAACTGAGTTTGATACTTAATACCATATTACTGGGAACAGCTCAATGTCACAGGCAATAAGCGAACTTTGAAAGGCTAGACAGAATATTCTGGAAATTTGAATTGAATATGGGACATTTAAACCTTAACGTAATGAATATTCATGTTAGAAAAATTGAACGGGAATTAGAGATGGAGATCATTATAGTAATGAACACAGGAATTTGGCCATGGCAGAAGACTACGCCTTTGCAAACAGAGTAGACCCAGATCAGACGGTTCCTATAGGAGCTGTCTGATCAGGGTCTGCTCTGTTTGCTTATGATAGAATGTAGATATGATTATTCAGTTTCTGTCATGGCCAAAAACTCATGTGCCCATGTGCTTTTATAACAAATTAATCTAATTAATATTCATGATGTCATATTTTTTACATGAATATTCATGGAGGAAAGGGTTAAATCAGAATGAATAAATGTTTTGGCTCATAAATGTAAAAAGAGAACAGGTGTAAAAGTTGAACATCTGTCCAAAGATCATCCAAAGGTATGCAGATGACAATTCTAGATTTTCTAAAGGGGTGGAGGAGCAAGGGTTTGCTTGTGGACAAAAAAAAATCTCTTGAAAGATTGTTGGAAAAAAAGAGACATCTTGAAATGAGAAATGATGGTACATTTGATGATTAAAATTGAATTGTGGGGTTGTGTAAATGAGTACAGAAACAGAGAGTCTTAAAGAATGCAAAATGAAGCAGACAAAACATATAACCAAATGGTGTTAATAAAACGTGTATTGGAAAATATCATCTAGATTTGGAAGAAGAAAAAAACCCAAGAAAAGTGAATCACTGAAAACTATTCAGATTGTCAAAGGAAGAGATGGATATTTTAGGTTATTGCAAGTTACAAATTCCTGATGCATGTAATGTAATACAAGTTCCATGTTTGACACTGGTCAATATCTGCAGACACACATGAGATTCAAGTTATATTAAGACTCTTTGCATGCTAGCTGCACATGTGTGGTGATTGTGTATGCTTATTTTTAGGATCTGTTTGCCTCTCTAAAAAATTAAGAGAAATGGAGAAAAAGTATCTTTCAGAATTGTAGCTGACAACAATTTTGTCATTCGAAATTTCTTGACGCAGAGTTGACACCTTTGCCAACAGAACAAAACCCAGATCAAATGGTGCAGGTAAGTGCCGTCTGATCAGGGTCCGCTCTGTTTGTTTCTGGAATTTAATAGAAAACATTTTACAGTTTCTTTCATTGCCAAAAATGTCCTTTTTAACCCTCTACTCCATAAATATGCCTTTCTATGTCTTAAACAGAGTAGACCCAGATCAGATAGCTCCTATAGGAGTCATCTGATCAGGGTCCGCTCTGTTTGCTTATGATATTATATAGATATGATTTTTCAGTTTCTGCCATGGTCAAAAGTTTGTGTATCCATTCCATGTGCAATCTTTATTAATATTCATGATGTCATTATTTCTTACATAAATATTCATGGGGTAAAGGGTTAATTTGACATTACAAAAAATTCAATTCATGAATATACATAAATATTTATCAGGTTTCAGAAAGGGTTAAAAGTTACAATTACTATCCTGTTAGTCTCCACATCAGTTGAGCATCATTGGAATTGGTTGGCCTGGTATAAGTATTGTGTGGCAGAATGTTGAACTGTACAAGACCGTGCATGTGATAGGCAAGACAGCCAACAATGATGCTGTTATTGAGCTGCCTTCATTTGGTTTGTCCATTCAGACCTCAATGATGTATTGAAATCAAAGTAAACAAATACTCTGGTCAACTGTTGAATGTTGAGATTATGGTCTTGTGTGATCCAAGTTGCAGTATGTTTAAGTTTTTTTCAGAATACTTGCTTTTCAATTGAAACTTATCAAGCTTCTGATAAGGTAATGATTGGATGAAATCTGCTAATAGAAGAATTTCAGACCTCCTAAATAGCTTTCTGACTGAATGGAATTGTAAGGATTGCTATGGATGGTAAAAGATTGCTTATTTTCAGTAAGATGTAATATGACTTAGCAAATTGTCATACATGGCATTCAACAGTTATGATCTAGAAGAAAAGAATATAAGAAAATATAACGCAAAATAAATACAACATACTAGAGTACAACATAAAATAAGAAAAGTGAGTCGTGAAAATAAAGGAATTTGGGCTGCACAGGGATAAAATTGAAAGAAATCTTTAAAGATTAAATACTGATGGAGAAAGTAAAATAAATTTACATGGGAAAATATGCAAACATGCTTTGAAATGTGGGAATATACATACCAGAAACCCGTATGGCTATGATAAAGTGAATCCTGGATCACTCAAAAACGTAAGATACGAACGGAAATAGTCCTTGATTACTTGATATTTTGTCTATGAATCATTGTCATTTAGCTGTTATGAGTATCTCAAAATGCACAGCAAGTCTTACTTTCCGAAGAGTAGAAATCTACATGATGCGGAGGAGAATCTCGTAAACCCAGTGTTAATATGCACCAGGAAAGATCAAGAAAGATCAAGGAAAATGTGAACAAGCACATACAGACCAAAGGAAAAATAATCCAAGGATGGATGATACAGATACAATACCGATACAGATAAGTGGAAAAAACCAGTGTACAATCTTTAGTAGTCACTTTGATGAATTACTGGGTCTAAACTTTATTGTAAAGTGAAAAGATGTACATTGAGGAGTTTTTTTTATGTCTGCATGAATACTATACACTTTTTATGCAGGTATTAATTTTTACAAATGAACCAAGGAAACGAATTTATCTTGCACTAAAGAAAAATTCCCACAAAAGTATGGGTTTACTTTATGAAGGCTTGTTTTTGGATTTTGTTTTAGAATGGTTCTGGAATACAAGGAATATGGATGCAATTCATTTTAAAAACAAACACTTGTTCCAACTTTGAATTAGGTCAGACATGGATTTCACCTTCACAGAATTACTTTTCAAAATTGTACTTATATCAGAAATACTGCTCAGGAAAGGAAATTATGAAGTACCAATATGTGTATTATATTTTCCCAGTATAGGGGCTTAGTACAAAGCTTTACCGCATTCATATGTACAAAAGTTTTGCTTTATCCTTTTCCCCGTTCTATATTTATTTAAAATTTCAGTACCTACTGAATATTCATAGACAAAATAGTTATAATGAACTATGCAAGATGGAATATTGTAGCCATTTCAGAAAGTAAAGAAACAGATCTTTCAAATTCCACTAGCAAACAGAGCAGACCCTGTGCCTATAGGGGCCATCTGATCTGGGTCTACTCTGTTTGCAAATGCGTGAAAACGCGTTCATATGAAGGCAAGGGTTAAGCCTATATTTCTACCTTCAGCCCTAACAATTATGACACTCTTATTAACTTATTCATATGATATATGGCTTTCATATTTACATATTTCATGTAATATTTAATTTATTGATATTGAAAATGGCCCATCGGTATTTAACTCTTTCCTTCATATAAACATGTTTTCACGCATTTGTAAACAGAGTAGACCAAGATCAGATGGCTTCTATTGGAGCCGTCTGATCAGGGTCTGGTCTGTTTGCTATTGGAATTTAATAGGTCTATTTCTTTACTTTCTAAATGCCTTCAATATTTCATTATAATTGTTGTACATGAATATTCAGTAGGTATTGAAATTTGGAATAAATATAGAACAGGGAAAGGGTTAAAGGTAGAGTTCATTGGACAGGAAATAATTAAATTTGCTACAGATTTTTAATGACAGGCAGGGCAGACCCAGATCTGATCTGGAATTACAGTTTGCAAATGTCAGTTTACTGGTTTCCAGCATTCGGCCAGGGTTAAATGACAATAGATTTGGTGCATACATGTATGTATGTGTTCTCTACTGTGCATTTTTCATAGACTATGTTTAAATAAATATATCATGATTTTTAAACTCCTTTAACACATTACCCCCTAGTGACGCAGTTTTGCGCCTCTGTGAAATTACCATTTTGAAACCATTGTGATAAATAGAGCATTTGCTCCTATGGAGCAAATGCTCTATTTATCACAATGGTTTTAAGACAACAATTCTAAAACTCTCCTTTTCTATAGTTAATGCTCCTTTTCGGTAGATTTATTCGAAGAGGTTGGGTCTAAAAATAGCCCAGGAGTTAATTGGGAGACCCTTACAATTATGCTAACGGAGTTGACCCATACCAAAGGACTCCTGTAGGAGCCATCTGATCGGAGTCTACTCAGTTTGCTTATGGAATAATATAGTTCTGATTATACAGTTTCTGCAATGGTCAAAAATTCCTGTGTTCATGTGCTGTTAATTTTTTTTATATAATTACATGTATATGCCTTTCAAAGTGGTATCTAAGATCAACTGATTCATATTGAAGGCCAAAAAGTCTTGAAGAATTTTAATGGAAAATAGTGCAGGTCCAGATCAGAGAGATTGGAATCATTCATCTATGGGGTTCATTTTGTAAGTAGCTGGTGTATTTAATACACCTTTTTTTACGCCTTTGCAAATAGAGTAGACCCAGATCAGATGGCTCCTGTAGGAGCTGTGTGATCAGGGTCAGCTCTGTTTGCATATGATATAGATCTGACTCTACATGTACAGTTACCAGGGTAAAAAAAAAAAAAGTCCCTTATTCATGATGGTATAATAAAAACTCAAGCTAGTCAATCTTAAGTCATTATTTCTGACAAAAATATTCATGGAGTAAAGGGTTGATTTTATAACGTAAAACTCCGCAAAAAGACTTCCCATGTACACAATTCTGCTAATGATATAGATAAAAGACCTTTATTATATGTACTAGTTATTTTACTGTATCGGATTGTATTGCAAAAGATTATATTTAATTGAGGGATGTGTGTATCTCTTACAGGTTGATACGAGATCGTGTTTATCTTGGCCATTAACGCGAGCAATAGATGAAGGTGTCTAAAGAAAAACTCAATTTCTTTGACTGGTAAGCTTTTACAGACTACATACCAGTAATTGTCCTTGTTTGGATGTGTTTGTCATGTTTATATTTATACCCCGCAATTTGTTTGAGGGAGTATACTGGAATCGCCCTCTCCGGTGGTTGGTCAGTCGATCGGTAGGACAGTCAGTCAGTACATCCGTCCGCATGTTAATATGGATATTTGGTGTTCGAACTCCTACTTCAATATATATTTGGTATACATAACAACCACGAATAGTAGACATGCAAGACGCAAGTTTCATCTGTTTACCACTGAGCATTGCAGGATTATCCCCCCCCCCGGTCATTTGTTTCTGTAACATGGATAGGATAGTTGGTGTCATGATCTCCTCCTTCAAATTGAAAGTTATTTAATTGATATTTGGTATGCACAATAGCCATGGCTAGTACATGTGCAAGATGCAATTTTCATATGTTTAGATGCAGACTTTGAAGAATGATCTGCCCTTGAACTTTTGAGTATTTTTGTCATTTGGTCCTCTATCATTAGTAGTTAGTGTCACAAACTTGGATTTGCAATCAAAGCTGCCATGCAGAGGTATTCATCACCTTTAGTGATAGTTCTAGTTCTACCCAGAATGGCAAAATCATGTGCCTTATTCTGGATTTGCTGCCTTTTAGAAAACTTAAAAGCTATCTTATGATCTTGGCAATGCTAAGTCTGTTTTCTTTGTAGATTAAGAAATGTCAAGATATTTGGTTTTGATTGTATCGTTATTACTTTGTGTCTAGACTGTAAACCACTTCTTGAAACCATTGTGATAAATAGAGCATTTGCTCCTATAGGAGTAAATGCTGTATTTATCACAATGGTTTCAAACTACAAAATTCTAAAATTTTACTTTTCTCTAGAAAATGCGCCTTTTGGGTAGATTTGTTCAAAGAGGTTGGGTTTAAAAATAGCCTATGGAGGAAAGGGTTAACCTAGCCCAGTAGGGAATAAACTTTGACTACATATTGATAAGTTATCCTTTAACGCTTTACTCAATAGTTACACCTTTCTATGCCTTTGCATGCAAAGTAGACTCGGATCAGACAGCTTCTGTAGGAGCCATCTGATCAGGATCTACTCTGTTTGCTTCTGAAATAATATACTATATTATAGATATTTAGCAGTTTCTGCCTGTGTTCATGTGCCATTATAAAATTTGATGTGATTAGTTTTATGAAGTCATTATTTCCTACCTGAATTTTCATGGAGTGAAGGGTTTAAAGCTTTAGAACTTTTACCCCTATCGGACAGACAATGATATACAGTAAAACCTCTATATCGGCCACTAAATTACATCAAATATTTTGTGTTAAAGGCAGGCGGCTGCTTAAAGCAAGGTGAAAGTAAAACAGAACGCTCCTATAGGAGTGTAGATCTGTTTTACTTTCACCTTGCTTTAAGCAGCCACCTGCCCTAAATACCAACTAATTAACACAATTTAGTGGTCGTTATAGAGAGGTTTTTACTGTACACACCTCGTTTGTTTTATTGTACAATATTTATCCATTTTCAAATAGAATATTCATTTATTGTATTGTGTTTACTTTCTGAATAAAACGTGTGTGTTCTTGTTTTCAAATCAGAGTTGACATCCGATGGAGCAACCACAGGCTGATGGGTATACATGTAATTTAGCTTCATGCACTCCAGTACCATAAACCTGTTTGCAATCATGTAAGTATTTGTTCCGTATTTATTCTAAATATTGGGACACCCTATCTCCTATGTTTTTTTAACCCTTTACTCCATGAATATTCATGTAAAAAATAACGACAAATATATAACGACAAATATTAATTAGAATTTTTGGCCATGATAGAAACGTTAGAATCATATATATATATTATATCATAAGCAAACAGAGCAGACCCTGATCATATGGCTCATACAAAGAGCCATCTGATCTAGGTCTACTCTGTTTGCAAAGGCATCTATAGAAAAGGCGTATTTATGGAGTAAAGGGTTAAGGTAAATAAGTCATTTGGGCAATGTTTGATAACTTTTAGTGAAACAACCAAATAGCAAATGTTATAAAGTATTCCTTCAGGAGCAGGAGGAGATTGACCCAAGTCTTAATTATATGCCTGAGTTGGTTTGGATATGTAGGATAATAAGGAGGATACAGGCATGAAATTCATATGAAGAAAAACATCACTAATCCAAACTTTTAACAAAGAAATGTTGAGAAGTTTTTTAGTCAAACATCTGCTTAACCCTTTCCCTCATATAAATGTGTTTTCACGCATTTGCAAACAGAGTAGACCCAGATCAGACGGCTCCTAGAGGAGCCGTCTGATCATGGTCTGCTCTGTTTGCTAATAGAATTGATAGATCTGTTTCTTTACTTTATTAAAGGGGATGTCCCTACATTTGACGCGTTTCATAAACACTTAAAATATACAAAACTCATTTATTTATATGCTGAAAAGGAGTATATCGCAAAAAGCCCCATCCAATTACAGTTTATAATGACAAAACATCCATGTGTTTGATATCGCCGATCACGGTTTTACTACCCAAAGTTTCAGTTTTATTCGGGTTGGGTTTTAGTTTTGTAACTGTTCGCCCTATTCGCGATTCTCCGAACACTTCCGAGAAAGCTATTACATAAACAATGGAGGGATCGGGTGATCATCGGCAAAACGCGGAAGAATTTAACGGAAAAGGCCGATAATATTGTGTTGTAGAACAAAAATTATCAGTATTGATGAAATCGGTTTATTTGTATCACAGGGGCATTTTTCGATATAAGTTCAAATTGGGAACCTTTATAATAATGATAGAGCATAACAAATACCAAGTTTTATGATATTACTGAAAGTATGCGATCATTGTAGGGACTTCCTCTTTAAATGTCTACAATGCTCCACCTTTCAGATTTCTTTATAAATATTTTGTTAATGAATATTCAGTAGGTATTGAAATGTGGCCTAAATACAGAACAGGGAAAGGGTTAATACATGGTGAAAGTCATGTAGAGCTTTCTGCATGACCTTCACTCTGCATTAAGCTACAACCTGTCAAGAAGACCAGTATTGATACTTTTTTGAGTGCATGTATTAGGAGAGGTTTTACTGTATGATTTAGAAAATATTTAAATGAAAAGGATGGTTTAGTCCTCAAGTGTAATTCATCGATTGACCAAAGTTTATTATATCTTACCCTAATCACTTAAAGTATTCGGACAAACAGTTTTGTGCAAATAGTGCAGACCCAGATCAAACTACTCCTTGGAGGAAAAAAAAAAAGTACCTAGTTATAGTCTACTCTTAGTCAGAATGACTGCTCAGCCAACTGTACATTTACTCCCCTGGTCGTTGTGCCATTCGCATACAATATCGAGCACTGCTAACATATGGCGCCATTACACAGCCACAGTACCGGCTAGTGACCCTCACAGGTACCCATTTTAACACCAGGGTGGAGAGCAGGCAGCCTCATGTGGGTGGGATCAAAATTGGCTCTGCCCTGGGGGTCCCAAATTTTACTGAAAACTTAAAAAATCTTCTTGTCAAAAACTGTAAGGCCTAGGGCTACCAGATTTGGAATGTAGAATGATCTAGTGAACCTCTACATAAATTGTTCAAATTTTGCCCCTGATGTAAAAAATGACCCGATTATATAGACTAGTAAAAACTTCTCTTGTCTCAAACCGAAAGGCTTAAGAGCTGTGATATTTGGTATGAAGCATCATCTGGTGGAGCTTTACCAAGATTGTTCAAATTGTGCCCCTGGGGTCAAAATTGATGTCACATGACATCATTTAACCTGGTGAGCTATATAGGGCCGTTATGGCCCTCTCGTTTCTAACAATACTCAAACAGTCTGTGTACATATGCCATTATAGAAACTCCGCTAATAAATAATATGATATAATTATTTCTTAACATGAATATTCAGCAGGATTTGTAGCAGACTAATTACTTACGAGTGGCATGGGTGAAAAATGTTTTAGACTCTTTACCTATACCTTCAGGGCCAGAGCAACAGATATGCATGGATGTTCTGAGGTCCAAATGGTGTAGTGGCAGTGGACTTGTTTTGAGGTTCAAATAGACCGTCGGGTGGCAATGGACTTGTTCTGAGGTCCATATGGACTGTCTAGTGGCAGTGGACTTGATCTGAGGTCCAAATGGACCGTCTAGTGACAGTAAAGTTCTTACGAGGTTCAAATGGTGCAGTGGCCGTGGGGCTGTTATGAAGTCCAAATGGACTAGTGGCAGGTGGAGTGTGATTTTCCAGTGGAAACAGACTTGTTTTTGTAAAGTGACATTTTGAAAGAAGGTCTGGATGAGCCTTGCAACAGTTTGGATGCAGATGAGACATGGAATAACTGAGTGTCTCAGCAGGATCCAAACTGGTTGACACTGGTGACACATTTTAAAAAGGTTTGGAAGAAAGTTGTACTTTGAGACTTGTAGCAAACAAAAGATAAAAGTAATTGTATTATGTAAGCAAATTGTAAAACCAGGTCAGTTTGAAGTTTGACTCGCTGAATATGTTTTTGGAGAGAATTGAAGAAAGATTAAATACAGTCAAATCTTGATAAATCGAAATTTTAATATAGAAGAATTTATATCCTTATAGGCAGGTGACTGCTTAATGCAGGGTGAAAGTCACACAGAAACTCCTAGAGGAAACTCCTTGCATTAAGCTGCCAACTGTCTTGAAGTTCGATAATGATACATATTTGAGTGTTCGATTTTACTGTAAATTCGAAAAATGTATGTAAAGAATTGAAGCAGGCAATATTTTGCATGAAACTTTTCAATTCAGTTTTAATATACAGTCAAAACTTGATACTACGAACACTCGAATACATACCATTATTGACCTTTAACACAGGTAGCAGCTTAATGCAGGGTGAAAGGCATGCAGAATGCTCCTAGGAGCTTTCTGCATGAGTTTACCCTTCATTAAGCATCAAGTTTTGACTGTACAAACAAAATTTCATGATCTGCTGGAATTCTAATGAAAACATGTACAACAGCTTGATAAACACAAATAATTGTTATAATTTAAACCAAAAACTACTTCAAATTTGACTTTCAGTTATGAATTTTAATTTTGTTTGGGCTGAAGCAAGTATTTGGCTTGGTCCGACTTTGAAGCATGTTAAAGCTATGGATACGAAATCAATGTACCATGATTTATATAAAGCAAGTTGACAAATCAGTGGACCATCATGAAAGAGAAAAATGGAATAAAGTAATATAATGACAGATATATGTTATTCTCTTTCCAATTCCAATGGTGCTTTTATGACTACTCACCCTACAGCAGCATAGATTGTACATTAAACATTTACTCCATGAATATTCATTTAAGAAATAATGACATCATGAATATTATTTTAATAATGGTACACAGGAATTTTTGCCAATGGCAGAAACTAGAATCATATCTGTATCATGTCATAAGCAAACAGAGCAGACCCTGATCAGACGGCTCCTAAAGAAGCCACCTGATCTAGGTCTACTCTGTTTGCAACACGGCGTAGAAAAGCATATTAATTGAGTAAATATTTAACTATTTGCCTGATAGAGAAGTCTTTGCAAGCTGAGTGGAACCAGATCGGACGGCTCATGTAGGAGCCAGCTGATGAGGGACATCAGACTCGACACAATTTGCTTATGGAATAATACAGGCCTGATTCTATAGTTGGCTGCCATGACGATTTGCTGAGTTTATATAGCATAATGAAAATTAACCCATTCCTACTTAGGCTATTTTTAGACCTAACCTCTTTGATTAAATCTACCAAAAAGGGGCATTAACTAGAGAAAAAGGAATTTTTAAGAATTTTGTAGTTTTGAAACCATTGTGATAAATAGAGCATTTGCTCCTGTCAATATGCGGGAATGAGTTAATATTCATGCAGCCATTTTTTTTTAAACATGAATATTCATCAAGTAAAGGGGTATGCATATTATATAATAGGGCTCTTCATTGAAAAAACCTGGAATGACATTACAAATTTAAAAGCTTTTCAGTACCTCTGGTCACCTGAAATGGAAAAAACATTTATTGTTGCATAAGCAAACGGAGCAGACTGATCAGACAGCTCCTGCAGGAACCATTTGTACCGAGTATACTGCATTTCCAAAGGTATCAAAACGTCTCTATCTGCTAAAGGGTTAGCCTACAACATTTTCAAAGGCAGGCGTAGATCTCTTTCATTGTGTTTGCTCTGAAAACTTGTTACACCTCCAAAATCAAATTGCAGTTTTGGTATACATGTACTGGAATCTGGCTGTATGTCTACATACAGACGAGATATTCTGTAACGATTTTCTGCTACAATTTTCATGATTCTTTGAATGCTGAAAAGTGGAATTGTCTATCAGTCGTTAACCCTTTCCCTCTTCTATATTTATTCTAAATTTGAATACCTACTGAATATTCATGGAAAAAATAGCTATAATGAAATATGGTAGTTGGAACATTGTAGCCATTTTAGAAACTAAAGGAACAGATCTATCAAATTATATCAGCAAACAGAGCAGACCCTGATCAGAAGGGTCCTATCATCAGAAAAACTCCAAACAGTTCTGAGAAATGGTTCCAGACAGACAAAAATATAACATTTTTCACAAAGAAAGGGCCATAACTCGGGTGTTCCAAGCTCAATATGAATGATACTTGCAGACCTACATTCCTTTATTGAACTAAACATTTTACATTTACACAAAGTTTCAAAGAAAAATTCCAAACTGTTTCTGAGATAAGTCACCGGGACGCACGGACAACACCAAAACCATCACCCGCCTTCTGCAGAGGATAATAATACAACAAATAGGTCCTTCTAGAAGTATTGCAGGTACTCCCTTGTAGTAGTGGCACATAAGGGATAAGACACCATGGTGGTATTGTTCACATTTTATTTATCACAGCGTTTTCAACAAATGTAAAACACGGCTGTACACTTGGGCAAGTAATGGTGATCATTATGATGTGTATTTATAAAATGGATGATTTCATCAACTATTTGACACTTTAATTAATTAACCCTTTCCCTGTTCTGTATTAACCCCTTCGCTGCCGTGGTGTAGTACACCCTATGTGCCGGGATCTTCCTCAGCGCGTACTCGGCACACCTACCAGGCTACATAAAATTTCTCATTACTCCACTAATAATCACTCGATCTACACGATTTTTTCGCCTGCTGCTTTAAAACACTTTTTTCAATACTTCCTGAAAGTTTCATTGATATATTATCATTTCTTCCATGCAAAACCACAGTGTAGACGTTCCACAATGGCTAACCATTAGATTCAATAGGAATTAGTAGGAATCTGAGTTAAATCTGTGTTAACTTTTTTATAAAACACGTATTTTCTACCCATTACATGTACACATATTACATATAAGGGAAACCATTCAAAATGACTGTCACTTCAAATGTAAGAGATGAGTTGCTTCCCTTAGACCATAACATAAATTTACTGCAATTTAACATAGATCGTAATAAACCCAATCTAGCTCGGGTTATAGCACATAGGAAACGCTTCTCGCCCGAGTGAGGCTCGGGGTAAGGCAGCGAAGGGGTTAAGGCCAATTTTCAGTACCTTCAATATTCATTAACAAAATAGTTGTAAAGAAATATGGAAGGTGGAACATTGTAGACATTTTAGAAAGTAAAGAAACATCTATCAAATTCCATTAGCAAACAGAGTAGAACCTGACCAGACGGCTCCTCTAGGAGCCGTCTGATCTGGGTCTACTCTGTTTGCAAATGTGTCAAAACACGTTTATATGAGGGAAAGGGTTAACACCTGTTTATTCATGTTTCAAACAATGACAATGAATATTTATTAGCTGACTATTTTGGCCATGGCAGAAAGTGTTGAATCTGTAAGCCAATAGAGCAGACCCTGATCAGACAGGTCCTATTCATTATTTCTAACATGAATATTCATCAGATCAAGGGTCAACTCATTTCTAATAAACTATGAGATGCATACAGTAGACCTTGTCTCAAGCGGCCATCAAAAAGGTCTAAATAGGTCTAAATATGGCTCTGTAAGGCAGGTGGTACCTTAACACATTACCCCCTAGTGACGCATTTTTGCGCTTCTATAAATTTCACATCTATAAATTTCCTTTTCTCTAGTTAATGCTCCTTTTCGGTAGATTAATTCAAAAACGTTGGGTCTAAAAATAGCCTAGGAGATAATGAGTTAATGCAGGTCAACAGTAATGCAAAAAGCTCCTACAGGAACTTTCTGCATTATTTTTGCCCTGCATTTAGCAACAACCTGCTTTTTAACACTCCTATGATCAATAAATGAATATCCGCTTAAGACAGGTTCTACTATATAATATGAAAAAACTTATAGTATATGAGTTTCTGCTCTAATCCTTCACAATATAACGTAATAATACATATGTAATGTAAACAGAAACATAAGTTAGAAAATGCAATACTACGAACAGCAGTTGACCCTTTCCTCCATGAATAATCATGTAAGAAATAATGACATAATCAATACTGTAGAATCATATTATAATATATCATAAGCAAACAGAGCAGACCCTGATCAGACGGCTTCTGTTGATCTGGGGCTATTCTGTTAGCAAAGGAGTAGAAAGGCGTATTTATGGAGGAAAGGGTTATAAACTCTATACCTGATTGATATTAATTGCTTAATTCTGATAAATGACCTTACAAATAAAGGAAGTTTTGATCATGGCACGACCTTTAGATTCTAAATATAATATTTCAAAAGCAAACAGCAGATCCTGATCAGACCTACAGAAGCCTTCTGATCTGGATCTGGATCTATTCTGTTTGCATAGGCATCAAAAGGCAATTCTGAACAA
The DNA here is from genome assembly GCA_963576725.1 of Azorinus chamasolen. Lineage (NCBI taxonomy): Eukaryota > Metazoa > Mollusca > Bivalvia > Cardiida > Solecurtidae > Azorinus > Azorinus chamasolen. Next base: position 46,236,796 of record OY755251.1, on the reverse strand, counting down.
TATATATAACTTGTTTTAACTCTTTTCACTACCATGCATTGTCTGCAGGTGGCTGCTCAATGAAGGGTGAAAGTCAAGCAGAATTAAGCTGCCACCTGTCTCCAAGACAGGTCTCTATACTTAATCGATATTCATAATGGTGCATTCTGCAATGAATATTCATCAGTCATTCAGGTGTCATTCTAACAGTTTCTTTGTAAAATTACGAACAGTTGTGCAAAATCCGCAGCTTTTTCATTTAAGCCTTTACACATATACATGTAACATCTAGTTCAGACAACTGAACAAGATGTTCATTTTCTACCAATAGTTTTTAAGTCTTAACTCATTCTCTCCTAGGCTATTTTTAGACCCAGCCTTTTTTAATTAATCTACCGAAAAGGAGCATTAACTAGAGAAAAGGATTTTTTTTTAGAATTTTGTAGTTTTAAACCATTATGATAAATAGAGCATTTGCTCCTATAGGAGCAAATGCTCTATTTATCACAATGGTTTCATAAAGTAACCTTTACAGGCACCATAATATCAATTAGATTAATTTTTTTATAATAGCACATGAATACGTGAAGTTTTGGCCATGGCAGAAACTGTAGGATCATATGTACAGTAAAACCTCTCTATAACGGCCACTAAATTACATCAAGTATTTTGTGTTAAAGGCAAGTGGCTGCTTAAAGCAAGGTTAAAGTAAAACAGAACGCTCCCATAGGAGCGTTCTGTTTTACTTTCACTTTGCTTTAAAGAGGAAGTCCCTACAATGATCGCATATTTTCAATAATATCATAACACTTGGTATTTGTTATGCTCTATCATTATTATGAAGGTTACCAATTTGAACTTATATCAAAAAATGCCCCTGTAATACAAATAAACCGATTTCATCAATACTGATATTTTTTGTTCTACAACACATTATCGACCTTTTCCGTTAAGTTCTTCCGCGTTTTGCCGATGATCACCCGATCCCTCCATTGTTTACGTAATAGCTTTCTCGGAAGTGGTCGGAGAATCGCGAATAGGGCGAACAGTTACGAAACTAAAACCCAACCCGAATAAAACTGTAACATCGGGGAGTAAAACCGGGATCGGCGATATCAAACAGATGGATGTTTTGTCATTATAAACGGTAATTGGATGGGGATTTTTGCGATATACTACATTTCAGCATATAAACAAATGAGTTTTGTATATTTTAAGTGTTTATAAAACGCGTCAAATGTAGGGACATCCCCTTTAAGCAACCACCTGCCCTAAATACCAACTAATTAACACAATTTAGTGGTCGTTGTAGAGAGGTTTTACTGTATATTATAAGCAAACAGAGCAGACCCTGATCAGGGTCTACTCTGTTTGCAAAGGCATAGAAAGGTGTATCTATGAAGTAAAGGGTCAATACAGTAAGACCTTGCTACTCTCAACACTTAACTCATTCCCTCATGAGTATTCATATAAGAACTTGTGTGACTTAATGCATATTCATAACCTGAATTTGTACACTGGTTCGTGAAAAATGCATTTTTTTTGCCATTTCAGAAAGTGTACAATTATCTTTATCATTCCATATTAAGCAACCAGAGTAGACCCTGATCAGACTAGCTACCTGATCTGGGTCTACTCTGTTTGCAAAAGTGCCAAACGTCATTCATATGAGGGACAGGAATAGGAAGAAGTTGTTCATATGAGGGACAGGAATAATCTGTCCTTAGTATTTATAAGCAACTGTTGTCTTAACATTGTGTCTGCTGCTTTATTTATTTCTGAAGCATAATCACGGCATCAAAAAAAGAAAAGGCATATTTATGGAGTAAAGGGTTAAACTTTACTCCATAAATGAGCCTTTCTACGCCTCTGTAATAGTCACTTCTTGAAAACATTGTGATAAATAGAGCATTTGCTCCTATAGGAGCAAATGCTCTATTTATCACAAAGATTTCAAATTACAAAATTCTGAATTTTTCCTTTTTTCTCGTCAATGCTCCTTTTTGGTAAATTTATTCAAAGAGAGGTTGGATCTAAAAATAGCCTATGAGGGAATGGGTTAAGTAGTTGCCAGCCTGTAGTTTTCAATTCTCCTTTACTAAAGAATTAGTAAGGTTTTATGGTACATATACAAATTTAACAATTTTTAGATAAATAATGTGTCTAAGATGAGCTGCCGTCACACATTTTTCTCCTTTTTCTTTTGGCGTTTCTTGCTTTCTGTGACAGATTGTTCATACAGATCCATCAGTTCCTCACATGTCTCCGGCAAGGCAGGGCAATACCTCTTATACTCCATTGAGTACTCTCCCTTACCTTGAGTGCTGGACCGCAGCTCCATTGAGTAGCCAAACATGTTGTTTAGCGGTATCTGGTGATACAGAAAAAAACTTTATTTTTAATCCTTTACCTTATGAATATGGAATATGTTCTTGTGGACTATGAATACATGGATGTTTGGACACAAAAGATACAGTACAAGAGCCACGTGCGGTGCCAACGCTGGTCTGATTTGGTGCTTGTCCAGCTAAATTAGAACTTTTTGAAAAAAATAAAGAGCTGCCGCGTGCGGTGCCAACGCTGGTCTGATTTGGTGCTTGTCCAGCTAAATTAGAACTTTTCTTTAAAGGGCCACAACTCCAAAATTTTGAAATCAAGAGTTATGGTTTTTATGTAGGGGCCTTCCCCTCAATGAGATCTACTAACCCATGAAGTTTCATTTTGACACCTCTTATACTTTTCGAGTAATGAGCTACATTAAAGTTTTTGCACGCCAACTGCGAAAATGCCTACGACCCAGTGATCACAATAGTTCGACTTTTCTTCGAAACAGACAAGCTAAAAATCATATCAATATTATTGCATAACAGCAGACACTGATCAGATGGCTCCTACAGGATTTATCTGATTTGGGTCTACTCTGTTTAAAAAGGTCTCTCTATCATGTAAGGGGTTACAAAAATTATTTTCTCAGATAACTTCTCTTATCTCCAGGTTAGAACAATGGGTTAAGATTCTCTTATCAGTAACACGTGATGTTTACATGTCATTAAAAGGGCTAAAATAGATCTAGATCTACACTGTTTGGTTATGTGAGAAAAAGAATCTGATGCTCGTTGTCTTTTAAGATCACATGTTCCTAAACTAGCCAAAGGCTCGCTTAATAACATTTTCTAAAGCTCGTTTAGGAACATGTGATCTTAAAAAAGACAACTCGCAACAGATCCTCTATATAACCATTTTCCTGTTCTGTATTTATTCCAAATTTCAATACCTACTGAATATTCATGGATAAAATAGTTATAATGAAATAAGGAAGGTGGAACACTAGACATTTTTGAAAGTAAAGAAACATCTTTCAAATTTCATTAGTAAACGGAGCAGACCCTGATAGGACGCATGGAGCAAATGCTTTATCACAATGTTTTCAAAACAACATGTACACAATTATAAAAAAAATCCTTTTTTTCTAGTACATGTAAATGCTCCTTTTCGGTAGATTTATTCATAGAGATTGGGTCTAATAATAGCCTATGAAGGAATTGTTTAGCTGGCATTTAATTATGTAAGAAATGATGACATAATGGATATCTATCTGCTGATTTCTTATAATAGTGTTTGAACACAGGAACTTTGGCTATGACAGAAACTGTGGGAATCCGATCTATATTATCATAAGCAAACAGAGCTGACCCTGATCAGAAGGACTCCTACAGGAGCCATCTGATCTGGGTCAGCTCTGTTTGCATAGGTGTCAAAAGGCATAAATAGATAAAGGAATACTTAAGGGCTAGAGTGGTACAGCATTTCACTGATCATTTTTAAAAATTCGATAGGTCACCATGTGTCAATATCAAAACCAGTGAAACTGCAAGAATTTGTGAGCAGGCAATAACACCTGATGGTAGTTAACTCTTTTCCTCATGATCACTTTCATGCCTTTGCAAACAGAGAAGACCTAGATCAGACAGCTCCTATAGGAGCCGTCTGATCAGGGTCTGCTCTGTTTGCTTATGGAATTTTATATACTGGACTTTACAATTTCCACCAAGGTGAAAAAAATCCCTCTTCCATGTTCCATTTTATTGATTCTGCTCATGAATATTAATGAGTTTATAAAATCTTGAACAAATGTTAAACAGTGAAAGGGCTAATTCAAGCTGATATTGTACCCCATTCTGCCATCCAAATCCCATTACAAAGCCGTGTTTAACCCTTTCCTCCATGAATATTCATGTAAGAAATAATGAGGTCGTGAATATTAATTAGATTAATTTATTATAATGGCACATGGATACAGGAATTTATAGCTATGGCAGAAACTATAGAGTCATATCTATATTACTTCATAAGCAAACAAGCAGACCCTAATCAGACGGCTCCTATAGGAGCCGTCTGATCTGGGTCTACTCTGTTTGCAAAAGCATAGAAATTGTATTTATGGAGTAAAAGGTTAACCTGATAGAGATGCCTTTTAACAATTCTGCAATCAGAGTAAACCCTGACCAGACTGCTCCGGTAGGATCAGGGTCTGCTCTGTTTGCTTATAAATAAAATAATGTAGGTCAGATTTCTACCTAGAATTAGATACTTTTAGGCAGGTGGCTGCTTAATGCAGGGTGAAAGTCATGCAGAAAGCTCCCACTCCCAAAGGAACTTTCTGGACGACTTTTACCCTGCATTAAGCTGACACCTGTATCCAAGACCGATATTTATACTAAATTGAATGTCTGGTTTAGAGGAGTTTTACTGTAATAGTTATTTCTTACATGAATATTCATGTGGTCATATGACAATACTACTATCTTACCTCTGCAAACACAGAGTAGTACTCATCAGTGGTCTCTGTTGATTGCACCAGGGCATTCCTCTTGACTAGCGTAGCCAATACAGTAGAGCTGAACTCAGTTGGGGTGACCACCTCCACCAACATGATAGGCTCCAATATCAGCCATTGGCCTTGCTCCATAGCTGAAAACAACAAGAACTGTCAAGGTAAGCTATACCCTCCATAGCTGAAAACAACAAGAAGTGTCACGGTAAGCTATACCCTCCATAGCTGAAAACAACAAGAACTGTCACGGTAAGCTATACCCTCCATAGCTGAAAACAACAAGAACTCTCCCGGTAAGCTATACCCTCCATAGCTGAAAACAACAAGAACTGTCACGGTAAGTTATACCCTCCATAGCTGAAAACAACAAGAACTCTCCCGGTAAGCTATACCCTCCATAGCTGAAAACAACAAGAAGTGTCACGGTAAGCTATACCCTCCATAGCTGAAAACAACAAGAACTCTCACGGTAAGTTATACCCTCCATAGCTGAAAACAACAAGAACTCTCACGGTAAGTTATACCCTCCATAGCTGAAAACAACAAGAACTCTCACGGTAAGTTATACCAAACTTTCACCAAGCAGCATGAGGTTCAAGCTAAGGGTCTCAATTACAAATGTACATGCTTTACAGATATTTTTGTCTGGTACAGTTCTGTAAGTTAACCTTCCCTGTGTATCTCATAAAAATACAGCCAAATAGTGTCAAGATCCTGGTGACTTGCAGTCAGGGTCTGATCAGGGTCTTCTCTGTTTGCTTATTGAATTAAACAGATCTGATTCTACATTCTCTGCCATGATCAACAAGCGGGCCAAGATGGCCCTTAATCCCTTAACTGATTACCATAATTTTAACATTATAGCTGGGTAGCCCCAGGAAGGGGCCAATATTGATCTAGGGGACGTTATTTGAACAATGTTGATAGTGGATCATGAGCAGTGGTTCTGGAGAACAAGATTTAGAACATTGATTTTAACAAGACATTCATTCTGACCAATGAAGATTGGGCTAAAATGTGACCCCTAGAGTGATTTTTCTAAGATTTGACCTATTTTTTTTTATTTCTTAATCCCACCCCACCCATGATCAAACTAAACCTTGATTTCACCAAGACAATCATTCTGATAAAGTTTCATGAAAATTTGGCTAAAAATATGACCTCTAGAGTATTCACAAGGTTTTCCTACTATTTGACCTAGTTTTTGACTCCACATGACCCACTTTCGAACTTATCCGAGATTTTATCAAGACAATCATTTTGAATTTGTTTAATGAAGATTGGGCTAAAATTGTGACCACTAGAGTGTTGACAAGCAAATTGTTGACATCGGACATTCAGTCTCCAAAAGGCTCTCCCTAAGCTTTGCTCAGGTGAGCTAAAAATTTCAATAATTTGGGTGTTCTTATGCTATATTAATCTAATCTAATTAATATTCATGATTTTGTTATTTCTTACATGAATATTCATCTGGTAAATGAATTTAAATTGACTTCTGATTATTTCAGCTATAAACCTTTACTCTCTAGATAAGCCTTTTAACACATTCCCTCCTGACACATTTTGACGCCTCTGTAAAAATCACATTTTGAAACCATTGATGAATAGAGCATACAGGAGCAAATGCTCTATCTATCACAACGGTTTCAAACTACAAATTTCTAAAAATTTCCTTTTCTACAATTAATGCTCCTTTTCGGTAGATTTATTCTGAGAGGTTGGGTCTAAAAATAGTCTCGGAGGGAATGAGTTGATGCCTTTGCAAACAGAGAATCCCAACATCAGACGGGGCCTGAATGAGTTGTCGGATCTAGGTCTGCTCTGTTTCCTTATGAAATAATATAGATATAAATTTAAACAAGAGTGTGTTTGTGAAACACTTATGCCCCGACCTTTGACCCTGAAGAATGACCTTGACCTTTGACCCATGGACCAGGGAGTTGAACGCGACACATCATCTTTGTGTGGTGAACATTTGTGCCAGGTTATTTTGAGATCCATTCACAGATAAAAAAGTTACGGACGGGACACGAAATTTGTGACGGACGGATGGACAATGCGATTACTATATGCCCGCCGTTGGGGGCATAAAAATTCCCTTATACATGATGCCAGTATAAAAATTCAGCTACTTAATATTTATCAGTGGTTCAGATAAGATGCGTAAATTAACCCTTTCCTTCATATAAACATGTTTTCACCCATTTGCAAACAGAGTATAGGAGCCATCTGATCAGGGTCTGCTCTGTTTGCTAATGGAATTTGAAAGATCTGTTTCTTTACTTTCTAAAATGGTTACAATGTTCAACCTTCCATATTTCGTTGTAACTATACTTTCCATGAATAAAAATTTGGAATAAACATAGAACATGGAAAGGGTTAAAACATTTTCAAGGATAACTTCTTTATTTAACCACCAAACCCTATGTTGTGACCAATCTTTAGAGTCATCTCTTCAAACTATTCTGTGTGCAAATGCATGAAAAAGGTGTTTATATGAGGAAAAGGGTTAAGTGGTCAGTCACCTTTAGAAAGGTCAAACAGTTCTTACCAAATTTCATAGCACCCTCAGCTGCTTGTTCAAATGCCCAGTCACTAGAATCTACAATGTGATGCTGACCTGGAATACAAAACAAACAAAAACGCTATAAAACTACATGTATGTGCCTCAAATAAAACTACATGCATCAAACATCTTCACATATATACCATAATCAATATATGAGGGCTGAGCAAATATTTCGTAGAATTTATTCATAACTTTTGTATTTGATGTCCGATTGTTTTAATCTTTTTACATGTACAGTTATGTTCTAATATGAATTTCCAGGCAAAGTTTTATTAGTGTAGTATTATTTTAAATATATCTATTATCATCATAAAAGTTGCAAGGTACAGTACCCCGGACCAAGCCGTAAAATCACTGTTGTCATGCTTTAAAAATCAATCATATTTCAAAAACATCTGATTCAAATCTGCTGAAATTACGTCAACTTCAAGAATAGGGTCATTTGACGTTACTTGCCAAATTTCTGACGTCACTTCCGAAAAACAACATTACAACATTAGTTTTTGTGAGATGTATCGAAGGAAAAATAAAACAAAAATGGTGGTTCCAGAAGTGGTAGAAACCCTTCCCGTGATTAAATTTTGCGTGAACATGTGCCGATGGAAACATTTAGTTTGTTAAAAGTAGGAACCATCTGACCTGGGTCTACTCTGTTTGCATAGGCATAGAAAGGCATACTGGTGCAGTAAAGGGTTAAGGTGGGTTTAGCAGCCCAAATACACACACCAGGTATTAAAATAATAATTTCTGATTGTTGCATTTTTTTTTTCCAACTTTCTGCTTATAATATGATATAGATCTGACTATACACTTTCTATCATCGCCAAAAGTACACATGTCCATGTACTACTTTAAGAAATATCCTAATTAATATTCATTAACACTTTACCCACTAGTGACACATTTTTGCCCCTCTATAAAATTCACACTATGAAACCATTGTGATAAATAGAGCATTTGCTCCTATAGGAGCAAATGCTCTATTTATCAAAATGGTTTCAAACTACAAAATTCTAAAACTTTCCTTTTCTCTAATTAATGCTCCTTTTCGGTAGATTAATTAAAAAAGGTTGGGTCTAAAAATAGCCTAGGAGAAAATGAGTTAAGTCATTATTTCTACCTGAATATTCATGGAGCAAAGGGTTAAGCAGCTCCTTCAGAGGCAGCTTGATCTTGGTCTACACTACTTGCCAAAGTGTGACTGTCTGAATACATATGGTAACTAGGATATCAAAAATATCAAATGAGGCAATTATTGCCATGGCAACAGTATTGAATCTGGAACATATAAACAAACAGAGGAGATCCTGATAAGAAGGATTCTACAGGAGCTGCCTGATCTGGGTCGACTCTGTTTTCAATGGTGCAAAAAAGTCTCTCTATTTTACTCATAAAATAGCAAATCTATGTTACAAACGCAGCTACACAGCTGGATACAGTTTAAAGTTATTTCATGGTAGAATTATTTCCATGCATGTTACAGATTATTGCCATTGTCCTCTGGTATGATAAAATATATGAACTTTGCTCATATGCAAACACATTGTCATGTAAAAATCTTTGTTTTCTTTAAACAATATTTACATTCTAAATAAAGTCAGTTAATAAGTGCATCAATCCCAACAACCAACCAATCTTAAATGTAAACGCGTTAAATGTGTTCAGCTACTGATGTGACAAACATTACGTTAACCCTTTGCCGTTTAATATTCATGTAAGTTTAACCCATTCCCGCATAGGCTATTTTTAGATTCAACCTCTTTGACTAAATCTACCAAAAAGGAGCCATTACTAGAGAAAAGGAAATTTTCAGAATTGTATAGTTTTGAAACCATTGTGATAAATAGAGCATTTGCTCCACAGGAGCAAATGCTCTATTTATCACAACGGTTTCACAAAGTGACTTTACAGAAGCGTCAAAAGGCATCAATATGCGGGAATGGGTTAATGGCATCTGTCATCATCAATATTTATTAGTTGAATTTTTATGATAGCAAATGTACACAGGATGTTTTAGCTGTCAGAGGCAGATACTGTAGAATAAGATCTATACACTATTATACCATAAGTAAACAGAACAGACCCTGATCAGACGGCTCCAATAGGAGCCATCTGATCTGGGTCTACTCTATTTGCAAATGTGTGAAAAGGCTTTTATATGAAGGAATGGGTTAAGGGTGTGATCCGCTAACTACAATTACCGGTGTAAACATTGAATGTCTGGTAAGACCTGCCAACCAAAGATGACACCTTACAAGCTTGAACAAACCACTATCGAAACAACATGTAATTTGGTGAAGGGACAAAATTATAGCTTGACTCATACCAGGAGCTGCAGCAATAATTGCTTCGGCTATTAATTGTTATTCGACCCTTTCCATATTCCATGTTTATTTCAAATTTCCATACCTACTGAATATTCATGGACAAAATAATTACAAAGAAATATGAAAGGTTGAATAATGTAGCCAATTTAGAAACTAAAGAAACAGAATTATCCACCTCCATAAGCAAACAGAGCAGACTCTGATCAGACAGCTCCTACAGGAGCCATCTGATCTGAGTCTTCTCAGTTTGCAGATGTCTGAAAAGGCATTTATATGAAGGAAAGGGTTAAACTGAATAAAGAACAATTTTGGCTTGGACCACAACACAAGTTCGACCCATGCCTGGTGCTCGTGGGAGTTATGGTTGAGGCAGGAAAGTTTGACTGTAATACAGTACGACATTGCCTGTTGTGGACAGATTCAGAAAACAACAGGTGCTCATGTAATTTCTACTCACCATCCTGCAGTTTAAAGAGTACTCCAGATATCTTGTGTCCAGACAAAGGTCCAACCTCGCATGACTTTCTGAAGCCCTGTAGAAGAAGCAAACATTCAGCTGACGACCTCTTAAAACATTAATTCATGAATATCCATGTAAGAAATAATGACATCAAGAATATTGATTAGATTGTTATAATAGCACATGGACACATGACTTTTTGGCCATGGCAGAAACTGTAGAATCATAAGCAAACAGAGCAGTCCCTGAATACCCTCCTAGAGGAGCCGTCTGATCTGGGTCTACTCTGTTTGCAAAGGCAAAGAAAGGTGGATTTATGGAGTAAAGGACTAATCCTTTGAATGCTCAAGTTTTAACACTTTACCTCATGAATATGTACAAAATAATGACATCATGAATATTAGATTAGATTGTTATAATGGCATATGAACCGAAGGAGTTTTGACCATAGCAGAAACTAGAATCTGATCTATTTAATTCTATCAGCAAACAGAGCAGACCCTAATTACATTACTGCTACAGGAGCATTTTGATCTGGGTCTACTCTGTTTGCAAAGGCATTAAAAGGTGTCTTTATCAAGTAAATGGTTCACTTGTTTCTAGTACAGTAAAACCCCTCTAATCCGGAATTCTAGTAGAGAAGAATTTAGATACCTCCAGGCAGGTGGCTGCTTAATGCAGGGTGAAAGTCGTGCAGAAAGCTCCTACAGGAGCTTTCTGCATGACTTTCACTGTGCATTAAGCTGCCACCTGTCTCCAATACCAATATTTATACTAAATTTAACATCCAGTTTAGAGGGTTTTTACTGAATTCAAAGTGTCAGTATACTTGAACTTGGTGGTAATTATATCTTACCTCCTTCTCTACTGAAGTTCCTGGGTATATTAGTTCCCATTGTATTATATCTTACCTCTTCTATTGAAGGGATATAGTTCCTGGGTATATTAGTTCCCATTGTATAATATCGTACCTTCTCTATTGAAGGGATATAGTTCGTAGGTATATTAGTTCCCATTGTATAATATCTTACCTTCTCTATTGAAGGGATATAGTTCCGGGGTATATTAGTTCCCATTGTATAATATCTTACCTTCTCTATTGAAGGGATATAGTTCGTAGGTATATTAGTTCCCATTATATTATATCTTACCTTCTCTATTGAAGGGATATAGTTCGTAGGTATATTAGTTCCCATTATATTATATCTTACCTTCTCTATTGAAGGGATATAGTTCTTGGGTATATTAGTTCCCGTTGTTGCGTCTTTAAACTCTAGTTTGGTATAGTTGTCTGGGGAAAGGGGCTGAAACACAAAAAGTACCATGCTGTATAAATTTCATCATCCAGATATACAGGTTATTATAGTTCGATTTCGAGCGCTGAGCCATGCCTGCACTTTTCTATTTATAGAAGTTCCAACCATTCTAATTTATGGGTAAGTGGACAAGAAGCTCGTAGTAATCGTGCAGTATCAGTGTATACAGTTAAACCTCTCTATAACGGCCACTAAAGTACATCAAGTATTTTGTGTTAAAGGCAGGTGGCTGCTTAAAGCAAGGTGAAAGTAAAACAGAACGCTCCTATACTTTCACATTGCTTTAAGCAGCCACCTGTCCAAAATACCAACTAATTAACACAATTTAGTGGCTGTTATAGAGAGGTTTTACTGAATATGCTTATTACTTGTTGGTATAACCACAGGTAACTCCAGAACAAATACATGGTTTGTAACACGTTTTACCTCTACGGGTGGACTGGTCCTAAAGGTCACAGCTCACGGGTCAAATCGAACTATACATGAGTGTTCATTTCCTTTTGATTTTTACCAAACAAGTTGACTAAAATAATATTACACGGAGTGACGACGATTGCTAAGTGTCATATTCTTTTTATCACGGAACACAAAAATCAAGAAAACAAGCAGCTTTTTTATATGACAGCTGTTAACCAGACTGACTTGCTTACATCATTTGCATGTAATATTCCATGTGTGCAGTATAAAAAATTACCAACTCATTAAATTAACTCTTTGCTTTTTGCATATTCATGTAAGAAATAATGACATCATGAATATTACTTTAGATGATATTTCATTATGGCATTTGAATTCAGGAAATTTCAAACATGGCAGAAACTGTAGAAAAAGATCTATGTTATTCCATGAGCAAACAAAGCAGACCCTGAATTAAGACAGCTCCTACAGGAGCCCTCTGATCGGGGTCTATTCTGTTTGCTTAACCCATTCCTCCATAGGCTATTTTTAGACCCAACCTCTCAACCTTGAATGAATCTACCAAAAGGAGCATTTACTAGAGAAAAGGAAAACAGGGTTCCCACAAAACAGAAAAAATAAAATTCCCTGACCGAATTTCAAATTTCCCTGACCCCATGTTAACCCTTCGCTTGCTATTCACGTCAATATACGTACCTGTAAATAGTGAAGACCCAGATGAGACAGCTCCTGCAGGGTCTGCACTATTTACAAATTGATTGTGCAACCAGTGCACTCCATAGCAGTGATTGCACAGCGAAATACTTGTACACAGTGAAGATATATGTAATTATACAACAGGGCATGGTTAAAGAAGGAGAAAAGTATTTTAAAATTCAGCAAGCGAAGGGTTAACAGAAGTTTAATTGGTCATCTGTGAGCATGATCAGCCACTCCTTACCACCTCTCTCTTTATGACAACTATATATACAGCAGTAGTGTTTTGATCATTTTAAATAAAGAAAATATTATTATAAATGTTTTTGACTTTTTCATTTTTAATTGCTCAATATTGAATGTAACATGCATGATGCCAAACATGTCCTAATATGCACGCTAAGTATAAAGTCTCTTGAATCTTTTCTACCTCTCTTAACCCTTTCCTCCATGAATTTTAATTAGAGACTCCATCTACTATGAATATATAATTAAGTAAAATTTTATTTTTAAGCAAAGTTAAGAAATATATTGGCAGTAGACTATTTAAAAGTAAAAAGTAAAAAGTAAAAATTTATGATATTTTTCTAAGCAAACAGAGTAGACCCTGATCAGGCAGCTCTTACAGGAGCTGCCTGATATGGGTCTATTCTGTTTGCAAAGGTGATAAAATGTGTATCTATGGTGGAAAGGGTTAATCTTTCAGTTTTTCTGTGTAAGCTGAATTTTAAAATAGTACATACAGTGTGTAAGACATTGATATAGCATGCTATTAAAATGGGGTCAAAATTGGACACGCCCCAGGGCCGGCTATTTTTCTACATAGAAACACATAGTGAAAACTTTGAAAATCTTCTCCTCTGATTTTCTGGTGAGCGATATCAGGGCCTTTCAGGCCCTCTTGTTTTGCAATTTAATCAAAATTTTTACATCACTTGGGATGTTTTTCCCAAATTGGGAAAAATAGGTCATTTTAACGGGTCTTAGACTGTAGACGCCAGAAAAGGGTCTGCATTTTTCACTGTTTTCATAATAGCAGACCAAATATTGCTGCCCTTACAAGTGAAGACAGTACAGTAGAATGTCCAATATCTAGCACTGCTGCCCTGCCTGTCCTAACAAGTGAAGACACTACAGCAGAATGTCCAATATCTAGCATTGCTGCCATATTCTAGCACGGCTGTCAAAACGGATGCTGGAGTCTTGCAGAGGTGCCAGAATTCTCCAATGATTTTGTTTTAACAGACTTCATGACAGATATACTATAAAATTTGGATGTGAAATATACAAAGCTAATCAAAGATGTATAAAGATGCTTGGTTTAGTCAAAATTGAAGAAACTGCCTTAGCCTTTTATTTTCATTCTTTCTCCTTTTTGACATATTTCCTCAGCCCTCATCCTTTGGTTCCAAATTTCCCTGACTTTTGCCAAATTTCAAATTTCCCTGACCAATTAAAAAAATCCCTGACTTTTCCCTGACCTTGAAAAAAAATTCCCTTTTCCCTGACTTTTCCATGTCCGTGGGAACCCTGGAAAAGTTTAGAATTTTGTAGTTTGAAACATTGTGATAAATAGAGCATTTGCTCCTAAAGGAGCAAATGCTCCATTTATCATAATAGTTTCATAAAGTGACCTTTACAAAGGCGTAGAAAGGGGTATTTATGGAGGAAAGGGTTAAGGTGTCATAGCAGATCTTAATCTGTCGGCTCTTACTCTGCAAGGGCATTAAAAGATGTATTTATGGGGTAAAGGGTAAAGACAGGCAGTAGCTGAATGCATGAAGACTAATGCAGAAAGCTCCCAAAGGAGCATAGAGCAGTACTCAGGATCTAGCCATTTTGAAAACAACCGATAAACATATACAGTATAACCTCTGTTATCCGGCACCCCATGGTTCCACGTCAGTATGCCGGTTAAGAGAGGGTGCCGGTTAACAGAATTATGCCTAGATTCACAAGTTTACGTACCCAAAGATTCATTCCTGCAAGTCCTTTTTTCGCTGCGAGGGGAATTCCACCATGACAATTCACAAATTACATATAAATATATACAACAGCACCGAACCTGATCAGATAGCTCCATTTAAATAGGAGCCATTTGATCAGGATCTGTTTGTCTATTGTCTTTTGAACTACATGTACATGTAAAATATAGGCATAACGTGTTAAGCGTACAATCGGAAGTAAACACACATGTATAAAGGGCTCGACTAAAACACCGGAACATTCGTACTATATTTTATTTACAAGTTCGGATTCTACACAGGTACATGTATATGTAGACCATCACCGTTGGTTTTTACACAATTAGCAAACAGCGTAGATCCGGACGCTAAATAATTTGGTATTGCCATTTTTGACATGTGTACATACACGTATTTTCAATGACGATAACAATATAAATCTATAAAGGGCGGTCAATTTACCCTAGGCCAATTAACGGTACTTATCACCTATCTGAATGTAAAGCGCTTACTGTCAATGATCACAGGTAAGCCAACCGCCGGATAACAAGGTGTGAAAAACCGCTAATTTGCCTTTATCGGCCTGTCAAGGTATGCCAGTTAACAGTTAACAGGGGTTCCGATCAAGAGAGAGTTTGGATACATAAAACAAATAGGGAAACTGCCGGGACCAAACAGCAGTGCTGGATAACAGGGGTTTCTGGTTAAGAGGGGTGCCGATCAACAGAGGTTATACTGTAACATTGTTAAAAGCCAAACCTTTCAAGGCTATCAATGTTCATTGAGAAATGAATGCTCCTTTGGAAATGCAGTATGCAGGCAAACAGTCCAAACTTTAACTGTTACCTAAATGCCACATTTTTATAGCATTTTTTTATACTATGTGTGTGTTCAAAAGTGCTTCACAGCAACAATTACAAGTACAATTTAAATCGGATAACCACAAATGCAAGATTACAATTATAGGAGTAGTTCAGGATTTAAAATGAATTAAAAATCTATCTAGAATCAAAACAATCATACAGTTATAACACCTAAGACAATAAAGTGCTGTATATGATACTAATACAGCTACTATAAACGGCATAACATAGTCCTAGATCTACACCTTAAAACAAGAAAACATTATGACATTCAAACATACCACACCATTTTCTAACAAGAGTACCGCATACGGTACATAATACGCCCACTTGCAAACTTTCTCTGATTCAAAATGCCTTATAAGTGTTGACATTTTCTAATCTGTATATATTGAGGTGATACTATTTTTAAAAAAATTGAAGTGAATATCTTATTAAATAAAAATGTTACAGCTAATCCTCATATTTGCAGATTTTTGTAAAGTGCAACGGCCAGACCTCTGTAAAGACAAACTGAATGAACCTCAAAATAAACTCAGCTTCAGATTTTGTTGCTTGAAATATTTGTGTTAAGTTTCATTTATATTATTTTAATAGTTTTCCCAGAAAACAACAAACTAAAAGTTGACAGACAAACAAAGCAACAAACACACAAAGTTCAAGGACCATAACTTTAGAATAAATTGACATATCATAAACCCTGCAATATATGTGAAAATTCATATTAAGGTTTAACCATATAATTTTTTTTGAAGTAAATATCATTTCAAATCAAAAAGTTATGGCCATCCTCATATTTGCATAGATTTGCATTATTTTTTTAAGTGCAAGGGCTATAACTCCGAAGCAACATATTAAATGAACCTAAGAATTGACTTAGCTTCAGGTCTTGATGCATTAAACAAGTGTGTGAAGTTTCATTAACATCTGTCAAACAGTTCTCCCAGAAAACAGCAGACAATCTATATGCATATATTTGCATTATTTTTTAAGTAAAAGGGCCATAACTCTGAAACGACAAATCAAATGAACCTCAGAATCGACTTAGCTTCAGATTTTGATGCATTAAACATTTGTGTGAAGTTTCATTAATATCTCTCAAATAGTTTTCCCAGAAAACAGCGGACAAACTATTTGCATGTATTTGCATTATTTTTTAGGGACAAGGGCCATAACTCTGAAACGAAAAATCAAATGAACCTCAGAATCAACTCAGTTTCAGATTTTGATGCATTAAACATTTGTGTGAAGTTTCATTAATATCTGTCAGATAGTTATCCAAGAAAACTGCGGACAAACAAAATGTTGACAGACGAACGAACGGACGGACAGGGCCACGCCAATATACGACCACCTTTATTAGGTGGGCGTATAAAAAAAAAATAGCGATCATCTAACCCTTACGATGCAGGACACAAGTCACTAATGTCCTTTGCAAACAGTGTAGATCTAGATTAGAGGGCTCCTCTACTATCAGGGTCTGCACTGTTTGCAAATGGCTCCTATAGGAGCTGTCTGATCTTGGTCTACTCTGTTTGCAAATGCGTGAAAAGTGTTTATATGAGGGAAACTCAACTCTGAAAACAATTTCTGTCACCATCAGACCTCACAAACACCTCTGACATGTACATACCTAACAAACACCTAACCTCAGTGCATACCTCACACACACCTCAGACATGTACATACCTCACAAACACCTCAGACATGTACATACCTCACAAACACCTCAGACATGTACATACCTCACAAACACCTCAGACTTGTACATACCTCACAAACACCTCAGACATGTACATACCTCACACACACCTAACACATGTACATACCTCACACACACCATCAGACATGTACATACCTCACAAACACCTCAGACATGTACATACCTCACACACACCATCAGACATGTACATACCTCACACACACCTCAGACATGTACATACCTCACACATACTATCAGACATGTACATACCTCACACACACCATCAGACATATACATACCTCACAAACACCTCAGACATGTACATGCCTCACAAACACCTCAGACATGTACATACCTCACAAACACCTCAGACTTGTACGTACCTCACATGTACATACCTCACAAACACCTCAGACTTGTACATACCTCACATGTACATACCTCACAAACACCTCAGACTTGTACATACCTCACATGTAAATACCTCACAAACACCTCAGACATGTACATACCTCACACACACCTCAGACATGTACATACCTCACAAACACCTCAGACATGTACATACCTCACAAACACCTCAGACATGTACATACCTCACAAACACCTCAGACATGTACATACCTCACGTGTACATACCTCACAAACACCTCAGACTTGTACATACCTCACATGTACATACCTCACAAACACCTCAGACATGTACATACCTCACAAACACCTCAGACTTGTACATACCTCACAAACACCTCAGACATGTACATACCTCACAAACACCTCAGACATGTACATACCTCACAAACACCTCAGACATGTACATACCTCACAAACACCACAGACATGTACATACCTCACAAACACCTCAGACATGTACATACCTCACACACACCTCAGACATGTACATACCTCACAAACACCTCAGACATGTACATACCTCACAAACACCTCAGACATGTACATACCTCACACACACCTCAGACATGTACATACCTCACAAACACCTCAGACATGTACATACCTCACGTGTACATACCTCACAAACACCTCAGACTTGTACATACCTCACATGTACATACCTCACAAACACCTCAGACATGTACATACCTCACAAACACCTCAGACTTGTACATACCTCACAAACACCTCAGACATGTACATACCTCACAAACACCTAACACCTTGGCATACTCTCCTCTACCTCCACTCTGTTTCTTGTGTTGATATTCAAAGCTGCAAGGTAAAAGAAATAAGTGTTACTTACTACTTGTGTGCAAATTATCGTCTGTTAACCTTTAACACTTTCCCTGTTCTGGTATACGGACAAAATGTTCCTCGGACAAAATGTCCCTCACTCAATTTTGCAAGGGTGGACAAAATGTCCCTCATGTTTTTGCCAGAATTGACAAAATGTCCCTCATCAGTTTTTACAAGGGAGAGGGAATGTCCCTCACTCAATTTTGCCAGGGAGGACAAAATGTCCCTCATGTTTTTGCAAGGGTGGACAAAATGTCCCTCATTGGTTTTTTACAAGGGAGACGGAATGTTCCTGACTTAATTTTGCTAGGGTAGTTAAAATGTCTCTCATACGCAAAAAAATGCCCTTTTCTTGCAATCTTCGTTTGATCTTTAAAATTGGTGCAAATAAACAACTGCAGGTTAATTGATAAGCATTGAAGCATTGTTACCTTTGCTTTCCCACACAAGAAGTCAGCCTCACAAATCAAGAGTTGCATGCAAGACTGTAGGGCATATGATTTTTATGCACTTAATAAGTCCTACATGCAGTCCTTGAGATGACACACATTTCAACAAGCTTACCGTTGATAATAAAATAATGTTGATTTTGAAGATTAGTGACAATATTAGCATTGCAAATCTTAAGCCTTAACCCATTACTTCATAGGCTATTTTTAGATACAACCTCTTTGAATAAATCTACCGAAAAGGAACATTAATTAGAGAAAAGAAAAAAAAATAGAATTTTGTAATTTGAAACCATTGTGATAAATAGAGCATTTGCTCCTACGGGTCAGATGCCTTAGCAAATGGAGTAGACCCAGATCATACAGCTGTCTGATCAAGGTCTATTCTGTTTGCTATTTGTATATCTTAGATAAGACTCTATACTAGTTGACATGAAATCACTTGTTTTATATTACAATATATGAAAAATAATATTCATAATGATGGAGTTTACAGTGTTTGCTTATATGTTAACAGATCTGAGTCTGAGCTAAGGCAATTAACCCTTTCCCTGTTCTGTATTTCTTACATACTTCAAAACCTACTGAATAGTCATGGACAAAATAGTTATAATGAAAAACGAAAGGTGGAAACATTGTAGCCATTTTAGAAACTAGGGAAACAGATATATCAAATTCCATTAGCAAACAGAGCAGACCCTGACCAGACGGCTCTGATCTGGTTCTACTCTGTTTGCAAATGCCTGAAAATGTGTTTATATGAAGGAAAGTGTATATGTAAAATCTGATTATCTCCTGTAGGAACTGCATAATCAGGGTATGCTCTGTTTACTATCGAAATAATATCTAGATCTGATTGTACAGTTTCTGCTACATTGTATTATCACTAATGCCTGTGTTTGTATGTTGTTATAAAACTTCAGCTAATTAATATCAATGATGCCTTCATGAATATTCAGAGAATGAAGGATTAATGTGAAGAATCCAGATTTAATTTAAAACCGATACATCTAAAGCATTCTCTATGCTATTCCTTTATTTCATGAATATTTATTAGCAATAATGACACCACTATTTTTTAATAGCTGATTTTTATAATAGAAAATAAATACAGGATCTTTGGTATATGAGCTATCTGGTCTGGCTTTTCTCTGTTTGCAATGGTATAGAAAGGCATCTCTATGAGGAATAGTCCAGCAAATTTCACCTGACCTTGCTAACCTCTATTGTCATAATTTCACACTATGCGAGGTTTCTATATATATCTTCGGTAGTCTCCGAGAATTATTTATACCAGCTATACCAGATTAAATATCATTCAGCATTGATAAATGTGTCGACAAGACTGTAGCTCAGATGGTAGTGGAGAGGATTTATAATTATTTTTCCATACAGTCAGGTGTTCGAACCCCATGCTATCCTCCAAAATATTTTTTAAGCATTTTTTGGTTGATTTATGTTAATTTCTTTTTTTTTCTCTCACAATATATCATATGAATCAAAACGATTTCTTTGGCTTTTGAAGACAAAAAGTGGTTCACCTTCTGCTGAGGCTGTGACAAGTGGTATGAAAACAACGAAAATATCGTGTCAACCGTGCATTTTGTTATGTACAACGTACTGGCGATTATTGATATATACTTCGTCATCTCACTTTAATTTATTCTTGCATAAAGGTCAACGTCAGGTGAATTTTGCTGGACTATAAAGTCTGCAACAATTGTATTCTGTTTCAACTCTTAAAAACAATTCTCTCATTTCTCATAATGTGACGTCTCATCTGGGTCCAAATTGTTTGCATAGCAAACAGTTAACCCTTTCCTCCATGAATAGTAATGTAAACAAGGGTAAAACTTAATGCCCCCATCGCCTAAAGGCGGGGCATAAAAATAATGATATCATGAATATTAATGAGATTAAATTGTTATAATAGCACATGGACACGGGAATTGTTAGCCAAGGCTGAAACTGTAGAATCATATCTATATTATATCATTAAGCAAACAAAGCAGACCTTGATCAGACGGCTCCTAAAGGAGCCGTCTTATCTGGGTCTACTCTGTTTGCAAAGGCGTATTTATGGAGTAAAGGGTTATTAATATATTTGTATAAAGGCTATGACTTACTGACAAGCTTGTGCCAATGTTTCCCTGAAGGCTACTTTGGGTTTGCCCATTAATACCTTGCAGCTATACTCCCTCTCCATTCTCTGAAATTGCAAACATAATAAAACCCTCTAAATCGGTGTCCTAGTAGAGAAGAATTTCGATACTTTTAGGCAGGTGGCTGCTTAATGCAGGGTGAAAGTCATAGAGGAAGTTCCTTCTTACTTTCACCCTGCATTAAGCTGCCATCTGTCTCAAAGACTGATATTTATACCAAATTTAATGTCCGGTTTATAGGGGGTTTACTGTACACGATAAGACCTCTCTAAAGGGACCACCTGACAAATTTCAATACCTACTGAATATTCATGGACAAAATAGTATCAGTCATGGATAAAATAGTTATAACTAGAACTATCACTAAAGGTGATAAATACCCCCGCACAGCAGCCTTGATTGCAAATCCAAGTTTGTGACACCAGCTACCCATGAACAGGACTAAATGACAAAAATACTCAAAGTGCAACTGGAGATAATTCTGTAATGCCTGTCACTAAACACAGGAAAATTGTGTCTTGCACATGTACTATTTGTGGTTATTATGTATGTCAAGTATCAAATCAATAATTTTCAAATTGAAGGAGAAGCTAGCGACACAAACTGCCCATGTTTCATGCCGAAATGACAAAAAATACTCGAAGTTCAGGGAGAGATAATTCTGCAATTACCAGCGGTTAACACATGAAAATTGCCTTTTGCACATCTACCATTCATGGTTATTATGTATACCAAATATAAACTGAATAACTTTCAGATTGAAGGAGGAGTTTGCGACACCAACTTCTCAAGTTTCATGCCAAAATTCCAACAAGAGCTCTGTGTGCTTGCAGGTGACACAAAAACTATTCATATGCTGGAGTGCGAAAATCAGAACAAAGGGGAAAAACTCAAAAAGTAATGCATGTAGAGTGATTAACCTTAGTTACATCAATAGTTCACAATGAGAGGAAGACACATGTGAAATTTGAAAGCTCTATAATGATTAGTTTAGAAATGACAGACAGACGAAGGAAAAGTGATCCCTAAGTGACACACTGCCTCTCGGCAGGTGACACAACAAGAAACTCTAAGTTACAATATAATGATACAATGATAGTTATAACTAGTAATTCGACCATGTCTCTTGTTGATGGGTGGGGTAATACTTCAAACTTGCAGCGTCTTAGGTCTCATCCGGTAGGTGGCGGTGGTCTAGTGGTAATGCGCTTGACTACCAGTCCGGAGTTCAAATCCTGGTCCCACCCAGAAATTTCAGAGACACTTTTCCGTGTCTCCCACCCGCACATCCTCTCCACCCAGGGGTTAAAATGAGTACTTGTGAGGGTCACTCGCCGGTACTGCGGCTGCATGATTGCGCCATATGGTAGCAGTGCTCAATATTGTAGGCCAATGACTCAATGACCAGGGGAGTAAATGTACAGTCGGCTGAGCGGTCATTCGGACTGAAAGTAGACTATAACTAGGTACTTTACTTTTTTAATTAATATTTATGACATCATCATTTCTTACATCATTTTTTACATGAATATTCATGGAGTAAAAGGTTAGCTCCCATGTTTCTTAACCCTTTGACTCATAAATATTTCTAGAAGATCTGGGTCTACTTTGTTTGACCCATCTTACCTACAGCTCTGAGTACAATAGATCAAAGACTGAAAGCATCTCTTTATAGTGCATTGTTCATTTATAATAACCACTGCCATCACAAATTACTTCAAAGCTCCAACACATTTCTAACAGTATTATTTTCCTCCTATTCCTCTTACAAAACAATGCTGAGCTTGTCAGACAGCTTAATTTCTGATGAGATGCTAAATTACTTGTTGTCTCATTTAAACCTTTCCCCGTTTTATGTTTATTCCAAATTTTAATACCTACTGAATATTCATTGACGAAATAGTTATAATGAACAAGAGATGTAAAACATGTATACCCCAAGACTCCCTGACCTTTGACCAAGTGACCTCAGACACAATAGGAGTCATCTAGTGGTCATGACTAATCACCACAGCAAGTTTGAAGGTCCTAAGCCAAACCATTGAGCAGTTATTGATCGGAAACCATTTCACCAGCTAAGGTCATGGTGACCTTGACCTTTGACCTAGTGACCTAAAAAACAATAGGGGTAATCTAGTGGTCATGGCCAACCACCACAGCAAGTTTGAAGATCCTACACCAAGGCTAGTGAAGCCGTTTATTAGCTATTGATCGGAAACCGACCTACCGACTGACATGTGCAAAGCAATATACCCTTATTTTCTCAAAAGGGGGTATAAATATGGAAAATGGAACATTGCAGCCATTTTAGAAAGTAACGATACATCTTTTAAATTCCATAAGCAAACAGAGCAGACCTGATCAGATGGCTCCTATAAGAGCGTGAAATGCATGAAAATACGTTTATATGAGGGAAAGGGTTAAATCCTGTTACAAAGGTTTCACTTGTAGTGTGGACATCGTTATAACAAACCATACCTCTTTACCTTTAACATGAATATTCAGGTAAGAAATAATGACATCATGAATTTTAATTACCTGAATTTTTGTAATGGAATTACGAACAGGATTAATTTTTATCATAGCAGCTACTGTACAATCATATCATACCTTGATCTGACAGGAGCCATCTGATCTGGGTCTACATTGCTTGCAAAGGTGTTAAAAGCATACCAATTAGGTGAAAGGTTGGCATCACATGATCTTACCTGAGCATAAATATCCAGGTGCAGTTCACCCATTCCCATAGCAACTGTTTCTTTAGAATCATCATCCCAGTAGACTTTAAAGGTGGGGTCCTCCCTTGTGAATCTTCGGATACCCTTAGAGAAATTCTCCAAGTCTGCTTTTTTAACCGGTTTTATAGACATGGCAATCACAGGGTCTGGGACAAACATGGATTCCTGTAATAACATAACCAGAAATATGGAATTACCATGGAAAATGAGATTTTTCTCCAATTTTAATTTTAACCTTTAGTCTGCCTCATATTTTTATCACTATGCTGTTTGAATATTAATCAGGCAAAAATCTTTACAATAATATACAGAATATGTTGAAATGACTTTCCTAGGCAAAAGCATAGAGCATGCAGGCATGGATTTTCCCTGGCAAACAGTGCAGACTCAGAAATGTGGCATTTGCCTTAGAACAGCCCGTCTTGGAAACCCAGCCTTTTTCTGTTTTTCTCCTTTTAGTAAAATGACCTTAACCTTGTCTCCATGTAAGCTATCTATACACCAAGATATAATCACATTGTCTTTTATTACAGAAGTTATTGTCAAGAAACCATTCATCAACTTGAGGTAATGATTTTACTTGACTTTGACCCCAAATCCCCAAATGCAATCCAAGCCTTTGTCTCAATGTAAGCTATCTATACATCAAAGTTGGCCAAAATATGTTTTCTAAACCCTTACAGTGCCGGACACGAGTCACTAATGTCCTTTGCAAACTGTGTAGACCCAGATGAAAGGGCTC
This sequence comes from Azorinus chamasolen, assembly GCA_963576725.1. Classification (NCBI taxonomy): domain Eukaryota; kingdom Metazoa; phylum Mollusca; class Bivalvia; order Cardiida; family Solecurtidae; genus Azorinus; species Azorinus chamasolen. The sequence goes on along the minus strand of OY755251.1, from coordinate 46,212,324 downwards.
CTAGAGGAGCTAGCTACACTCCTAGAGGAGCTAGCTACACTCCTAGAGGAGCACTCTCATCAGGGTCTGCACTGTTTGTTGCGTATAAGATTAACCTGCTTGAATTATGGAACAGTCCATTTGAAAATTCAGCGTTGTAAGGGTTAAAGGATGCTACATGCCAAATATCAAAGGTCTAAGCCTTACAGTTTCGGAGAAGATTTTTAAAGATTTTCCAATGAAAAAGAGGGCCATTGACCCACTTTATCGCTCATATTATAGAGTTATAGTGATATGCTGACAATGTCATTTTTCAGCAGACAGCATTTCTAACAGATGACAGAAATCAGTGTTAACCCTATCACTGTTGAGCATGACTTGACCGAAATTAGCATTGGATTCTGATCTAAAGTATATGTAACTGTTACAGAAAGCTAAAACAACTTTCAAAAATAATTTAACCACCTAGTTTTCTCAATCTAAAATGAATGTTGGTTACTTGTTTTATTGTACTGAGGTTAGGAGTCAATGACCCACTGCCCAGCTTGAAGCTAGAGTGAGGATACTGGCTGTGACCTCTGAATAAGGGGAAACGATTAAACTGTAGTTTCTGATGTGAAAAGTGGGGGGTGGGGGTGGGGGTGGGGGTGGGGGTGGGGGGGGGGGGGCCATTTCAGCTTCATCTTACCTATACTACGCGGAATCCGATTGGCCAAATCTTTGTGCCTACACCAATCAAATTGCTGTTATCGTTGCATGAGTTACAAATCCGTTTCCTCCCAATTTGTTAGCGAACTTTCACAACAAACGTAAAACAATGTGGCAACATCTCAAACTAATGCAGTATTTGAATCAAATGGACTTAAAATGACAATAATATTTTATCGGACAGCTGATTCAGCGGAAATTCTGCGTATTGACACCAGCAGTAGGAATAAGTTCAAGCGGGACTGGCTAGAAACTGAAAAATGACAGCATGTCCTCGTGCATCTCTGAAGGTGTCATTAACAGAAAACAGCGAAGTGTTGTATGTGCGACAAATTGATTACATACTCCTAAAGAGCGGTACCCCTAAAGAGGGAAGTTTGCTATAGTGGAACATAGTTCTTCATCTGACACACACAGAAGGAAAATGTGATTAAAAGCAACAAAAATTAGTAAGTTACCGCCCTCCGTAACCGGTGGACAATCTGAAGATGACAGAAACTATGGTATTCACCCAATTTTCAAAAAACATATCAAAGCCAAAGAAATGTGAAACACCTGTTCCTGTAGTATTACTTGAAGACCGAACAGCAAATGCACAGGTAGGAGCAAAAAAGTGTTTAAAATACATCCGATTGATTTTCAATGAATAACTAAGCTGCAGCTGGTTCCTGAATTTTATGAGAAGGTGCATGTCAACTATTAGTAAAATATTTCAGTGACAGTGATGACAGGAAATAAATTACAATAAGAACAAAAATAAAAAAGCAATAACAGTAGAAGATTCAATTTCTGCACTTGAAACATGTTGGCACTTTTTCCAGACTTTAAATCATACTGAGCCAGAGTATTCCATGGGCCATATTTTCTCTATTTTTCTCTACATTTATGCAACATTTTGCCATACTTAAGATCTATCTGTTTATAATTGCATCATCACGTGCACGGAAATTTTGTTATTTTATGCTGGAATTTCTGGTTACTTCAAAAAGACTGGAGAATATTGCAAGAGCATTCTTTTGTTCTTCACCATTTTTTATGAATATTCATATCAGAAATAAAGACGTCATGAAGTATAATTAGATTAAGTTATATTATGCCACATGAATACAATAATTTTTGGCAAAAGCAGAGACTTGAGAATTATTATTTTTTGTATATGATTTTATTTATAAGCAAATAGAGCAGATCCAAATCTGACTGCTCCTACAGGCCTTCTCAGTTTGCAAAGGAGTATTTATAGGGTTAAAAACTAGTTCATGAGCAGAAGTTGAAACATCAAACAGGTTTGTCTTGTACAAACAGTTACATATTAGTAATTCCTTTCACTCTTCTTTTTTCAGGCAATGGTTCTTGGTGTCATTGCTGAGAGGAATCTACCTCTGTCCATGGTACAGGTCCTGATTGACTTAGCCAAAGAACTTGCAAAGGACATCAAGGCTTTACAGAACCTGAGTATGGTTTGCACTTCAGCCTCATAGACTTGGTGAAACTATGACTAGGAAAACAGTAGAGAAGCTGAAGAAAACACCAGTTTTGCTAAACCTTGATGAAGCAACAAGCAACAATAACAAACACATACATTTTGTACCAACAGTTATTTGCAATTACTTTGATGAGAAAGAAGGAAAAGTTGAGCTAGACCAGATGGCCTCAATAGAAGTTGTGAAAGTGGATTAACATTATGAAGTTATGTTTTTGTCTTCAACACCAGTTCTAGTAATAAAATGGTATTTAGTACAGTACAGTTGGGTTTTTTGGTGTTTTTTTTTTTAAGTTTTTAAATTTTGAACCTGGATAGCTCAGGGAGAGCTTTCCAATAGACCTTTAAAGCCCTATTTTTCATTTTCGGCAGGGGGCTTCGCCCCCTATGACCACCACCAGGACTAAAGCGGCCCCAAACCCGCGCCGAAATATTTCCTCCCCTCAGCTCTTGGGTCAATCACACCCCTGTATCTAAGCTCTGGGACATTTTTTGTCCAGAAGATTTTTAAAGATTTTCCTATGAAAAACTGATAAGCCCCAGAGTCCCAATCTTTGTAGAGGACCATTAGATGAAGCAACATACCAAATATTAAAGGTCTATGCCTTACAGTTTCAGAGAAGAAGATTTTTAAAGATTTTCCTATGAAAAACTGATAAGCCCCCAGGGTGGGGTCATTTTTGGCCAGGGTCATGATGTGAACAAATTTTGTAGAGGACCATTAGATCATGCTACATACAAAATATCAAAGCTCTAGGCTTTGTGGATTCAGAGAAGATGTTTAAAGTAAATTGTTGACGCCCACATGGCGGACATAGGATCATCCCAATAGCTCACCTTGGCACTTTGTGATTAATATTTGTATGCCTGCAGCCTATAAAAACATACATAGACAGGAGCTGTCTGGTCTGGATCTTCTCTGTTTGCAAAGGCACCAAATAGCCTCTCTAGTTAAAATCAGATTCATAATGCACAACTCATTTGGGTTTACTCTGTTTGCAAAACTTTCTCCACTGTCAGGTAACAGTTTAGAACTGAGTTGTAAACATACCATGGAGTAGTTCATGTTTCCCTTACTAACGAATGTGTCTCCACTAGCACAGTCTATACCAAACAAAGCACAGATATCCCCTGCATAAGCCTCTTTGATCTCCTGAAAAATACAACAACAGAATATCTAAATTTATTACAAAACCTTCCTTGTATTCGAGTTTAATAAAATAGCCATCGCATATTTCTCTATATTACACACGCTTAATATATGCTGTAACGTTGTGTAGAAACACCACAACATCATGTAGAACTAGAACTATCACTGAAGGTGATGAATACCACCCGCACACCAACTTTGATTGCAAAACCAAGTTTGTGACACCAACTACCCAATATAACAGAACCAAAACAGGAAAATACTCAGTTCAAGGGGAGATAATTCTGTAATGCCTGCAACTAAACATATGAAAATTGCGTCTTGCATATATGCTATTTGTGGTTATAAAGTATGGCAAGTATCAATTCAAAAACTTTTAAATTGAAGGATGAGTTTGCGACACCAACTCCCCATGTTTCATGCCAAAATGACAAAAAATACTAAAAGTTCAAAGGGAGATAATTCTGCAATTCCCAATGCTAAACACATGAAAATTGCATCTTGCACATCTATTATTTATGGTTATAATGTATATTACATATACACTGGATAACTTTAAAACTGAAAGTCCAAGGGGAGATAATTCTGCAATGTGTAGCTCTAAACACACGAAAAGTATGTCTTGTACACGTACTATTCCTGGTTATTATATATACCAAATATAAACCGAATAACATTCAAATTGATGGATGAGTTTGCGACATCAATTTCTCAAAAAATACTCAAAGATCAAGGGGAGATAATTCTGCAATGCCCAGCGCTAAATTTATAGACACATTTGCATTGCCATTAACTTAAAACCACTTACTTTATGAACCCAGAATTAGACTTCTTCTTAATTAATACTTATAAAGAATATAACTGTCTCGTATTATAAAGAATATAACTGTCTCTAAGTGTCATACTGCTAAATCAAGCGACACAAAACTCGATTGAAGTGACGTGTTTAAGTAGTTTGTATTCTGATGCATGTTCAATTACCTGTGCACATCAAAATTGTTGTAATTTCTTCCTGTATTGCTGTAACTATTACAATGTACACAGCTACAGACAAAAGTGCATACCCAAACACCAAAAAATCGTCATTTCTACACCAAACCCTATACTGCGACCACTAATGAGTGGTCACAGTATAGGGTTTTGTGGCAAAATAAAGGAGATATTCTTGAAAAAAAATAAATTTACGCATCTTATCTCTGATGTACCCACCTGCATTTCATCAGCATGCATCTGTACAAGCTTGGCTATCCTTGTCTTCTTCTGGGTCCTCGTATTGAAGATGACATCCCCTTTCTTCATCCCACCCTGGTACACCCTCATATATGTCAGCTGGCCAAACCTCCCTGCCTGAACAACAAAACCATTCTTATATTAACCCTTAACCCTTTCCCTCATATAAACGTGTTTTCACGCATTTGCCAACAGAGTAGACCCAGATCAGATGGCTCCTAGGGGAGCCGTCTGATCAGGGTCTGCTCTGTTGGCTAATGGAATTTGAAAGATCTGTTTCTTTACTTTCTATAATGTCTACAATGTTCCACCTTCCATAATTCTTTATAACTATAAGCCGTTAGATCTGACATGTCGTTTTTATTTATAGATGACCCGTAGATTGGGATAGTACCACTATTGTATAAGGTGAGCTCAGCATTTTACCGACTTATACTATTTAATTTAATCACTACAAAGTATAGGCAATCAGACTTTGAGTCGAAACGACTGCCGAGCTTCACGAGAAATTCGCTCGTCAATTGAAGCAAAATCCTTTTGTATAGAATGGAATAGTTTGGAAAAAAACAAATCTATAAATAAAAACGACAGGTTACTCCTACTTGCTAATATTTTGTTAATGAATATTCAGTAGGTATTGAAATTTGGCCAAAGTACAGAACAGGGAAAGGGTTAACTACACATACCTATATAATTGCAAACAGAGTACACCCAGATCATTAGGGTCCTGATAAATATTCATGATGTCATGAATTTCTTCATAAATATTCACGAGGGAATGGGTTATTCATGAGGGAATGGGTTAATACAATCTTTCTAATAACCTAATAGTTATCAAGTTATTGAGCCGACAATATTTTTTGTGTGTGACCTTGACTGACTGACCAAATATCTACTGACCATGACCAACCTCCCTACTAAGTATGAAGCCAGCACACTTGATAGTTGTCAAGTTATTGAGTAGACAAGATTTTTGAGTTGACAGTCACTGTGACCTTTACTTCTGACCAAATGACCTCAAAATCAATAGGGGTCATCTACTGGCCATGACAAACCTCCCCACTAAGTATGAAGACAGCACACCTAATACTTATAAAGTTAGTGAGCAGACATGTTTTTTTGATTGAAGGTCACTATGACCTTGACCTTTGGCCAACTGACCTCAAAATCAACAGGGGTCATCTACTAGCCATGATCAACCTTCCTACAAAGTATGAAGACAGCAAAGACCATGACCTACCTCCCTATTATGTATGAGGACTTCACACCTAATAGTTGTCAAGTTATTGAGTGGACAATGATGTGGTTAACAGACGGACAGATGGACAGAAAGACAGATAGACAAGCTCCATACCATTATACGACTGAAGTTACCTTCGGGCGTATAAAAAGGCAGAGTTTCAAAACATTAAACGTAAATATTTTGTTATACCAAATGTATATCAAGGGCTCTGAATAAGACATGGAAACTAAAATGAAACCCTTAAAGCCATAATCCCACCTTTTTGGACCTCTAGCAAACAGAACAGACCCAGTTCAAAATGTTTGCCGTGATAAAACATTTTTATACTTTACATGAATATTCATGAAGTACAAGGGTTACAGGCATTAACCCTTTATTTCATTAATATTCATGTAAGCAATAATGACCTCATGAATATTCAATCAGGTTATTTTTTTATAATAGCACATGGATACAAGAATTGTTGGCCATGACAAAAACTGAATAATCATATCTTAATTATTATATCATAAGCAAACAGGGCAGACCCTGATCAGACAGCTTCTACTGGAGCTGTCTGATCAGGGTCTGCACTCTTAGCAAACATGTAGAAAGGCATAGTTATGGAGTAAAGGGTTATAAAGCGTGTCTATAGAGTAAACAGTGGAGAAAATTAAAATAACATTGAAATATACCTCTAACTTAAAGGCGAGGGCTATAAACGGGTTTTCCATATTCCTCTGTGAATTCATTTCCACTTTGGTGGCATTTTCAGATCTGGAATTATCGTAAAAAATGTATAAAATGAATGCATTTAACATCCAACAGATAAAAACAAGCTTCTTTAGTTCCACAAAAAGATTTATGTATATTAGGGTTGTCACTGATCGACCAAATTGTATCAATACATCGAATGTGCAAGTACAATGATGTATTAATATATCAATCCATTAATACTGGCATAAAATTCAAATTGCAAAAATAGATGAATTTCTAAAAAATATCAAGTTGGTATCCGAGGTCCAGATAAGACGTGTAAATTAATACAATTTAACCCATTCCCACTTAGGCTATTTTTAGACCTAACCTCTTTGATTAAATCTACCAAAAAGGAGCATTAAATAGAGAAAAGGAAATTTTCAGAATTGTGTAGTTTTGAAACCATTGTGATAAATAGAGCATTTGCTCCTGTGGAGCAAATGCTCTATTTATCACAATGGTTCCATAAAGTGACTTTTGCAGAAGCGTCAAAAGGCGTCAATATGCGGGAATGGGTTAAAGAATAACTTCGTTATTTCTGTTTTATTAATAGTGGAGAAATGACTATTTTAGTATTTGAGTTATAACAATTAACCTAATTAGTATTCATGATGTCATTATTTTCTTACATAAATATTCATGGAGTATATAAGGGTTCAAGTCATTGACATCATTTGGTATAGTGTATAGTACTTTTTGAGCAGATTTTGTAACTGATAAAGCATGGTGACTAACAAGCTTTAACCCTTTCCATCATATAAACATGTTTTCACACATGTGCAAACAGAGTAGACCCCGATCAGGGGGCTCCAACAGGAGCTGTCTGATCAGGGTCTGCTCTGTTTGATATCAGGGTCTGCTCTGTTTGATAATAGAATTTGATAGATCTGTTTCTTTACCTTCTACACTGGATATAATGTTATACCTTCCATATTTCATTATAACAATTTTGTCCATGTATATTCAGTAGGTATTGAAATTTGAAATAAACAGAACTGAAGCTGTGCATCGTCATCTTCTGAAGCTGTGCATCGTCATCTTCTGAAGCTGTGCACCGTCATCTTCTGAAGCTGTGCACCTTCATCTTCTGAAGCTGTGCACCGTCATCTTCTGAAGCTGTGCATCGTCATCTTCTGAAGCTGTGCACCGTCATCTTCTGAAGCTGTGCATCGTCATCTTCTGAAGCTGTGCACCGTCATCTTCTGAAGCTGTACACTGTCATCTGCAGTATTTGTCCCCTGCTACACTTTTCATTTGTATTTAAATTTTCTTAAAAAAACCCATAATCCCATGATCTTGATCTGAACTGTTTACATTGGAAATCAAAGATAACTATTGCCAGTAAAAGATTTAGTCCTTTATACAATGGGGGATACACTGAGACCTTTGCAAAGAGAGGTGAGTCCGTGACCTAGATCAGGCTGCTTTTGTAGGGTCCATCTGATCAGGTTATGCTCTTTTTGTTTATGACATAATATAGATCTGATTCTACAGTTTCTGCCATGCTCAAACACAACGCATTCATAGGTCATTGTAAAATTTCAGCTAATAAAAGTTAATGGTGTATTTTTTTCTTAACCTTTAGCCTGCTATAGGCGGATGAGTGAATACCAGTACAAACAGTTTGGATCCAGATGAGAGGCCGATCTCTCGGCGTCTCATCAGGATCCAAACTGTTTGACACCCTGATTGCAGTTTGGTAGACAAATTGATTAAAGCTTGAAATTTGGAAATGTAGTAGTGATCAGCAGGCTAAAGGTTAAATGACAAAATTGTGATAAACTGTTTACAATCTTACCCTTCAACGTTATCCAAGCATATGTTCTTTACTTCCGCAGGGTTTGGCAGATAGTCTAACACAGCATCTAATAATGGCTGAACTCCCTTGTTCTTGAGTGCCGATCCCAGTAATACTGGAGTAAAATCTCTCTTCATACAGGTCCGTCTGATGGCAGCCTGAATAGTATGGGAACAATGTACACAATGGGAACCAGGTACACAACGGGAACCATGTACACAATGGGAACAAAGTACACAATGGGAACCAGGTACAGGGCTCCAGTAAACCCTTTACCTCATGGATATTCATGTAAGAAATAATGATGTCATGAATAACTAGATTACTTTGTTATCCCTTTCCCTCATATTGACGACTCTGTAAAAGTCACTTTGTGAAACCATTGTGATAAATAGAGCATTTGCTCGTATAGGAGCAAATGCTCTATTTATCACAATTGGTTTCAAACTACAAAATTCTAAACAAGAGGGCCAGAATGGCCCTGACATCGCACACCAGACAATCAGATATGTTTCTATTGAAAACTGACCGTCCCTGGGGTGGTGCCAATTTTGACCCCTGGGACACAATATATAACTTTTGTAGATGACCTAAATATGAAGCTATGTGCCAAATATGAAATCTGAGAACATTCCAGTTTCAAAGGAGAAGATTTTCAAAGTTTGCACTATAAAATTGTTTCTATTGAAAACTGACCACCTCTGGGGTGGGGCCTATTTTGACAACAGGGCATAATTTATATAACTTTTGTAGAGGATCGGAAAATGGTGCTATGTGCCAAATATGAAAGCTGAGAACCCTGTAGATTCAGAAAAGAAGATTTTCAAAGTGTTCACTATACGCTTCTATAGACAAGAGGGCCATTGAAAGTGTTAATTTTTCAGACAAACAAATTACAGATGACAGAAACCCTATTACTGCTGAGCATAATTTGACTGAAATTAGCACACAGTTTGGATTCTGATCTGACACATATGTAACTTCATATGTGGTTTGTACAAGAAAGTTAATTGTAAGATTGATATGTATTAACCAGGGAATTTTAATTATGCAAGGCCATACAAAGTTCTGACTAAAGACGATCAACTGACCTCTCAAATAATCAACTGTTCCTCTGAAAAGGTATGTGTACCCTAGCATTCCAAACTGATTTTTTGCATTTGAATATTATTGTAAATTATTATATAATTTCATATTCATAAGTTGAACTTAATATTTTCAAGTAATACAATTTCATGTTAAAAATTATTTCATAATTTATTTAAAATCTTTAATTTGGCATTCTGGAGCCTTTACATGATTTACCCTTCTTCTGAACTGCAGGGCAGGTTATAATAATGTCATAATGCCAATCACTATTATTAATTAACCCTTCCCTCATATAAACGTGTTTTCACACATTTGAACAAGAGCGCCATGAAGCCCTGAAGCGCTCACCTGAGATAACCCCAGGGGCGGGGCCATTTTTGACCACAAGAAATCATGTGTACAACCTTGGTAGAGAACCATAAGGCAAAGCAGTATGCCATTAATTAAAGGTCTAAGCCTTATGGTTTCAGAGAAAAATAATATTTTATATTTTTCCCATGAAAAACTGATAAGCCCTGAGGCAGGGCCAAGTTTCGCCCAGTGGTCAGGGTCGTAAGTTAAACATTCTTGGTAGAGGACCACAAGCCACAGCTACATATTTGTAGAGGACCATTAAATCATGTTACATACCAAATATCAATGGTCTAGGCCTTACAGTTTCAGTAGATTTTTAAAGATCTTCCAATGAAAAACTGATAAGCCCTTGGGCGGGGCCATTTTTGGCCCGGGGGTCATAATTTGAACAATATTTGTAGAGGACCATAAGATCATGCTACATACCAAATATCAAAGGTCTAGGCCTTACAGTTTCAGAGAAGATTTTCCTATGAAAAACCGATAAGCCCATGGGCGGGGCCATTTTTGGCCCGGGGGTCATAATTTGAACAATCTTTGTAGAGGACCATAAGATCATGCTACATACCAAATATCAAAGGTCTAGGCCGTACAGTTTGAGAGAAGAAGATTTTTAAAGATTTTTCCTATGAAAAACTGATAAGCCCTTCGGCGGGGCCATTTTTAGCCCGGGGGTCATAATTTGAACAGTAATTGTAGAGGACCATAAGATCATGCTACATACCAAATATCAAAGGTCTAGGCCTTACAGTTTCAGAGAAGAAGATTTTTAAAGATTTTCCTATGAAAAACTGATAAGCCCTTGGGCGGGGCCATTTTTGGCCCAGGGGTCATAATTTGAACAATCTTTGTAGAGGACCATAAGATCATGCTACATACCAAATATCAAAGGTCTAGGCCTTACAGTTTCAGAGAAGAAGATTTTTAAAGATTTTCCTATGAAAAAATGATAAGCCCCGGGGCGGCGCCATTTTTGGCCCGGGGGTCATAATTTGAACAATATTTGTAGAGAAGAATTAGATCATGCTACATACCAAATATCAAAGGTCTAGGCCTTACAGTTTCAGTGAAGAAGATTTTTTAAGAATTTCCTATGAAAAACTTATAAGCCCTTGGGCGGGCCATTTTTGGCCCGGGGGTCATAATTTGAACAATATTTGTAGAGGACCATAAGATCATGCTACATACCAAATATCAAAGGTCTAGGCCTTACAGTTTGAGAGAAGAAGATTTTTCTATGAAAAACTGATAAACCCTTGGGCGGGGCCATTTTTGGCCCGGGGGTCATAATTTGAACAACCTTTGTAGAGGACCATTAGATCATGCTACATACCAAATATCAAAGGTCTAGGCCTTACAGTTTCAGTGAAGAAGATTTTTAAAGATTTTCCTATGAAAAACTGATACGCCCTTGGGCGGGCCATTTTTGGCCCGGGGGTCATAATTTGAACAATATTTGTAGAGGACCATAAGATCATGCTACATACCAAATATCAAAGGTCTAGGCCTTACAGTTTCAGAGAGGAAGATTTTTAAAGATTTTCCTATGAAAAATTCCATATTACCATATACATGTATGGAACAAGAGTACCGCATACGGTACATAATACGCCCACTTGCAAACTTTCTCTGATTCAACATGCCTTATGGCCATCCTCATATTTGCATAGATTTGCATTATTTTTTTAAGTGCAAGGGCCGTAACTCCAAAACAACAAATCAAATGATCCTCAGAATCGACTTAGCTTCAGGTCTTGATGCATTAAACATGTGTATGAAGTTTCATTAATATCTGTCAAACAGTTTTGCCAGAAAACAGCAGAAAAACTATTTGCATATATTTGCATTTTTTTAAAGTAAAAGGGCAATAACTCTGAAACGAATAATCAAATAAACCTCAGAATCGACTCAGCAGCAGATCTTGATGCATTTAACATTTGTGTGAAGTTTCATTAATATCTCTCAAATAGTTTTTCCATAAACGGCGGACAAACTATTTGCATTATTTTTTAAGGACAAGGGCCATAACTGTGAAACGAAAACTCAAATGATCCTCAGAATCAATTCAGTTTCAGATCTTGATGCATTAAATATTTGTGTGAAGTTTCATTAATATCTCTCAAATAGTTTTCCCAGAAAACAGCGGACAAAATATATGCATATTTTTTAAGGACAATGGCCATAACTCTGAAATGAAAAATCAAATGAACCTCAGAATCAACTCAGCTTCAGATCTGGATGCATTAAACATTTGTGTGAAGTTTCATTAATCTGTCAAATAGTTTTGCCAGAAAACAGTGGACAAACTATTTGCATGTATTTGCATTATTTTTTAAGTAAAAGGGCCATAACTCCGAAACGACAAATCAAATGAACCTCAGAATCGACTCAGCTTCAGATCTTCATGCATTAAACATTTGTGTGAAGTTTCATAAATATCTCTCAAATAGTTTTCCCAGAAAACGGCGGAAAAACTATTTGCATATTTTTTAAGGACAAGGGCCATAACTCCGAAACGACAAATCAAATGAACCTCAGAATCGACTCAGCTTCAGACCTTGATGCATTAAACATGTGTGTGAAGTTTCATTAATATCTCTCATATAGTTTTGCCAGAAAACAGCGGACAAACTATTTGCATGTATTTGCATTATTTTTTAAGTAAAAGGGCCATAACTCCAAAACGACAAATCAAATGAACCTCAGAATCAACTCAGCTTCAGATCTTCATGCATTAAACATTTGTGTGAAGTTTCATTAATATCTCTCAAATAGTTTTCCTAGAAAACAGCGGACAAACTATTTGCATATTTTTTAAGGACAAGGGCCATAACTCTGAAATGAAAAATCAAATGAACCTCAGAATCAACTCAGCTTCAGATCTTGATGCATTTAACATTTGTATGAAGTTTCATTAATATCTGTCAAATAGTTTTCCCAGAAAACAGCGGACAAACAAAATGTTGACGGACGAACGAACGAACGAACGAACGGACGGACGGGGCCACGACAATATACGACCACCTTTATTAGGTGGGCGTATAAAAAATGACACAGCATGGCGGCCATGTTTTTTGCCGGATCAAAATTCTTTTAACAACTTTTAAAGTCTATCAACTGAGAAACATTTTGGTGAAAACTATATTCAAATCGGACTAGTCAATCTGGAGAAGATTTTTCTAGATATTGCGTACAGTTGCCATGGCAACAAGACCGATGGCCCCACCCACTATCTTTTACCAACTTTTGAAGCACCCACCCACAGTATGTATCTGATCAAGTTTGGTTACAATTGGGCAGTTGCTTTCAGAGAAGAAGTCGTTTGAAATTGTTGACGGACAGACAGACTGACAGACAGACGGACGGTCGGACAGACGGACAGACGGACGCCGGACACAGGGGTATCACAATAGCTCACCTTGAGCACTTTGTGCTCTGGTGAGCTAAAAATCAGTAGACCAGATCAGATGCCTCCTATAGGAGCCATCTGATCAGGATCTGCTCTGTTTGTTAATGGAATTTGAAAGATCTGTTCCTTTAGTTTCTAAAATGGCTACAATGTTCTACCTACTATATTCCATTATAACTATTTTGTCTATGAATATTCAGTAGGTTGTGAAATTTGGAAAAAATGGCTACAATGTTCCACCTTCCATACTTCACTTTAACTATTTTGTTCATGAATATGCAATAGGCATTCAAAGTAATAATAAACACAGAACAGGCAAAGGGTTGAGACAGAGCTACTACAGCTACTACCAGCAATACAGGTGCACTAAAAATAGCCACTGGTCATCCCCCTCTCTACTGCTTGACCTGATGACCTGTTTATGAGTAAAGATAAGATGCTTAAAAGTGCAGTCAGCTTCAAGTTTGCTAGAAAACTGGCCACCCTGGGGTGTAGCCAATTTTGACCACAGGAGCATAATTTATATAACTTTTGTAGAGGACCTGAACATGATGCTATGTGCTAAATATGAAAGCTGAGAACCTTCCAGTTTCAGAGGAGATGATTTTCAAAGTTTTCACTATATGTTTCTATAGAAAACAATGCACCCCTGGGTTGGGGCCAATTTTGACCCCAGGGGCATAATTTATATAACTTTTGTAGAGGACCTACAGATGATGCTATGTGCCAAAGATGAAAGCTGAGAACCCTGTAGATTCAGAGGAGAAGATTTTTAAAGCTTCAAATTGTTGACGCGGGACGACGGACGGCGCACACCGCACGACGACGGACATCTGGCGATCACAAAAGCTCACCCTGAGCACTTTGTGCTCTGGTGAGCTAAAAATTCCCTTTCCCTAGTTAATGCTCCTTTTCGGTAGATTTATTCAAAGAGGTTGTATCTAAAAATAGCCTATGAGGTAATGGGTTATACATGTAATAGCACCAGGAGACAGGCAGGTAATAAACTGTATCATCATATCTACATGTACAAATGTATAAATATTATATCAGAGTAGACCCAGATCAGACAGCTCCTATAGGCTCTGGGTCTACTCTGTTTGCAAAGGCGTAGAAAGGCTTATTTATGGAGAAAAGGGTTAGCCCTTTACCTCATGAATATTCATGTAAGAAATGATGACATTATGAATATTAATCAGATGAATTTTTATAACAGCATACTAATACAGGATTAGTTTGGCCATGGTTGAAACTGTAGAATCAGATCTATATTACATGTATTTCATGTATCTATATTACATGTATTTCATAATCCTATAGTATAGGAGCTGTCTGATCTGGGTGTACTCCGTTTGCGGAGGCGTAGAAAGGCGTATTTATGGAGTAATGGGTTAACCCTTTCCTCATGAATATTCATGTAAGAAATGATGACATCATGAATATTAATCAGATGAATAACAACACAGGAATGTTTTTATGCCATGGCTAATACTATATTATTTCATAAGAAAACCAGATCTGACTCTGATTGAACAGCTCCTACAGGAGCTAATCAGGGGTCACTCTGTTTGCCTAGACGTCTCTATCACAATTTAACCCTTTCCTCCATAGACTATTTTTAGACCCAACCTCTTTGAATGAGTCTACCGAAAAGGAGCATTAACTAGAGAAAAGGAATTTTTTTTTAGAAGTTTGTAGTTCTGAAACCACTATGATAAATAGAGCATTTGCTCCTAAGGAGCAAATGCTCTATTTATCACAAAGGTTTCAAGAATTGACTATTACAGAGGCATAGAAAGGCGTATTTATGGAGGAAAGGGTTAAATGAACTGATTCTACAGTGTGTACACAAAAGACCCACTTTTTTACCATTTTTATCACTGACAGTACACTTTTTGATGAAACAGTTCATGTTTTCTGTGTTACGAGTAACTTCAAATAAATAATATACATGTACTATGACTTCTGCAAAACAGTGTCAATAATACGCAAATGAAGCTTGCCCTTTAAAGAGTTAAGATGAACTGTAAAAAACATTTTTGTTGAAACAACATCAATGGAAAGTTGCAAACAGTACACTCAGGTACAGTTTGTAGAATGTTGGATAACAGTTATCTGGAATTTGCAAACAGTATAAAGCCAGCTCAGAGGGCTTCTGCAGCATCTGCACTGCGTGTCACTCAAAATCCTGTGACAAACTAGAACTGTTATTGATACAAAAACTGATGTCTCCCCCCCCCCCCCCCCCCCCAAAAAAAACCAAGAGGGCCATGAGGCCCTGAAGCGCTCACCTGAGATAACACCAGGGGCAGGGCCTTTTTTGACCACAAGAAATCATGTGGACAACCTGGTAGAGAACCACAAGGCAAAGCAGTATGCCATTAATTAAAGGTCTAAGCCTTATGATTTCAGAGAAAAGTAATATTTCATATTTTTCCCATCGAAAAAACTGATAAGCCCTGAGGCAGGGCCAAGTTTCGCCCAGTGGTCAGGGTCGTAAGTTAAACATTCTTGGCAGAGGACCACAAGCCACAGCTACATATTTATAGAGGACCAGTAGATCATGTTAGTCATACCAAATATCAATGGTCTAGGCCTTACAGTTTCAGTAGATTTTTAAAGATTTTCCTATGAAAAACTGATAAGCCCTTGGGCGGGGCCATTTTTGGCCCGGGGGTCATAATTTGAACAATATTTGTAGAGGACCATAAATCATGCTACATACCAAATATCAAAGGTCTAGGCCTTACAGTTTCAGAGAAGAAGATTTTTAAAGATTTTCCTATGAAAAACTGATAAGCCCTTGGGCGGGGCCATTTTTGGCCCGGGGGTCATAATTGGAACAATATTTGTAGAGGACCATAAGATCATGCTACATACCAAATATCAAAGGTCTAGGCCTTACAGTTTGAGAGTAGAAGATTTTTAAAGATTTTCCTATGAAAAACTGATAAGCCCTTGGGAGGGGCCATTTTTGGCCCGGGGATCATAATTTGAACAATATTTGTAGAGGACCATAAGATCATGCTACATACCTAATATCAAAGGTTTAAGCCTTACAGTTTCAGAGAAGAAGATTTTTAAAGATTTTCCTATGAAAAACTGATAAGCCCTTGGGCGGGGCCATTTTTGGCGCAGGGGTCATAATTTGAACAATATTTGTAGAGGACCATAAGATCATGCTACATACCAAATATCAAAGGTCTAGGCCTTACAGTTTCAGAGAAGAAGATTTTTAAAGATTTTCCTATGAAAAACTGATAAGCCCTTGGGCAGGGCCATTTTTGGCCCGGGGGTCATAATTTGAACAATATTTGTAGAGGACCATAAGATCATGCTACATACCTAATATCAAAGGTTTAAGCCTTACAGTTTCAGAGAAGAAGATCTTTAAAGATTTTCCTATGAAAAACTGATAAGCCCTTGGGCGGGGCCATTTTTGGCCCGGGGGTCATAATTTGAACAATATTTGTAGAGGACCATAAGATCATGCTACATACCGAATATCAAAGGTCTAGGCTTTACAATTTCAGAGAAGAAGATCTTTAAAGATTTTCCTATGAAAAACTGATAAGCCCTTGGGCGGGCCATTTTTGGCCCGGGGGTCATAATTTGAACAATATTTGTAGAGGACCATAAGATCATGCTACATACCTAATATCAAAGGTTTAAGCCTTACAGTTTCAGAGAAGAAGATCTTTAAAGATTTTCCTATGAAAAACTGATAAGCCCTTGGGCGGGGCCATTTTTGGCCCGGGGGTCATAATTT
Source organism: Azorinus chamasolen (assembly GCA_963576725.1). Lineage (NCBI taxonomy): Eukaryota > Metazoa > Mollusca > Bivalvia > Cardiida > Solecurtidae > Azorinus > Azorinus chamasolen. Next base: position 46,195,377 of record OY755251.1, on the reverse strand, counting down.
GAACAATATTTGTAGAGGACCATAAGATCATGCTACATACCGAATATCAAAGGTCTAGGCTTTACAGTTTCAGAGAAGAAGATTTTTAAAGATTTTCCTATGAAAATTCCATATTACCATATATGGAAATATTGACCACGCCCTCTGGCGGCCATGTTTTTTGCCGGATCAAAATTCTTTTAACAACTTTTAAAGTCTATCAACTGAGAAACATTTTGGTGAAAACTATATTCAAATCCAACAAGTCATTCTGGAGAAGAAGATTTTTCTAGATATTGTGTCCGGTTGCCATGGCAACAAGACCGATGGCCCCGCCCACTATCTTTTTACAACTTTTGAAGCACCCACCCACAGTATGTATCTGACCAAGTTTGGTTACAATTGGGCAGTCGGTTTCAGAGAAGAAGTCGTTTGAAATTGTTGACGGACAGACAGACGGACAGATGGACAGACAGACAGACGGACAGACGGACAGACGGACGACGGACGCCGGACACAGGGGTATCACAAAAGCTCACCTTGAGCACTTTGTGCTCTGGTGAGCTAATTAAAAAAATACAAAAAACAAAACCATCATCAAACCAGAACAGAAATAAGATATATGCATAACTAGGCATGGTGCTAATTAATCCTACCATGTTTTATCAAAATCCGAACAAGGATATTGGAGAACCTGTGCGGACAAAATTTTCCATGTAAAAATTTAGAAGTCCCATAACTCTGCAGAAAATAATCAAACCAGACCAGGAATATGATATGTACAACTAGGCATGGTGCTGATCAATCCTATGAAGTTTCATGAAAATCTGATCAACGGTTTTGGAGAAACCGGGTAGACAACTTGTTTGGACAGACGGACAGATAGACGGATGCCGCCCACAAAAACAATTTATCTCCCCAGTATACTGGAAGAGACATAATTCTTATTGAATAGACTTTACATGTTTACAGTTAATGATGAACCATAACATCTTTATAATTCAGCAATGAAGGAGTTTCAGGATTAACCCATTCCTGCATATAGACGCCTTTTGACGCCTCTGTAAAAGTCACTTTGTGAAACCATTGTGATAGAGCATTTGCTCCATAGGAGCAAATGCTCTATTTATCACAATGGTTTCAACACTACACAATTCTAAAATTTTCCTTTTTAGTAGTAAATGCTCCTTTTCGGTAGATTTGTTCAAAGTGGTTGGATCTAAAAATAGCCTATACGGGAAAGGGTTAAGGAGCAAAATGTTTGCTTACTTTTATATCATCTTCAGTTGGTTCCTGTTCAGCCAGAAAGATCTCCCCTAGATGTTCATCTACATTAGCTATACACTCTGAAAACAACACAGCAATTATACCATGGCTGATCTGATGTGTATCCAAAATAATTATGAATGTGGTAAAACATGTCTTAACCCTTTCCTTCATATAAACGTGTTTTCTAGCATTTGCAAACAGAGTAGACCCAGATCAGGGTCTGCTCGGTTTGTTTATGATATATAATATAGACATGATTCTAGTTTCTGTCATGGCCAAACATACCTATGTTCATCTGTCATTATAGAAAATTAAACTAATTAATATTCATGATGCCATTATTTCTTGCATGAATATTCATGGAGTAAAGGGTTAAGCGACCATTACCTTTCAGACCATAAATATTAGTTAAGAAATAATGACATACATGTAATGAAATAATGCCCCATTTATCACAATGGTTTCAAAGCTACACAATTCTAAAAATTCTAGTAAATGTTCCTTTTCCAGTAGACTTATTCAAAGAGGTTGGGTCTGAAAATAGCCTATGAGGGAATGGGTTAAGGGTTGTGAAAATCTTGTAACCATGGCAACATACCAACAGAATAGATCAAGACCTGACCAGAGTATTGTCTCGTCTTAATCAACCACTTGGAACTCACAAACTATAATATAATGATAATATTGAAAATGAGATTATAACTACTGGTAGTTGGCTGTTCAAAAGAATATTAAAACATCTTCAATATCTTCCATATGTCTGCACATAAGTAAACCAACTTTGTAGACACCTATGTGCCTATACCAATCTTGAAATGGAAGATTAATGTTTTTAAGCCAAACAAGAACTATCACTAAAGGTGATGGAATACCCCCACTCAGCTGCCTTGATCGCAAATCAAAAAAGTTGTGCCACAAACAGACAGATGTGCCACAGACAGACAGTCATAAGTTTTGCCATGGACAGACAGATGTGCCACGGACAGACAGATCAACCGACCAACACACTGACTCCTATATATCCCCTCTCAAACTTTGGTTGCGGGGTATAAAAACTGCAAAAAGTTTTATTTACAAATGTATTACCTCCTAACGCTTTACTTCATGGCTATGAAATAATCTGAATTTTCATAAAGCACTTAAAACAAGGGACCTTTTTTAAACACATGACAGAATAGATCTATATTATTTATATCAGATCTACATCGTGTAGAATCAGATCTATATTATTTCATAAGCACACAGAGCAGACCCTGATCAGACAGCTTCTGTAGGAGATCTGGGTCTACTAGGTTTGTAAAGGCATAAAAATGGCGTATTTAGGGAGTAAAGGGCTTATTACTTTTTTATGGTGGATGAAATCGGTAATTTCAACATCCTATTCCCATTGGTGACTTCATTTATAACAGTACATCAAGTGCAAACCACAGTGCACTGCAGCCATCAATGAGGGACTGTTGAGCAGAAAGTTTTCCATAAAAATAAAATTTATTTTAATTCATATTTCAAGGCAGAATTTTGTCTGTCCACTTAACCCTTTCCCTCATATTGACGACTTTTGACGGCTCTGTAAAAGTCACTTTGTGAAACCATTGTGATAAATAGAGCATCTGCTCCTATAGGAGCAAATGCTCTATTTATCACAATGGTTTCAAACTACAAAATTCTAAAAATTCTAAAAGTTTCCTTTTCTCTAGTTAATGCTCCTTTTCGGTGGATTTATTCAATGAGGTTGTATCTAAAAATAGCCTATGAGGGAATGGGTTAAACCTTTGCCTCCTTTACCTTTAGAGATACCTCCTGATGCCTTTGCAAACAGCGTAGACCCAGATCAGAGAGCTCCTGTAGCAGATGTCTGATCAGGGTCTGCTCTTTTTGCTTAACCCTTTCCCTCATATAAACGTGTTTTCACGCATTTGCAAACAGAGTAGACCCAGATCAGACGGCTCCTAGAGGAGCCGTCTGATCAGGGTCAACTCTGTTTGCTAATAGAATTTGATAGATCTGTTTATTTGCTTTCTAAAATGTCTACAATATTCCACCTTGCATATTTCTTTATAACTATTTTGTTAATGAATATTCATTAGGTATTGGACTTTGAAATAAACATAGAACAGGGAAAGGGTTAATATGGAATAGTTTACAGTTTCTACCATGGACTACATCCTGTGTCCATAGTCATTCAGTGTTTAATCTGAATCCAAACTGTTAGCAAAGGTTATCACTGTTGCCTGTTTAAAGATTAACCCTTTACTCCATCAAATACACCTTTCTACACCTTTTCAAACAGTGTAGACCAAGATCAGACGGCTTCTGTAGGATCCGTATTATCTGGGTCCGCTCTGTTTACTAATGATATAATGTAGATATGATTCTACAGTTTATGCTGCGGCCAAAACTTCCTGTGTCCCTGTGCTAATATAACAATTAACCTATTCTCTCATATCGATGCCTTTTGACGCCTCTGTAAAAGTTACTTTATGAAACCATTGTGATAAATAGAGCATTTGCTCCATGGGACCAAATACTCTATTTATCACAATGGTTTCAAAACTACACAATTCTAAAAGTGTCCTTTTCTCTAGTAAATGCTTCTTTTCAAGATTTATTCAAAGAGGTTGAGTATAAAAAAAGCCTATGAGGGAATTGGTTAGTCTGAATAATATTTATGATGTCATTATTTCTATCTTGAATATTCATGGAGTAAAGGGTTAAATGAAACAAAGGTCAGATCTGATCAGCTTGCTAACCGTTATGACATGACCTGTCTGAAACTTCACTAACTTACCAATCATTTCTTGACGTCTAGCAATAGCCATGTCTTTAATGTATTCCGGAATTTCCTCTTCTTCAACAGTCAGGCCATGAGGTTCTCTAAAGTAGACGGCCTTCATTTTGATGAGATCCACAATTCCTTCCAACTTGTCCGCTAGACCAATGGGTAGATGTATGAATGCAGCGTTATGGTGTAACTTTGTCCTGAAAACAACAATGAAATGGTTCATGGGCCCATCTTACAAAAGATCATACAACTCAAATGATGAAGACCGATGAGTGGTCAAAACATTGGTAATTAATTATAGTCACCACCACAATGCCTCATCGTTTGTTCTACTCTTTTACACTTTGAAGAACTAATATTATTGTAAATCCTAATAAAAAACAATTACTCTTACTCACATAGCTGAAACTATTACATTTTGTAGACTGCAAAAATGCCCTTCGCTTGCTATTCTAGTCAATATACCTACCTGTAAATAGTGAAGACCCAGATGAGACAGCTCCTGCAGGAGCTGTCTCATCAGGGTCTGCACTATTTACAAGTTGATTGTGCAACCAGTGCAATCCACAGCAGTGATTGCACAGCGAAATACTTGTACATGGTGAAGATATATGTAATTATACAACAGGGAATGGGTAAAGAAGGAGAAATGTATTTAAAAATTCAGCAAGAGAAGGGTTAAGATTAGCTTTGTATGGCAGATATTGTCCGAAGTTCTAACATACGACAATGGCAACTGAAAGTGCTACCATCAAGTGTTAGAAGCTACGATAATTTCAGTTGAACTATCTTTCGTACGACAGACCCCCGGAAAGTTATCAGATATGCTGCTAGTATTGACCCAAGATTTATGCTGTAGTACAAGAGAGTTCAGAGGAACAAATGTGTCACCTGCTCGCAGTTGACACAAAAACTGTTAATATGCTGGAGTGCGAATATCAGAACAAAGGGGAATAACTCAAAAAATATTGCATGCATTGATGGACCTCTGTAACATCAATGGTCCTCAATGAGGGGAAGGCACAGGTGAAATTTGAAAGCTCTATAATGATTAATTTAGAAATTACAGCCAAAAAACGAAAGTGTGATGGACAGACAGACAGACAGATGGACAGACAGACAGACGACGGAAAATGACCCCTAAGTGACACACTGCCTCTAGGCAGGTGACACAAAAACCATCCTACACCTGGTTCTGGCACCAGTATCAAACTCAACAATGTTGAAAGAGGCAACCCTTTGAATGTGGGAAACAAATGTATGTTGGCATTTATAAACAGTGTAGACCAAGACTCCTCTGATCAGGGTCAGCACGGTTTGTCATTCTCAATCCTCTCGCAAATTAGACCCTTTCACACTAAACTGTCCCAGGACCTATACCAACCCTTTACCGGATAGAGACATCAGTCCATCAGACCAAAGTCTGGCTCCTACACTCAAATCAGATGGCTTCTATCAGGGTCTGTTCTGTTTGCTTATGAAATTGGGATTAATCTGATTCTTCATTTAATGCCACAGCAAAAAACCCAGTGATTAATCTAGAAATTTGAACCATGAGTCCCAGGACTCACTAATCTGAAAACAATGAGTCCCACAGGAAAACTATGAGTCCCAAACTAAATTGATGAGTCCCAAAGCATAAAATTATAAGAAAACTGATGTTAAATCGTAATTTTGCAGTTACATTCTAGTTTTGGAACATTTATTGCATTATAGTTATAAGTATAACCAGGTTTCCTGGCTAGTCTCATCAATTAGCTGTTAACTTTTCCCTGTTCTGTTTATACCAAGTACCAGTACTGTACCTAGTGAATATTCATGGAAAAAGTAGTTATAATCAAATATGGAAGGTGGAACATTGTAGACATTTCAGAAACTTTCAAGAAACTGATCTATCAAACTCCATTAGCAAATAGCAGACCCTTTTCTGACAACTTCTATAGGAGCCGTCTGATCTGGGTCTACTCTGTTTGCAAATGTGTGAAAACACGTTTACATGAAGGAAAGGGTTAAGACAGCATGGATGTCGAATATTGTCAAAACCGAAAGTAGATCGATACCACCATTCAGAGTAACCATGTGTGGACTACTTACCTGGCACGAAGCAACAAAATGATATTTTCGATAGTGTTTCGATAGTGTGTACATTTACCATGCAATGTTTGGCCTGATATTTGTCGCATATGCAGCAAAACATGAAATCAAGTCGACCGTCCGTTGCCTAACAGAGGTCAACTAGGAGTAAGTCGCCAACCACTTTGGTAAGAACTCTTTCTCTCTTTAAGCTGACAGTCGTTATTTTCCTCCATTACATCGGATTCGGGATCCTTATTTTGATCCACGAACGTTGAAATCATGTCACTGGGACACAACTGACCTAACATCGTTTGATTTGAGTCGATCTTAGCGACTATTTTCGGTAGCAGCATCTTGGATTATCCGGGGTCTTTCGGTGCTGCCATTTTAAAAGGAACGTTTTCATTGGCTCATTACGAACATCCTGCTGCATACTAGCCAATCAAAATCATTGTTGTAAAATACATACAACAGTCGGATGTTGATATCGCTACGGTGTCCTAGTAGTTTCACTACATGGAATTAACTTCAACGGCTACACACAGCCATATTTTAATGCGTCCTTTAGGACGCTTACACTTCAGAATGATGCGTTTTTTGCTATTTTAATGCGTCTCTGACGCAGGACGCAGACCTAGATTAATCACTGAAAACCCTGTGTTTATATGCCACTAAAAATTAAATTCCAGCTTATAACTATTCATGATCTCATAACATGAATACTCATCAGAGGAACGGGTAACCCGTTACTCCATAAATATGCCTTTTTATGCCTTTGCAAACAAAGTAGACCCAGATCAGATGGCTCCTATAGGTCCCAATTAATCAGTCTGCTCCGTTTGCTTAAGAAATAAAATAATATGGCAACAAAATTATCACCAATCTAAATATGACCCGTTATTTGACCTTTATATATGACCTTGACCTTAATAAGTCACCCCTTAAATCGTTTGCCTCCATTAGTTACACATGCATGCCAAGTTTGAAGTAGGTATGTGCAATGGCTACAAAATTATCGCCAACATTAAAGTTGGGTCCAAACCAATCAACGGTACACACGGGTGGGGTGTGTGGATCGAGAGATTTGGGGGGGTGGGGGTGGGGGGGGGGGGTGCTCATTTCTAATGTCAACTTGCCTCATCTGCTCGAGGACTCTTAAAGGATTTGCTCCAGCTCTGTCTAATTTGTTAATGAATGCTAAACAAGGTACATCATATCTCTTCATCTGTCTGTTGACTGTCAACGTCTGACTTTGTACCCCACCCACACTACACAAGACAAGAACAGCTCCATCAAGCACCCGCAGAGCACGCTCCACCTCCACTGTGAAATCCACATGACCTGAAACAACAACAGTGAATGTGCAGATTTATTTCTATGAATTATTATGATATCTATTCAAAAATTAAGTTTCTTATGTTCTGTGCCAAATATTAGGAAGCTAGCATGTGTGGTTCCTGAGAAAAATGTGACAGAAATTATTTGGTTATCACGACGACGATGCAAGATGGACAGTGATCCCTATATGTTGCCTCAGCGAAATTATAACTATAAACAGGAAGAAGATTGTTAAACAATCACCAAAATCAACAAAATTCAATCAGTGTTGGCAAGCAGGAAGTAGATGAGCGACACGCCTGAAGAATTTTGATACATTTAGGCAGGTGACTGCTTAATGCAGGGTGAAAGTCATGCAGAAAGCTCCTCTAGGTGCTTTTTGCATAGCTTTCACCCTGCATTAAGCTGCCACCTGTCTCCAAGGCCGATATTCATTCTAAATCGAATATCCGATTTAGAGGGGTTTTATTGTATACAGTCATCTAGCAGCAAAACTAAATGTTGAGCAAAAATGATATTCAAAGAACGCAGAAACGAATGCACTATCATTTGCAAACAATGTGACCCAGATTATAGGGCTCCTAGAGGAACATTCTGATCAGAGTCTGCACTGTTTGTCATTCAAAATCCTCTTGTAAATTTTACACTTTCAATTTATATGGACTCTACCAATAAACAATGACAGACTATTCCACTCTGAAAATAACCCTTTCCCTCATATAAACACCTTTTTCACACAATTGCAAACAGAGTAGACCCAGATCAGATGGCTTATATAGGAGCCGTCTGATCAGGGTCTGCTCTGTTTGCTTTTGACAGGATATAGATCTGATTCTACAGATATTGTCAAAGCAAAACATTTCTTTGAAAAGTTAACATTATAAAAGCTCATCTAATAAATATTCATGAAGTCAGTATAATTATTTCTTAGATGAACAGGGAAATGGTTAAAGGGTGTCCATAAGTTGAGCTACATAGCAACTGATCTGATACCAGACTATATGCATTATCCATAGGTTACCACACATTTATCAGCAGTGTGCTAAAGAACTGACAATCACATACTGTATTCTATAAATCACTATTTCTCCACCAAACCCTATGTTGTGACCACTCTTTAGAATCATCGAGGGTTAACCCTTTACTCCATAAATACATCTTTCTATGCCTATGCAAACAGAGTAGATCCAGATCAGACAGCTCCTATAGGTGCCGTCTGATCAGGATCTGCTCTGTTTGCTATTGATACAATATACATGTAGATAACTAGATATGTACATGATATGATATACATGTAGATAACTAGTCCATGTACTATAATAACAATTATATCTAATTAATATTCATGATGTCATTATTTTTACTTGAATATTCATGGAGTAAAGGTTTAATGGAACCTGTAGCTATACCTGGTGTGTCTATAATGTTTATATTTGTTCCTTTCCATGACACATATGTGGCGGCTGACTGTATGGTTATCCCTCTTTGTCGCTCCAACTCCATGAAATCCATTTTGGCCCCTACTTGGTCCTTACCTCTCACCTGATTAAGAATAACAGATCATATTTTTAAAGTCAATACAATAATGCCTTTGATCAGAAAATTCACAGCAATGGAGAGGGTGTGTATTGAAATATATGTACAGTACAACCCCTCTAAACCGGACATTAAATTTAGTACATATATATCGCTCTTGGAGACAGATGGCAGCTTAATTCAGGGTGAAAGTCATGCAGAAAGCTCCTCTAGGAGCTTTCTGCATGTCTTTCACCCTGCATTAAGCAGTCACCTGCCTAAAAGTATCTAAATTCTTCTCTTCTAGAATTCCGGTTAACAGGGGTTTTACTGTACTAAAATCATCATTTCTTAACCAAATCCTGTGTTGTAACCACTCAAAGAGAATTGGTGGGAAATAAAAAAGCTACTCTTGAAAATGTTTTAATCTATTCATCTTATCTGGATATCTGGTGTACATTTGCAAGACTTTTTACATAATAATCCTGCCTTTAACCATATACAAACAAAGCAGACCCATGACAATTCCTGTAGGAGCCATCTGATCAGGGTCTGCTTTGTTCATTTCTGAAAAAAATTTAGATCTGATTCTACCCAAATTGACCTAAATGTAATCACAAATCTGTCTGTGGCAGATTAAAGATACTGAGTACAAACCTCATGCATTTCTTCCACCATTCCTGTGTAGTATAGTAACCTCTCTGTAAGAGTTGTCTTTCCTGAATCAATGTGAGCTGAGATTCCAATATTTCTGATTTTTGTCACATCAAGATTTACATCCTGTTAATTAGACAAAGAAGAACTATTTAGAAGAAACACTTAACCCTTTACCCAATAGATACACCTTTTCTGGGTCTACTCTGCAAATGTATCGGAAGGCATCTCTATGGAGTAAAGTTTTAATCTGGGAAGTACATGTATGAATACACTGATTTGTCACAGTGGAATCTTCTAGAATTTTAAACAGTTTAGCTCATTTATTCTGAGAGGGTACAATTTAGTTTTCATTTTTCTTAATAATAGTGGACATCGGGCAGCATACTCTACGTTTACACAGTACAATTATGCAAATCAGGTAATCTCCTGTATTAACCCTTCATCATGATCTCATAGAGACACTAGACCCAGATCAGACGGTTCCTACAGTAAAACCTCTCTGTAACGGTCACTAAATTATATCAAGTATTTTGTGTTAAAGGCAGGTGGCTGCTTAAAGCAAGGTGGAAGTGAAACAGAACGTTCCTATAGGAGCGTTCTGTTTTACTTTCATTTGGTGGCTGCTTAAAGCAAGGTGAAAGTAAAACAGAACGCTCCTATAGGAGCATTCTGTTTTACTTTCACTTTGCTTTAAGCAGCCACCTGCCCTAAGCATCCAACTAATTAACACAATTATGTGGCCATTATAGAGAGGTTTTACTGTATATGAACAATCTGATCAGGGTCTGCTCTGTTTGCTTATGATATATTCTTTAGTTTCTGTTACAGCCAAAAATGTCTGTGCTCATATCATATGCCATTATAGCATTTCATCTAATTTATATTCAAGATGTCATTATATCAAACATAAATATTCATGGAGTAAAGGGTTAATGTCTTTGCAAACAGAGTACATTCAGATCAGGCAGTTCCTACAGGAGCTGTCTAATCAGTGTCTGGTCTGTTTGATTATGAAATAAAATAGATTTGAATCTAAGGTTTCTGTCATGGCAAATCTCTACTTCTCATTGGTTCATATTTTAATTTGACCCCATTTTATAACTTTTATGAAGAGGTTATTTTCAAAAAAAACAATCATACTTACACCAAGAATTTTAGGATTTGCTGACCACAGAGGAGCATGTGTATGGAATGCCTGAAATGAAATAAGACTATGTAAAACACTGACACATTACATGTAACTCTTTCCCTGTTGTGGTCCTAATTTCAATACATGTACCTACTGGATATCGGTATTCATAGACAAAATAAATATAATGACATTTGCAAGGTAGAATATTGTAGCCATGTTAGAAAGTAAAGAAACAGACCTATCAAATTCTATTAGCAAACAAAGCAGACCCTGCTCAGAATGGATATTCATAGATAAAATAGTTACCGGTATAAGGAAATTTGCAAACACTTTTTCACGAATTTGGAAACAGAGTAGACCCAGATCAGACGGCTCTTATAGGAGCTGTCTATTTAGGGTCTGCTGGGTTTGGTAATGGAATATGATAGATCTGTCACAAGCTCGTAAGTGTTCCAAATGCAAGCTAACCACAAGCAAAATAAGTATACGTGAGCCAAATAAGTTTGCACGAGCTAAATAAGCTTGCACAAGCAAAATAAGCTCGCACAAGCCAATTAAGCTTGTCGCAAGCTCGTAATTGTTCCAAATGCAAGTAACTTCACAGTAAGCCTATTTGGCTTGCAACTGAAAGCTTGTTGCAAGCTTACTCCTAGCCAAAATAACTTAAGTTTGCGATTTCAGTTTGGGGTATACACTCGCATCGCGTGACAACAACAGTGTGGGTTGAAGTGTGGATTTATGAGTGTATCTGAGGTCAGTTGTTGTTTGAATGTCAGTCCAAACTAGTTTCAGCCCCTAATCGAAGATGTTTTTTGATCAAACCGAAATATCAGTGTTGCCCCAATAATCACTACACGCAAACTTGACAACCGGGTTGAAAGGGGTGTATAGATAGTACACAGATCATCTGACAAAATCAATATATATCTAATTGTAGACGAGTTGGTCATTAGGCGAATTCACCATTGCATAACCATGATAACACCAGTCGATGAAAAATCAACAGATTACCTTCTGTATAGCACCTGACCGGTGAACTATTGAAATAACTTTTGAAAGCAGCCGCATTTTGACCTCTTCCTCTCTATTTCATAGATTTTGAGAGTTTGTGAAATAGATCAACACCGGCTACAAACACATGTCATGAATGAAGGTCAGACGCTTGGCGAATGATAAATAAATAGAGCAATGAGCGTTTACTGATATAGACGGGTATGACTAAAATACGAACTCGAAATAAAGTACGGGGTACCGAAAGTACGAAATGGAACATTATTTTATGATTGAAATCCAACGAACGAAATGGAAACACAGAATTTTAAATCATGTACGTATACCTAATATAAATACAGACTTGTGAACAATAAAGTGTTTACAAAAAATATATAAATAGAGACTCGTGTAAAAAAATTAAGCCAGAAAAAGTGGAGATTAAACGACGATTTAACTCTTTCGGCGCCAATGTCACCTGTTGGCACCATTGAAAACAGTGCAGTCCTTTTAGCCCAATCATACAGGTTTTTAAAAACAAATGTTTTACTAATAAACCATTATTATTTAGTTTAGTATTATATTTGGTATGAAATTATTATTGCAGACGACACTTTTAAATTTGGCGCCAAAAGAGTTATATCAGATAATAAGCAGACATATACAATTACATACATGTACGTATATGTCGCTGGAACAAGCCATAATGAGATATATATAAAACAAAATACATGTATACATATCTCTGCAATAATATAGGTTATTTCGATTGTGATGTGTTATCATTAGACAATAGATAGACCAAGTCTATGTAGACCGGGTACAGAACATAGGCCTGTAGGAGCCGTCTGATCAGGGTCTTTCCAGGTGATCTTTTCCTTCATACAAACGCCTTTTCACGCATTCACAAACAGAGTAGACTCAGATCAGACGGCTCATAGAGGAGCTGTCTGATCAGGGTCTGCTCTGTTTGCTAATGCAATTTGATCGATCTGTTTCTTTTGCTACAGTGTCCCACTTTCTGTATTTCATTATAACTATTTTGAACACGAATATTCAGTAACTATTGACATTTTGAATAAATACAGTATACAACAGGGAAAGGGCTATACAGTTTGTGCTGTGACCAAAACATCCTGTGCTAAACATACTTAACCCCTTCCCTCATATAAACGTGTTTTCACGCATTTGCAAACAGAGTAGACCCAGATCAGACGGCTCCTAGAGGAGCCGTCTGATCATGGTCTACTCTATTTGCTAATAGAATTTTGATAGATCTCTTTCTTTACTTTCTAAAATGGCTACAATGTTCCACCTCCATGTTTCATTATAACTATGTCGTCCATGAATATTCAGTAGGTATTCAAATTTGGACTAAATATAGAACAGGGAAAGGGTTAAACCATTGTAAAACAGGTAATTATAATATATTCATAATATCATTATGTATTTCTTACATGAGCACTGCCACTTTAAAATCACAGTTCCTTAATGAATATTCATGCATGCATTGGTCACTTCATGATTATTCATTAACCTAATTTTTATGTAATGTATAATCTTCAAGGTTTTTGCTTTGACAATACCTGTAGTATCGGATCTATATAATGTTATAAGCAAACAGAGAATATCCTGACAAGACTGTTCCTACAAGAGCGGCCTGATCTGGGTCTACTCTGTTTGCAAAGGCATGCAATGCGTTTAAATGATGGAAATGGTTAATAAGCCACACATTATTTACCTTTTAGTCCGTAAATACGCCTTTCTACGCCTTTGCAAACAGAGTAGATCCAGATCAGACGGCTCCTACCACAGGTGTCTGTACATACCACTTCATGGGAATTTAGAGCTATAGGCATTATATAATAAATTATTGTATAGTATATATAGACTGTCATGAAGCGGTATAGACCTCCTGTGGCTCCTACAGGAAAATTCTGATCAGCGTCTGCTCTGTTTGATTATGATATGATAAAAATATTATTCTACAGTTTCTGTCATGGCAAATATTCCTGTGTCCATGTGCTATTATAACAATTAATGTAATGAATATTAATTAAGAAATGAATGATGTGCTTCCGGTGTTCATGAGGTTATGCAACGCATAGCTTTACGAGCAAAGTTAGTGAAGCCCGAAGGGCTTCACGTGAATCTTTGCCCGTAAAGCTATGCGTTGCATAACCCATGAACACCGGGAGCACGTCATTTATTTCTTATATTTATATTCCATTGTATTTCTTATATTTAAGAAATGAATGACGTGCTTCCGGTGTTCATGAGGTTATGCAACTTTCTTTTTAGAATAAGGTTATATAAGGACGTTGCAGGGCGAATGTAAATATTGTTAAATAACAGCTGCCACCGACTTAACTCTTTGGCTGCCAAAGTTGCATCTGTAATTACCTATGCAAACAGTTTGGATCCAGATGAGACGCAGAGAAACTCGACTTCTCATCAGGATCCAAACTGTGTGTTACTGTGACTATTTTATTAAACAAAAATGTAGACAACAAAAATTAAAAATTGTAGCAGACGACAAAGTTTGCAGACTACAAAATTTGGCAGCGAAAGAGTTAACTACTGACAATGATAATAATACCCCCGCAAACTTGTTTGAGGGGGTATACTGGAATCACCCTGTCCGGCGGTCGGTCGGTCAGTAGGCTGCTATATTAACGTGTATATGTCTATACGTTGAATGGTTGTCGATAGACAATAAAGCCTCTCTAAGGCGATCATTTTATATATACACATAGATAGCTCTAAAAGCAGGCGGTTGCTAATTACAGGACGAAAGTAATGTTAACGTATAACTTCGTCCTGCATTAAGCTACCACCTACCATTAAGACCCATAATTAGACCTCTCTGCTTTGGTGATCGCGTCAGAGAGAGGGGAAGGGGGGGGGGGGGGGGGGGGTTACTAGAGTTATAAGCAGTATTACTATGTTTATCTTTTTACCTATGGACTTGCGCCGGAATAAGTTTGAATTGTATTGAATACATTTTTGACTGGTTACTGACTGATATTGGTCACACCAAACTTATTATGACCCGCTGGCACTAGATCGAACAAGAAATATCTTCAGCGGCATTCAAATATTGAAATAATGTACAAATCAATAATGGTATTAAATCTCTGCCATATTAAATTCAATGTTTGGAGATTTTATAGTACAGGGAACTAGATCTATGAAGGTTGGTTATTATTATACTAACAGACAGGCGTGCAATGGAAATGACTTAAAGACATTACCCAGGTCCATTCAATGATTCTCTCCCCCCCCCCCCCCCATTGTTCTCAATAGGCGTGAAAGTAACAGTAAAAGCATGAAACAAGTGTGCAAAATATGGCAAGCCGTCTCATTCTGTCTAGAGAGGCCCTGACATACAATTAGTCAAGGGGAACACACTCAAAAGACCATTGTTGGTCAGAACCCAATAGAAGTTCAACTCGTAAGAAGCCTACCAATAACAAACAAAGGGCCATATGCAAACAGGTTGGATCCAGATGAGACGTCAAGTAACCCGGCATCTTATCTGGATCCAAGCTATTTGACAGACAACATTTTCACCAATCTTTACAAACTATGAAGCACTTTCACATTTGAAGCAGACAAGCAATTTAGCAGATGAATATTTTATAAGGATTAAATACATTAAAAAAACCTGAGCGCTTATGTATATCAAAGATAAAACTCTGGACATTTGACCTGCAGTAGAATCCATTTAACCTGCAGTGGAGGAGAGCTATAATATGTTCAAAGGCGCCCTAATTAAAGCTGAGAATTCAATTTTGTCTTGTAGAGCTGGCGTTCATATATACATGCCATGTTTGTTTGTACAGTGGAGAAAACGTTATCATTTCCCGTTTAAACGTATCTATACGCAAATGCATTGAAGTAAAATGTAGAAAAATACACCTTGTTGAAATATCTCAAGATATTTTTTATTTGAGTGGCAAACCGTTTGGAGCCTGATCAGACGCCGGGTTACCCGGCGTCTGATCTGGCTCCTAACTGTTTGCAATGGAAATAATTGTTTTAGCATAAACGCGTTTAATGGGAAAGAATAACGTTGGACACAGCTGCCTTTTCTCCCAAAAAGGTCTATCAGAATATGTAAATACTGCTCAGAAAGTTATAATTTAACCCCTGCACCCTGCACTTGATCTCAATGAGATATATTTGTATGTGGAGTGTCATGAATGTAGGTTGAGCACTTTAGAAGACATTCACAGGCCGAACGGACAAAGCGGGGCCTATATGCTCCTTCTTATAGTTTCAGGGAGCATAATAAAAAATAAAAACATATACTGCATTAGTGACAATCTAATCATTTCCAAATCATCAAATGTAAGAGACGGGCCTCACATGGAACGCTCCAGTGGTTCTTGACAGGCAGACTGCTATAGCCCTTACCATGTGCAGCATGCTTTTTTACAGGTTAGCTGTAAAGACCCAAGCCGGCCAAGGGAATGTCTTTAAAAGGTAGATCAACTATTTCATTCAATATACTTTATGGTTGTGTCTTTTTGTTAGTGAATTCGGAGGCGATGCTATTTACATATACCAATGAGTTGGAGCTTTGGTCTGACAGCATGTTTTGTTTTTAGGCGATTATAATGTTTGAAAAGAATAAGTGAACGTGGAGTAGAAGAAACACTTATTGAAAAAATTCAAGTAACTTTTATAGGAAATCACAATTAACTTGTACATGGAATGCAAAACAACCATAACAGCACTGCTAAGATGTCTGTGGATAACGCCGGCACGATTACCACGAGCTTCGTGTGACAATCATTGTCCACTTACCCATACATTAGAATGGTTGCAACTTCTATCAATAGAAAAGTGCAGTCAAGGCTCAGCGCTCGAAATCGAACTATAGTCTCATCCTACTAGTCAGCAACCTTTGTTTTTAGCTGCGCTGTATATCACTGCGCTATTTGTACATTTCACCTTGTTCGACAATGACCAGTGCAATATACAGTGCTCCCTCTCTACAACGACACCTTTTGGGATACGAAGATTGTATGTGTTGTTCAGAAGGAGTTGTTATAGCGAGGGAAAATCAAACATAATTAGCTTGTTTGCAGATCCCCAGATAAGTGTATTTAGAGAACTAAAACCGTTATGCCTCAATCAAACCCTATGTTGTGACCACTCTTTAGAATCGTCACAAAGTGACGATTCTAAAGAGTGGTCACAACATAGGGTTTGATGGAGGCATAAAGAAAATGCGATGGGAAAAAAGTTGTTTCTGGAGCCTTGTTGTTTCGGAAACAGTGCTATGCGTTGTTGTAAGGAGGGAATTGTTATTGAGAGGGCCGTTGTAGGGAGGGAGCGCTGTATATATGAAGCAGCAGAAGGAGTGTACCGGGACTGTGCAGGCTAATTATTTTTTCGTACAATGAGCGATTTTTATTATATTTTTAAAGTCTGCATACATTCTGCCTACTTAAAATAGTGTAAAAAATTATATTTTACTTCTATAACTGTTTAATTCGTCCAATTAAGGAGGTGTTTCCAGCAATGGCCGTTTGTAAACCTCCTTTTAATTTGACCTTCATGTTATAAATTGATTAAATCTATATATTTTTAACAATTTTCAGCAAAAATTATTTTAATAAAGTTATTAAGTAAAGGTCCTAGTGTAGTTCATAAATGTTAAACAACGCTTTTAAAGAGTTAAATAAAACTTTAAGTTTTACCTGAATATATGCAAAAAAAAAAAAAAGAAGTGTCATAACTCACTTTTCCACATTTTTTAAATATCTTTTTTTTTTAAAAAATCCTTCCAGTTCCAAATATCTTCTTTAGTCCTGTTGGTGTATTAATAAGTCCTTATTATATGATAAATGTTCTAATTTCACTTTAATAGTTAAATAAAACTTTATTTTTTACCTGAAAACTCACTTTTCCAGATTTTTTTTTTTTTAAATCAGTGATCCTTCCAAATATCGACTATTAAGTCATGTTAGTGTAATAATAAGTCCTTATTATATGATACATGTTCCAATTTGCATATTTTCCTCAACACCACAGCAAATTGTCCAATAAAAAGCACATGTTCAGTATGTATAAAAAAACCAGGTTTATCTGCAGCAGAAATACCTTAAAGGTATTTTAACGATGATATTCGGGTGTCATCGGAAATATATAACCTTATTGTGTAATTATCATGATGCGTGTGATTTTTATCCGATCACCGGTTAAAACTATTTTTTTACTATTCGGAATACTTTGAGGTTTCCGTAGTATTTTCTGAAGTCCAAGATAACGTGAAAATGCAGGATATTTTAAGATACTTGTCAGCTGACTTTGTAAATATCAGTGAATTGCAATTTGGCCAATTTAAATGATGATGTTTCATTGAGATTAATTTTGGCCACGCCGAATCTTTATTCTAAAGTTTATTTGTTAATATTTGTTATTTCATAGGTGCAATGGAGTAGGCATTCATGATTATGTCACAGTCATTTAGATTTTCATACATGTAGCAACAGCATTAAAATTACAGGTATACATGTATTCTAATCACATCAAGTGTGAGTTGTTAAGACAGCATGCTAGTTTTGTGTCAGTTGTCGTCTTATAGTGTACTTGTTTTGGATATCGCAAAACCGAAAGTAGCATCGCTAATATTGGAGTACACATGTACTGTATACATGAATTTATGGGTGCTGGCGATGATTTACGGACGTTTCGGTAAATGACCAGTTCGGTAAATTGATTTTATATAGTGAATGTTCCGGACGTTTCGGTAAAAAGGTAAATTATAGTAATTAAAGGTTTATATACCGGTATATCACACCTTTTGCTGGCGGATAGCGTTTGATCTGTAGTCACTTTTATCATTATAAATGGGTTGGGTCTAAACTATATATATACGATGTAGTTATAGAAAGGGTAAATTTCTATGCCAAATCGGAATAATCGTTATGAAAGTGGGAAATCGAAAAAAAGAAGAAAAAAGTGAAAATTGAGTGCCATTTGAATGTATTTGCAACCCAAAATTAAAATTAGTCCTCTGATCAGGATCTACCATGCAGACAGCGATGTAATAAAAACACGAACACCCCTATTTGAGTTAAAAAATTAGAATCTACTTTAATTTAAGCGAGTTTAAAATTTTGTTTTCCTCAAATATATAAATAAGTTTATTACAATATTTATGATTATATCATTATTCTTATAATTATTGATATTACGATTATTAATATCAATCATTTCACCTTTAGGATTAATACCAGTTTTGCTTTATATTAGAATTATTAAACATAGGACTGGATCATGTTATCCTGTCACGCATATTTATATAAAAAAAATTATTTCAGACCCCGAAGCGTGGTCTGTAAATGCGGCACGTCTTTAATTATTGTTTGCCATTAATTGTGCCGTCGCCTGTAATCAATTAATTAATCAACAACCTCGCTACACCCAACACTTTAATAAGATGAGCACTACTTCATTGTCAAAAAGTTTGAATCCTGACACCGCGTAACTAGACGACTGATCAGAATCCAAAGTTTTTAACACACAAAAAGGGTATAACAACGACTCATTCTCTGTCTGGTAAAACAGTGTAGACCCAGATCATCAATTAATTGGTTTAATCCTTTCACTGCCTTATATATTTGCTAACAGTTTGGATCCGTAAAGCGATGACTGATCAAAATTCAGTCTTTCACACACAAAACGAATACAAATGTATATAATAGTTGATTTGACTCATTGGGCAATAGTTTTTTTGCAAACATATTTTATGGTGAATATTAAATATATATCCAGTACACTTTTCGTTATCAATTATTTTGCCAATATATTACTATATTTAAAAACTCCAGTTATTTTCAACACCCCTCGCATGTCCATCATATTCATTGTTAGATCAGGATCCATACATTATACAACTAAAACACAGCTGCAAACGTGGCACAAACATCGTCGAACAGTTTCATTGTTACTGGGAGAGGTGCAATATAAATCTACTTAATCCTTTAATTACTATAATTTACCTTTTTTACCGAAACGTCCGGACCATTCACTATATAAAATCAATTTACCGAACTGGTCATTTACCGAAACGTCCGGCACCCCTGGCGATTGCGCAAAATGACGATTTCCCAACTATTAGTTCGCATATAAAGCAATTATATAGTGATTGTATTTCGCTTCTATATATCTAATTGTAGGCGAAATCGTGATTAGGCGAAATCTCTGCAAAACGAATTTATCACATTTAACCTCCTGCTGTATTCAAGTTAATATAGCAGCAATAGTCATCCCACATTTCAGATATAAAAATATCAGATGTTACACGTACATGTTTAATATAACCTGTGACGTCATGTAGAATATTCATAATGACAATGTCATTGTACTTCAACATGAATATTGATGAGGTGACGTTAAGTTTACCTCAGACCTGTAAAGGCTGTTAACAAAATTTTGCATTTTTTGTTGTTTGTTACATTGTAATTTTTGTAATGGCATATGAACATGGATTTTTACTGTGGCAGAAACTGTTAATACATGTAACATAATTTTTGTAATGGCATACATGTATGATCACAGGAAATGGAATTTCTTGCCACTTATACTGCCACATCAAGTATTTTGTGTTAAAGGCAGGTGGCTGCTTATAGCAAGGTGAAAGTAAAACAGAACGCTCCTATGGGAGCGTTCTGTTTTACTTTCACCTTGCTTTAAGCAGCCACCTGCTCTAAATACCAACTACCTGTAATTAACACAATTTAGTGCTCGTTATAAAGAGGTTTTACTGTATATAGATCTTATATATTACTTAAAAAATGTTTTGGCAATTTTAGGGGGGGTGTGGGGTGGGGGGGGGGGGGAGGGGCCTACGCCGGCTCCGACCCCCTCTAAATCCGTGCCTGACTAATGTCCTTTGCAAACAGTGTAGACCCAGAGGACTTAGAGGAGCCCTGTCATCAGGGTCTGCACTGTTTGACATGTTACACTTTTCATTAGAAAAATCTCTAAAGATTCACCATAAGCTTGATCATATCGCGACCTGTTTGAATTTAAGAATAGTCCATTTGAAAAGTCAGTGTTGCCAGGGTTAATGCTTTGCATGCTGGTGGCGAACTGTTATTATGCAATTCTGATCAAGATGAGATGCTAAATAAGTTGGCATCTCATCAGTATCCAAATTGTTTGACACAATGACTGTATGTTAAAATTTGAAGAGAATTAAAGGAAAATTGTTTTTTTGCCAGAACACTGTTTTTTTACACACTAAAAGTTAGGGTGCAAAGAGTCGATTTTATTTTGCTCTCCCTTTTATTGCAGATAGGGCCCTATGATTCCATGCACTACATGGGTAACTTGTGGTCAGAAGCACCTCTTGAACCTGCCTGTCTGAAAAGCAATGCATTTGATGCCATTGCAGGTGGAAGATTAGACAAGCTTCAGCAATATGCAATAGAAAACCCTAAACTCTGTGACAACAGAAAAGATGGGAAGTCTTTGTTGCATTGGGCAGTCCTCCATGGCCAGGCTAGCTGTGTGGAGTTCTTGTTACATAATGGTATGGATTCCAACATTACAGATATTTGGGGTAACACACCACTTATGGAACTGGCTCACTGCAAATCCAAAAACACTGCAGAAGTGAAAAGTGTCTTTGAGCTACTAATCAAATCAAAAGCAAATATCAATGCATTTGAATGCCATAAAAGAACAGTTTTATTGAGAACATTGATTCATTTCAAACATCAGGTGTCAGATATGCTGCTGGATTTTGGAGCAGACGTCAATCTAGGAGATGTCGATGGCCTGAGGCCTATACATGTTTGTTCAATTTATTCAAACCTACCTTTGCTCAGGAAGGTTATACACAAGAAGGCTGATATAGATGCACAGGACAGTAAGAAACGTACAGCATTGTATTGTGCCATCCATGCAGGGCATAAAGAAATTGCAGATGAACTTTTGCGACAGGGAGCCAACATAAATCTTTCATCAGTGTATGGTTGTCCATTACAAACTGCCCTAATTAAACACAAGTATGACAGTGTTCTGACTTTACTTCAGCATGGAGCCTGTATTAATTTCATGGTGGAGGAAGATAGATACCCATTTAGCAAGGCGTCAGACTGTCTGAATTTAGCTCTAATAATTCTGCATGTAGAAATCAGTACGTTACAATCTGCTCTGCAAACTAAAACAATAGAGGACATAGTTCTGCATGGTCAGCTACTTGGAGCAGCTAGGATGCTTGATCTTATTGTACAGGCCAATGGAGAAAATGTGTCTCTTGTAAAGAATGTGTTTTTCCTGAACTATGATGCATCATTTATATTTAGACAAGGAGACTACCCATTGTTTATACAACTGAAGAGAATCTGTAGACAATTGCAGTTCCTGCATGACATGGGCAAGAGCCAAACACCAATACCAAGAGACCAGATACCTAGGGCAGTTAGTCTAGAGGACACTATGTCATTACAGAACCTATGT
Organism: Azorinus chamasolen; assembly: GCA_963576725.1. Taxonomy (NCBI): domain Eukaryota; kingdom Metazoa; phylum Mollusca; class Bivalvia; order Cardiida; family Solecurtidae; genus Azorinus; species Azorinus chamasolen. The sequence goes on along the minus strand of OY755251.1, from coordinate 46,173,154 downwards.
AGGATGAACGTGCGAAAGCTACTGACTGGGATGCGATCCAATGTTTTATTTGCTGTGAAACAACTGGACTGTACAGCAGTTGTCAAAGACATTTTACTGCTTAAAGATATAATGTGACTTCTATTGTTCTGCAGCAGTATTGACTAATCTAAAATTGTAAATCTCTTACCCCTTTCCTTCATAAATACGCCTTTCTACGCATCTGTAATAACCTCTTCTTGAAACCATTGTGATATATAGAGCATTTGCTCACATGCTCTATTTATCACAATGGTTTCAAACTACATAATTCTAAAATTTCACTTTTCTCTAGTAAATGCTCCTTTTGGGTAGATTCATTCGAAGAGGTTGGGTCTAAAAATAGCCTATGGAGGAAAGGGTTATTCTAAGCTAAATCCTATATTGTTGATGCTCTTTAGAATTACGTTGGAGCGGTAATACTATAAGTACCAGTAATATAAGGGTTGGGCAGAGAAATATAGAACATTGTTTGCCTACTTTAACCATTTCCCAGTTCAGTATTCATGTAAGAAATTATGATATCATGAATATTTATAAGCTGAAGTTTTATATTGTAAACCTTTCAAGGATTATTTTTGCTTTGACAAAAAATGTAAAATCAGATCTATATCATGTCAAAAGCAGACAGAGCAGAACCTGATCAGACAGCTCCTATAGGAGCTGCCTAATCTGAGTCTGCTCTGTATGCAAATGCATGAAAAGGCGTTTATATGAAGGAAAAGGCTAATCCTTTACTCCATGACTGTTCAAGGTAAGAAAATATGACATTAACACTATTAATTAGGTGAATTTTTGAAATAGCATATTAACCCTTTACTCCATAAATATGCCTTTCTATGCCTTAGCAAACAGAGTAGACCCAGATCAGACGGCTGCTATAGGAGCCGTCTGATCAGGGTCTGCTCTGTCTGTCTATTTGCTTACGATATAATATAGATATGATTCTACAGTATCTGTCATAGCCAATAGTTCCTGTGTACATGTGCTATTAAAACAAATATTAAATTAATATTCATAACACCATTATTTCTTACATGAATACGGTATTCATGGAAGAAAGAGTTAACACTTACACATGATTCTGTTTGCCATGGCAGAAACTGTATACATGTGTTACATCAGATCTATATTAACCCTTTTCCGCATAGGCTATTTTTAGATCCAACCACTTTTATTAAATCTACCAAAAAGGAGCATTTACTAGAGAAAAGGAAAATTTCAGAATTGTGCAGTTTTGAAACCATTGTGATAAATAGAGCATTTGCTCCTGTGGAGCAAATGCTGTATTTATCACAATGGTTTCGCAAGTGCCTTTTACAGAATCGTCAATATGCGGGAATGGGTTAAACAAACAAAGCACACCCTGGTCAGATGGTTCCTACTGGACCAGGAGCTGTCTGATCCTGATCTTCACTATTTGCAAGGGCGTTAAAAAGTGTATTTATGGAGTAAAAGATTAATTTTGCCTACATTCCCCAAATATTCCTGTTTTCTACAGCTTTCTCTGTGAGACTAACCTTAACCTTAACCCTTTCCCTGTTGAATACATTCATGTAAGAAATAGTAACATCATGAATATTTACGAGATTATTGAAAATTATTTTAACCCCCCCCCCCCCCCCCCCCCCCTTATCAGATATGGGGGCATATTGGTTTTTATATCCCCCCCTCCCCCTCCCCCCCCCCCCCGGGGCTCAGATCCATAAGCAGACAGCAGACCCTGATCAGACAGCAGACCCTGATCAGACAGCACCTATCCTGTTTGCAAATGACTGAGAAGGCATTTGTACATGTATATGAGGGAAAGGGTTATTTTTCTCTGCTTTCCACTGATTTGTAAAGCTGAATGATTCAAATTGGCACCATTTTGATAGCTTTAAATTCGATATTCATAGTAGCAAATGGTGAAGATCCTGATTGAACAGCCCCTTGTTGTGCACTATTTACTTAAGTTAGTCTGTTAAAGCACTTATCATAACTAGTTTAATCTCAACATTTGCAGTCAGCTTCCATTAAAATCAGATGAAGAGTAATTCAGAATGTTATCAGGATCCAAAGTTTGTTTTATTTTACGGTTTTTCTTTACAAAAACAATGACCAGGATATCAAACAGTTTGAACCCTGATATTAGGAAAGACTGATTTATTTTATTGTCTGATCTGAATTATGAATTTGATGTACATGATTACACTTACAGTTGAACTTGGATATCTCGAACTCCATCTCGGATAACTCAAAGTTCGGGATAACTTAAGGTAAATGTTCGGTCCTTCCAAGATTTACAATACAGAATTCTAAAATGTATTACTACGCATATACAGTTGAACTTCGATATCTCGAACTCGGATAACTTGAACTTCGGGATAACTCAAACTAAAAGTTTGGTCCTTCCAAAATCTTAAAATACACAATTGCTCTAAAATGTATCACTACGCATATCTAGAAACACATTTCACAGCTTAATGCAGTTCTACAGTAATGCTGAAAGCTCCTGCAGGAGCTTTCAGCATTACTGTAGACCTGCATTAAGCTGTGAACTTGAGAAATTGTCTAGATTAAAAATCGGATAATTCGAACTTCTGTTATCTCGAACTAATTTATATAGTCCCTTGAAGTTCGAGATATCGAAGTTCAACTGTAACTAGAAACACATGTGGCAGCTTAATGCAGATTGAACGTAATGCTGAAAGCTCTACGTCAGATCTATATTATTCCATATACAGAGCAGACCCAGATCAGGGTCCATGCTTATAAAGCCAAGGCTCAAATCTGACCAATCAAATACTTGAGAACGAACTTAGACTCAACTAAAATGTTTTATAAGCATGGAACCAGATGACTCCTACAAGAACTGTTTGATCTGTATCAACTCTGATTGCAAAGGCGTAGAAAGGCGTATTTATGGAGCAAAGAGTTAATGTACATTTAAGTGTTCATTTCTGGTTTTTATAACTGTAAACACATAACCCTTTCCCTGTTTGAGTATTCCTGTCAGAAATAATGACATCATGAATATTTTTTAGCTGAATTTTATAATGTCATCATAATTATCATACTCTTGTGTAAGTTGTAGTGTCACATCTTGTTTTCGATGAGTTTGGTTGGTGTTTGATTTTACGAGACTGCTAATGTAATATCAGTGTGGAACAGGCAAGGAACAGTTCTCTGAAGGTTGTGTGTGTACAGTAAAACCTCTGTATAACGGCCACTAAATTAGACAAATTATTTTGTGTCAAAGGCAGGTTCTGTTTTACTTTCACCTTGCTTTAAGCAGCCACCTGCCCTAAATAGTAAATACCAACTAATTAACACAATTTAGTGACCGTTATAGAGAGGTTTTACTATATGTGTTAGCGAGCAATTCATCTGTGCTTCTGGTGTTCCTGTGCACTTTTCATCATAGTTTTATGTCATTTCCATATGTCTTGCCTATCTTCTGTTCTGTTTTAGTTCCCTATCAATCATAACTACTCACTGCAGTGTTATATTTGGTTCATGGAGATTGGTTCAATATCTATTCGCAATATAGTAAAACTTCTTTAACCCTTTCCCTGTTCTATATTTAGACCAAATTTCAATACCTACTGAATACATGTATTCATGGACAAAATAGTTATAATGAAATATGGAATGTGGAACGTTATAGCCATTTTAGAAACTTAAGAAACATATCTATCAAATTCTAATGGCAAACAGAGCAGACCCTGATCAGACGGCTCCTCTAGGATCTGGGTCTACTCTGTTTGCAAATGCGCGAAAACACGTTTATATGAGGGAAAGGGTTAAACCGGATGTTAAATTTGATGTAAATATAGGCCTTGGAGGCAGGTGGCAGCTTAATGCAATGTGAAAATCTTGGAGAAAGCTCCTCTACGAGCTGTCTGCAAGTTTTTCACCCTGTATTAAGCAGCTGCCTGCCTAAAAGTATCTAATTTCTTCCCTACTAGATTTTCGGTTTAGACAGGTTTTACTGTATTCCAGTAATGCTTTGTTCTAGAACAAGAAATTACCAGTTGCTGTGTAAACAGTTACTATTGACTCACAGTTGCGTTTACTGTATAAGTTGTTCAGGTCCAAACTGTTAGTTCAATGGTTATGAGGTACAGTACAACCTCTCTATAACGACCACTAAATTGTGTTAATTAGTTGGTACAGTAAAACCTCTCTATAACGACCACTAAATTGTGTTAATTAGTTGGTACAGTACAACCTCTCTATAACGACCACTAAATTGTGGTAATTAGTTGGTACAGTAAAACCTCTCTATAACGACCACTAAATTGGGTTAATTAGTTGGTACAGTACAACCTCTCTATAACGACCACTAAATTGTGGTAATTAGTTGGTACAGTAAAACCTCTCTATAACGACCACTAAATTGTGGTAATTAGTTGGTACAGTAAAACCTCTCTATAACGACCACTAAATTGGGTTAATTAGTTGGTATTTAGGGCAGGTGGATGCTTAAAGCAAGGTGAAAGTAAAACAGAACGCTCCTAGAGCATTCTGTTTTACTTTCACCTTGCTTTAAGCAGCCACATGCCTTTAACACAAAATACTTGGTGTAATTTAGTGGTCGTTATAGAGAGGTTTTACTGTATTTTAAAAATGCGAACTGTTATTTCAATGGTTATGAAGTATTTTAAAAAATATGTTATTAAAATTTATAGACAGAGTACCTTCAAGGGTTCTGAATTTGAAAGTTCACTTGTCCACGGACAAGTTATCATTCAAAATTGACTTGTCCGTATCAAAATGTTACTTGCCCAGAGAGTAAACAGGATTAAAACATATAATGATTAAAATAGCATGATCGAGAATACGGATAAAACACAAGACTGGCAAGCATGATCCGACACTGATAAAAGTAATTTTGGAAAGACGTCAGTGTGTGAAAATATATGAGTAAATGTGTATTTATTTTTGTAAATTTAAGCTTCAATAAAGTGCTAAAACTACTGTAAGTTTCTCATCTGAGAAGTACGAGACCATTCCCGCCAATTGGCCAAGTTCAGCAAGATAGATAACCCCTTACTGAGTACTTTTTCGCAAAGAAGGAGGCACTTCTCCCAGACTATCAAACGACATGTTGCATATTTTGTGGCTCATTTGGAACCAGTAGAAACGTTTTTTTTGCTTTCAATTCGACACTTTGTACAGAATAGATCCAGAAAACCACTTCCTGTACCAGCACTGTTTTGGTTGTCCATGGACAAGCCAGACACTCAGATCTGGTTGCCAAGGCTGGAAAATGGACATCACAAACAGTTTATTTCAGAACCCCTAACCTTTAAGTTTAACCTTTTCACTCCATAATACACCTTTCTACGCCTTTGTAAACAATGGAGATGTCTGACCAGGGTCTGCTCTGTTTGCTTATGACTTGATATAAATCTGATACTACTGTTTCTGCAATGGCCAAACATTACTGTGTCCATGTGGTATTATAACAATTAATGTAATTAATATCATCATTTTCTTACATGAATGTTCATGGAACAAATTGTTATACACTGAGAAAATTTAAACTTGCCATTATTGTCAAAAGTACATTTTTCTTTTATTTCTTTGCAGCTATCAGCATTAGAGTGTTTATTTAAGACATTGATATATAGATCTAGATACAGGTATGTTACTTAATATCCCACAGTGACCTGAATATAAACTGTTGCGAAAAATAAATCAAAATTTAGGCTATGAGTCAAGTCCTCAAAGATAAGTTAATAAAAGTGAATAGCATGTTGCTCCAAACTGCTTTACTAAGTATCTCCTGGGTCCATGCTTATAAAACTTTTTAGTTGAGTCTGAGTTCGTTCTCAAGCTTTTGATTGGTCAGATTTGAGCCAAAGGCTCAAATCTGACCTATCAAAAACTTGAGAACGAACTCGGACTCAACTAAAAGTTTTATAAGCATGGACCCTGATCTCATCAGTATCCAAACCTTGATAGAGACACATTTTCATGCCTTTGTAAACAAAGCAGACCCATATCAGACAGCTCCTGATGGAGCTGTCTGATCAGAGTCTGCTCTGTTACATATGAAGGGTCTAAATTAACACATGCAGCATGCATTTATTCTACATGAATGCACCTTTTATCTGAACCTGGAACAGATTCTGCACAGAGAGTCTAAATTAACATCTGTTACAGGCATTTGTTTTGCTTGAATACGCTATAATTTACCTGCAGTGAGCGTGTGGCACGCATTTATTCTTCTTGAATACAGTAAAACCTCTCTATAACGACCACTAAATTGTGTTAATTAGTTGGTATTTAGGGCAGGTGGATGCTTAAAGCAAGGTGAAAGCAAAACAGAACGCTCCTATTGGAGCGTTCTGTTTTACTTTCACCTTGCTTCAAGAAGCCACCTGCCTTTAACACACAATACTTGATATAATTTAGTGGCCGTTATAGAGAGGTTTTACTGTAGTACCATAGCTATAGGCAAAGGTGCGTACCCAATATTGAATACTATACGCGTCATGTCTCCACCAAACCCTATACTGTGACCACTCTTCAGAATCGTCTCGTCGAGACGATTCTAAAGAGTGGTCACAGTATTGGGTTTGGTGGGGAAATAAAGGAGTTATTCCTGAAAATGTTTAAATTTACGCATCTTATCCGGAGCTCTGAATTCTAAACACCATTGATCTGGAACACTGAATGTAGACTCAGACCAAATTCTTCAGCGAAAGTCTAAATTAATATATGTAGCATTATTCTACACGAATATCATTGCTAACATTGGTTACACATAGCATTTTCAAGATGTGATGACTAACCAAAGTCTGTGCTGTTTTTCAGTTGGAATATGAACATACTGTAGATGATGAAATGGACCCTCTACTCCTAACCATTTGAACCTATATTTACGTGAAGAAATCGTCCAAATATGTATTTTAAATGAAACTGAGCGCCATTTGAAGGGATGCTTCTGTGAAATTTCTTTTGCAATGTAACTATTGGAAAATAACGTTTTGAGCAACCAGTGCAGATCTTGGCCTCTTAATCTGAGTCTACACTGTTAACATATACCCCTTTTAAATTTAATTCTTTACCTGACAGCGATGCCCTTGCAAACAGAATACATGTATACCCAGACCAGACAGCTCCTGTAGGAGCTGTTGATTAGGGCTGTTCTGTTCGCTCATGGAATATTTTGTAAACATCTTGCTCTACAGTTTCTGCAATAACCAAAGACTAAAGGGTATTTTAGATCCAACCCCATTCAATCTCTTTGAATAAATCTACTGAAAAAGAGCATTTACTAGACTAAAGGAAACTTATAGAATTGTGTAGTTATTGGGCTGCGAAAGCAGCCCAATCTCATACGGCTTTGAATTTTGACCATGCGTTTCTGTGGTCCCGTGTTTCTATAAAAAACAATCTTTTTTAATAACTGGTTTACTGTGAGACAAGTTTTTATTTATATATATTCATGTATTTTATTTATTTTGATTCATATATTTTTCTCAGTATATTTTTGTTGGGGTTATTTCTTTCTTTTCTGCCATGATCCAGTTTCAGTGAAAATGCTAGTGAATTAGGTAAAACTGATTAAAATCACATTTCCAATCATAGCTGTAGGTTATAACGATGGACTAGGAAATGTGAGGTCGTGGGGGTCGATCCTCGGTGGAAGCTTAATTATTTTTGCTCTCTCATATTTTCTTAGCACCCTTAGTATACGTGCTTTTTGTTTAAAACCATTTTGTACATAAAAATATAAGTCCTTTGTTTGCATTTTGGCTTTGTTAAAGTTATTTAGCTGAGACCTTTTACTCGTGGTTTTGTTGACCGTTTTGCATATTTCACCATTGTGCATGAATTTGCTTCAATTTAAATGTACATGTATATTTTATACTAACATGTTCTTAATTTCGGGACAATATAAGTGAAAAAGTTAATGGGCATTGAGTCGACCTATTCGAATAATTTCATGTAGACTGTAAGTGTAAGTATGGGAGTTTGTATGCCTTGTGAACATCACTTAATGTGATAATGGTTTCTACGCCAGTGTGTTTCAGCAAATGAATAACATTGATCTGTGACGTAATGTGTATTATTGGTGTTATATACACAGGTATTATGCATTATGGCTCATTAAAACATTCCCCCGTTTCTGCTATTAATTTATACATTACAGTCATGTTTTCCCAATGTATCTGTTAATTAAAAGTACTAAACAATATTGCTCCCTCTTTTTCTTCTATCCTGCTTAAATACATGTTACGCAGCCATTTTACGCTTGCGTAAAACCTTGCTTGTTAAACCACTGTGATAAATAGAGCATTTGCTCCTATGGAGCAAATTCTGTATTCATCACAATGGTTTCAAAAAGTGACATTTACAGTGGCATCAAACGGCGTCAGCATGGGTGAATGGGTTAATGAGAATGAACCGGACATTAAAACCTCAATTACAGTGATCAATGTAAATGTCTAATTCTTGGTATATAAGGAAGGTGCAGGACGAAAGTTATTCAGAAAACTTTCTGCATTAGTTTTATAATGCGCTGGACACCGATGTTTGTTCACAAAGAAGCCACTGCCTGTAACGCTGGGGACCAACTACATATTATCATCAAAAGTTTTGCTATGATAATTTATATGGGTATTTTAGACCAGTTGTTTTCCTATGAAGCCAGTGTAGATCTATATATTAGGAAATGTTTTCCTACGAAAACGAAGTTGTCTTCGTAGAAAAACAAATCTATTATAATACCTATATAAATTATCGTAGCAAAACATTTGATAATAATACGTAGTTGACCCCCAGTGTGTAAAGAATTGAAAAATAATATACTGTATCAAATAAACACTCTTCTGCCTTATACATATTAGAACATGGGTTTACGGACGTTTCGCTACACAGCGTTTCGCTACCTTGACCATTTCGCTACCCTGACCATTTCGCTACAGTCATTTCGCACCCTTGCGGGAAGTCATTTCGCTACCCTGTGGCCCAATTAATTATAATTATACACAGATATATTCACAGATTGAATTGATTTGGACGATAACAGGTTAACAGGTGAAAAAAATACCTTTACCAATTTGAAATACCGAGCGTAGCAGCTTAGGCAAACAGTTTGGATCCGAATGAAACATTCACATTTTGACAAAATCGATATAATGAAATGGACGAAACATTGTAGCCATTTCAAATAGAAAAAAAATCAGAACTTATTATATCAGCAAACAGAGCAGACGCTGATCCTACATAGGAGCCGTCTGATCTGGATCTTCTTTGTTGGTAAATGAGTTAAGACCTGTTTGTATGTGGGAAAGGGTTAAAAAGTAAATTGTATTTTCATTTGATCGTAATGCAAGTGTCATATTATATATCAATGGAACAAGAGCAAAACTGCAATAAGCAAAAAATGAATGTAGCACGTGTCCAGGTTAATTCAATCAGTGTCACATACCGATACACATATCTAATCGGCTTATAGGCGGTACCTGTGATCTAGGAGTGGACAATATTGTCTCGTGGACCTGCTAAACAATGGTCAAACAACGGTGTCATAAGTACGTGTTTGTAATTAATGATTGTTTATTTGACAAATAATACATCGGTATAATCGATGTAGTCATTATTTATATTACATTTATGCGGGGTCTGTATTTCTAAAATTAAGACACATCATTCATACTCTGACATAACACTTTATTTTCCAATATTCCTATAATTCGTTTTGGTATCTGAATATAGATATTTATTATATGTTAATAAATTCGAGTCTCAAATCACTAACCATCCCGCAACAATATTGGTTTTCCTATTAAATTCGATAGGTAGCGAAACGTACAGGTAGCGAAATGATCAGGGTAGCGAAATGACTTCTCGGTGGGTAGCGAAATGACTGTAGCGAAATGGTATGGGTAGCGAAACGTCTGACAACCAGAACATGCCTTAAGCAGCCAACAAAAAGAGATCTAATTACTCTGTAAGGTATGTAAGGCAGTGGTAGCTTAATGCAGGTCAAAAGTAATGCAGACTTGTAGAATATAGATATTCCAACGGTTTTAAAACCCTTTACCTCTAAGAAACGTCATTTAACGCTTAAAGATGCTAACATAGTAGACCTAGACCAGACATCCCCTGTAGGAACCGTCTGATCAGGATCTACTCTGTCTGCTCATATAATAGCATAGATCTGATTATAAAGTTTTTTTTCGCAATGCCATTGTAAAATTAAGCTTATTAATATTCATGATGTCACTATTTCTCACCAGCTGAAGGATTAATAGTTTGAACGTTAACCTTTAGCATGCTAAGCAAATTAATTTTACAGAATGTTTCACCTACTACATTTTCAAAATGCAAGCTAAAATCAATCTGTCCACCAAAATGCAATAAGGGTGTCAAATAGTTTGGATCCTGATGAGACGCCGAGTTACTCGGCGTCTCATCTGGATCCAAACCGTTTGCATAGGTATTCACTCATCCACCCATAGCAGGCGAAAGGTTAAGAAACTGTCTTGTAAAATGTCAAACAATTTGGGTCCTAACGATGTAGAATTTCCCTGCCACTCGCATAGTCTCAGACTGATGGCAACCATCTTCTATATGTGTAGTCTAGAAAGAATTTAGAATATTCGACAAGTTTTAAGGGACTGCATCATGTTATTTTTTAAAAAGTAAAACTAAATATGATTACCTCCCTTGATTAACCACATTGACGCTGCACTTGAACTTCACAATAAAAACCAACCAACAACATTTCCTCGTTTGTGTTATCAGCTATCAACGTTTACTTAATGGATAACTGAATTACTAGAAACTAGTCTTTTTAACAAGAACGGTTTTCTCGAAAAGTTTTGCTATCATGTTTCAAAATAATATTGTTTGATAACTGGATAACTATACTATGCATATAATTATAATTATCAAACTGGCCTTAAGTACCGCAAATCGGATTCAACTATCGTACCAGTGCCACGTCCGATTTAACATCTTTGTGTATTAATGCACCATAGGCGGATCCATATGTATAATCGCATATTTTTGATACAGCAAAATACCACTTAACTACTGTTTGAACCAGAGTTGCCCTGAAATGTGCCTGCGATTCTAGGTCAAATGCTGATTAGGAGTTAAGCGGTTAAAAAAATAGTGCCCCTTGAAATCTCACTCTTATCATTATGAAAGTGATAGAAGCACTCCTATATATTTTGGGCAGGAAAAGTAAACTAAAATATTTGAAAACCATTATCACCACGGGAAGAGAAAAGAAGCACATTATAGCATTGAGCGGTCACGTGAATGACATGATCAAAACATTTTCAGAACGTTTAAAACGCGCTTGAATTGACAGACATTTCATCCAAAATGAGGACTTTTTTTGTCATATTGATACAATTTTTAAGGCCTTAAGTGTCGTATTATTATTTCTAGGTTTGCAAATTCTGTCATCAGTAGAATTGTCGTGTTTCTAGAGGGTGATTTTTTACAATTGAGATGTGAAACACGACACAAGACTGACCCAGTTTTCAGTAGGCCTATTGCTCTGTTGCATTTACAGACGTGTATTGTCTATGTAACTCTGAAATCAGTTTTCATGTAAATCGATACTATTTTTAAAATCTTTCTTTCGGTTGCAGATATTTCCAGATAAATATAAGAACCTGTCTTGAGCGACCCTCAAAAAGAGGTGTAACTATGGACCTATAATGCAGGTGGTAGCTTAATGCAGGTCAAAAGTAATACAGAAAGCTCATATAGGAGCTTTCTGCATTACTTTTGCCCTACGATAAGCAACTACATATTTTTAAAGACTCCTATGTTCAATAAATTAATGGTCGCTTAAGACAGGTTCTACTATAGGGGCAGTACCTTTTGCGTTTACAGTGCATACTTCTTTTTTTGGTGCAATTTTAAGGCAAATTGTGGCATGAAATGTGTTGTAGTTGCCGTGCTGATGTTGTAATTTATTATTGAATAGAAACATATATTCGTATTTTCTTACTATCATCTCAATTATCACCCATGTTTCCAAGAGGGTCAATCCGTCCACCCGCCTGTCTGTCCACCCTTGCTTTAAACGACGTCTTCTCTGAAACCGCATGGTAGAATGTAACCAAACTTCAGATAAATGATCTTGGTATTAAGCTCTATCAGAACTGCTAAATGAAGCCGGGTCCATTAAGAAGTCTGGTTGCTATGACAACCTAAAGACAAATCTTAAGAAATCTTCTCCAAACCCAGGGGTCAGATTTGAATGATACTTGGCAGAAATAGTCCTCTGATAAACCTCTGCCAAAATTTCTATAATGATGTTGATATCTAAAAAACATGACTGCCAGGGGTGGGGCTACTTTCAACGATTTCAGCGCTTTGATATTAATTAATCCGCACTCATCAGAATAGCCCCTTCATTCAATTACAATCCAAAAAATGTCAACAAGATTTGGATTGGCTAAGAAATGACATTGTAATAGGTCAGTAAGTTCTTCAGTTCTGACCTGATCAGTAAATATTGTGATAGCGATGTGTTCGACGCAAACAACATATCGAAAGAACCCTTGGCCAATTTGTAATCAAAGGTAATGATATCTGAAAACAGGAATTTTAGCAGTGACAGAAGCATTAGTATAAATTTATATGATTCCATAAACAAAAAGACTAGACCCTACATGACCCGTCTGGTCGGAGTCTACCCTACATGACCCGTCTGGTCGGAGTCTATCTGTTCTTGCAAAGGCGTGCAACGGCGTCTCTATGTAGTAACTGATTAGGAGTCGTCTGATCTTGATCTATCCTGTAGTAACTGATTAGGAGTCGTCTGATCTTGATCTATCCTGTAGTAACTGATTAGGAGTCGTCTGAGTTTGATCTATCCTGTGGTAACTGATTAGGAGTTGTCTGATTTTGATCTATCCTGTGGCAACTGATTAGGAGTCGTCTGAGTCGTCTGATTTTGATCTATCCTGTGGTAACTGATTAGGAGTTGTCTGATTTTGATCTATCCTGTAGTAACTGATTAGGAGTCGTCTGAGTTTGATCTATCCTGTAGTAACTGATTATGAGTCGTCTGAGTTTGATCTATCCTGTAGTAACTGATCAGGAGTCGTCTGATTTTGATCTATCCTGTTTGCAAAGTCGTGGAATGCGTCTCCATGAGGTAAAGGATCAACATGCTCTGCAATCTTTGGCCGAAACCGGGTGCGGATCCAGGATTTCAGATTAGGGGGCGTAGAAGTTCTTTTGGAGGGGGGGGGGGGGGGCGTAGATTTTTATGTTTGATGACATAAATAAATAGTGTGTTTGTAATACATGTTGAAAAAAGAGCTGTGTTAAAGGCAGGGGGCTGCTTAAAGCAAGGTGAAAGTAAAACTACTTTCACCATGCTTTAAGCAGCCAACTGCTCTAAATACTAACTAATTACCACAATTTGGTGGTCATTATAGAGAGGTTTTACTGTATATAGATCTAAAATATTACTAAAAATGTTTTGGCAATTTTAGTAGGGAGGGGGGATCCGCGCCTGGAAACATTTTTTAGCCTTTGAAAGATAGGGATTTTGCCTATGGAAGACACACGTGTCAATTATAATTTAAAAACTCGATGCTGGAAACTCGCGGGGAATTAGAGACATATACATACAGTAAAGCTGCTCCAAACCGGAATTCTAGTAGAGAAGAATGTAGATACTTAAGGCAGGTGACTGTTTAACTCTTTTGGCGCCAAATTTAAAAGTGTCGTCTGCAATAATAATTTCATATTAAATATAATTCTAAACTAAATAATAAAGGTATATTAGTAAACCATTTGTTTTAAAAAAAAAACTATATGCTTGGGCTAAAACAAATACAGAAAACAGTGAAGTCCTAGGTCAGATGCCGCCTTGAAAAGGCAGCATCTGACCCGGGACTGCACTGTTTTCAATGGTGCCAACAGGCGACATTGGCGCCGAAAGAGTTAATGCAAGGTGAAAGTCATGCAGAAAGCTATAGATGCTTTCTGCATGACTTTCACCCTGCATTAAGCTGCCACCTCCAAGACCGACAATAATACTAGTTTTAACGTCCGGTTTAGAGACTATATACATTACTATTACTATATACATGTGCGCGTGCGTGCGTGTGTCTGTCTGAACTATCGTATGACCTATACATTTACCGCCAGATTTTCCCGCGCTTGAATAATTGCCGAGAAAAAAAGTCAAACAATATTGCGTATATTACTATTAAACCTTTGTTTGTTTTCAAACTCTTAATGTCTGACTTTAAAGACACCCATGTATTGTATTATACACTGTTAAAGATTTCATATCAGTTTAAAGAGATGTATTTGACTCGACTTGACTCGCATTTGGAAATAACTTGGATGCATATGAGACGCCGAGTTATGCTGGATCCGAACTGTTTGCACATGCGACACATTGCCAATAGTGTCTCTAAACCTAGATTAAGTCAAGAGTAGATCCAATTTGAGCTGACATTTTTTTGTAGCGGGACACGGGTTAATCAGCAATCACCTACATACAGCAACAGCTACAAATTTAGTAACGCTTAATAATCGTCAATGTCAAGAAAGTTATAAATGTCATTCATAAGTAACTCAGCGGCGACATATTGGTTGCCATTAAGCCGACTAGATTATTGAAAAGAACAGAGAATAACAAAAGTTGTAGATTTTTTCTTACCTCAGTGAGCAGGAAGGTTGTTATAGAGCTTCTCGGGGCGAACACATTAGTCCAGGCCTGATATTATAATTTTTCGGAGTTTGAGTTTGAGTTAATAACCAAATAACAGTGTCTGAATCTGAGTTCATTCCAAAGTATCTGATTGGTGAGATTTTGAGTGAGAATTCAAACTCTAACCAATCAGATGTTTGAGATAGTCTCAGATTGCAGCAAAACATTTGATAACCTCGGGACCTGATTGGTCAGATTTTGAGCTTGCTCAAACTACTTGAGAACGTTATAACATTGAGCCCCGTTCAGATGCAACTGTTGCGTGATTTTCACCTCACGTTTTACCCACTATCCTGTTGAAAAACTTTAGTATGTAAAATGTATGTTACACTTTTGTATCATGTAACTATGAACAACAGATTTGTTTTATCTTGACAGAAACTGGAGAGTCAGATTTGCATACTATCAAGAGTTCTTATAGGAGCCGTCTGATCTGGGTATACTCTGTTTGCAGCAAAGGCACAGAACGGCGTATTGACGGCGATCACTCGTCAATATTCATGTAGGAAAATACTGGTATCATGAATATTTATTAGACGATGTTTTATAAATGTAAACTTTTCACGGAAATTTTATGCTTTGATAAGAACTGTAGAATCAGATCTATGTCATATCAAAAGCAAACAGAGCAGAAAAGCATGCGTGAAAAGGCGTTTAGGGTTAAAGTCTTTAAATGTTAAAAGCTATGCTGACCGAATGTCAAAGGGCTTGGATCTAGATGACACTCCGATTTAATTGGTGCCTGATCTGGATCCAAGCTGTTTGCAAATGCAAGTCAGATCGCGCGTGACAGGATAAGGGTTAAAACCAAACAATTACCTTTAGATATTGGTGACCACTATGTTCTGTTTGAAACGATAGCTATCTTTCTTATCTTGCATTCTTTTCTTTCCTTTGTTCCTGTCTTTTATATGTCAGTCTGTCTCTATCTGTCTGTTTGTCTGTGTCTGTCCGTCTGTCTGTCTGTGTATGCTTGTCTAGCTGTCTGTTATGTCTGTTTGTCTCTGTTTGTTTATATATCTGTCTGTCTGTTTGTCTGTCTCTGTCTGTCTGTCTGCGTGTCTTTCTTCTCTCTCCTCCCCATCTGTCTCCTGACCTACTAACCTGATCGTGTCAATATGCTGACATTTGTCCATAAATTCGAAGTCTCATATTCATATATCAATTGAACATTGCGATAAATGTGTCAAGCATGTTTCCCTCTTTAGCACATTAATCAAACCATCTGCAAACCCTCTCTGCTCTTCTCTTAACATAACCTCGTTTCTTTTCTAGGTCACAATCGTGGTGTCAAACAGCTTGGCTTCTGACAAGACACCGAGTTACTCGGCGTTCGCTAATCTGGATCCAGACTGTTTGAAAAACATGATCACAAATGTGCCCACATCGTACTAATGTTTAACCATTTACTCCACTTTACTCCACAGGGATGCCTTTTGGCACCCTTGAAAACAGTAGATCAGATGGCTCCTATAAGGTCATCTCATCAGGATCTGCTCTGTTTGCTTATGAAATAACATGTATCTATTTCTACAGCAAGCGTTCTCTATCTAAGATGTCATTGCACAGGAATTAGTCGACCAATTAATATCTATGCAATCATTATAGTACAGAATTCATTCAGTATTCAGTGCATAAAAATGTTTCATTGATTCGCTTCATCATTGTAATTAGATGACAGTGGAACTTTGGGATATGATTAAGTAGTTTACTGACATAAACCCAGTAAAAGTGTGTACAGTAAACCCCCTCTAAATCGGAATTCTAATAGAAACTAATCAAGATACTTTAGGCAGGCGACTGCTTAATGCAGGGTGAAAGTCTGGCAGAAAGCTCCTAGAGAACTCTGTGTGAATTTCACTCTCCATGAGGTTGCTACCTGTCTCCAAGACCGAAAGTTATACCAAATTTAATGTCCGGTTTAGGAGGGTTTTACAGTATTTTATTGACCTGTAATCATATTAACACATAAAATGATCATTTGTAACCACAGATATACGAATGAAAACATTGTTTGATATGTAAATTAAGATGTTGACCTCACGTGAATGTTACAGTACCATTCACGGGAGGTCAATATCTTAATTTACATCAGGCAGTGTTTTCATTCGTATATATGTGGTTATAAATTATTATTTTATGTGTTTATGTGTTTATATATACATTATAACAAACGTTATATTGGGTCTGTGAATAAGTAATTATTGTCATCACAGCTGACATCATATATGATTGAGGTATGCTGTTGGAGAAAGTATGTATTCACATCAAGTAGGCCGCTGTTATATCGTGCCCAAACCTTTTGAAACTATTTTCTTAGTTACAGCAGAAGAGTTGTTTTGCAAACGACAATGGTTATAAATATAAATAGTGCAACTTTTACTTTTGACCCTTATGACATTCAGGTGTAAAATTTCTACTAATTTACATATTGAAATATACATTTTGTATCCAACATTTTGACACTAAATTTGTCTGTATTGTCAAAAAATGCATTGAAATATTCTTATAGGTCAACTGCACAACTTTGCATCCTTTCGGTGTCAGTATGTATGTTCGTGGATTAGCACTGGTTATTAATCTGACACTGACTTTTCAAACACACTGTATCCAGATGAGACGACTAATAACTTAAACTCTTGTAATAGGGCTACAATGTTCTTATTAGACCTCATTGTTCTTATCAAATTTGAATGTCCCTGATACCAGATCACTGTTAATGTCATTGGCACAAATCTGCACTATTCTTGCCATTGAACTACATTATTACTAAAGGAACACAACGCCCCTGTCATCAGACCATAATAGTCCTGTCATAGAGTTACAATGTTCTTATTAAACCATACTGTTCTTATCAGATTGCAATGTCCCTACTCCCTAATACCAGACCACTGTTAACCAATTCCCTCCTACTGACGCCTTTTGACGTCTGTGTAAAATGCAGTTTTTGAAACTATTGTGACAAATAGAGCATTTGATCCATAGGAGCAAATGCTGTATTTATCACAAGGGTTTCTAAAAATTTCATTTCCTCTAGTAAATGCCCCTTTTCGGTAGGTCGGGTCTAAAATGTCATGGGGGAATGGGACCACTGGGTTAATGCCCCTGTCACAAAACTCCACCATAGTCTTGCCATTGAACTACATTATTATAATAGGAACAAAGTGTGTTGGCATCATGAAATAATAGTCCTGTCATAGAATTACAATGTTCTTATTAAACCTCATTGTTCTTATCAGACTGCTGTGTCCAGATATAAGACTACTGTTAATGCGTTTTTCACAAAGCTCTGAGTTATTCTTGCCATTTAACAACATTTTTACCACCGGACAACAACGTTCTTGTAATCAAATCATGACAGTCTTGTCGTAGAGGTACAATATCCTTATTGAATTTAATTGTTCTTATCAGACAGCTATGACAGTGACCCGAAACCACGGATAATGCCATTGTCCTTATTGAATGCCATTATTCTTATCAGACTGATGTGCTCCTGACACGAGACCACGGATAATGCCACTAGTCTTATTGAATGCCATTGTTCACATCAGACTGCTGTGCCCCTGACACGAGACCACAGCTAATGCCATGGTCCTTATTGAATGCCATTGTTCTCATCAGACTGCTGTGTCCCTGACACGAGACCACGGATAATGCCATTGTCCTTATTGAATGCCACTTTTCTTATCAGACTGATGTGCCCCTGACACGAGACCACGGACAATGCCATTTCCTTATTGAATACCATAGTTCTTATCAAGACTGCTGTGCTCCTGATACAAGACCACGGTAAATGCCACTGTCCTTAATGAATGTCATTGTTCTTATCAGACTGATGGGCCCCTGACACGAGACCATGTTTAATGCCCTTATTACAAAGTTGCTCTATTCCTGCAATCGGACTACAATACCGGTATTCTTTTAATCAGACCATGACAGTCTTATTATACAACTGCAATATCTTTGATATCGAACTGCAGCATTATTTCAATATTCTTTCAACCACACTGTCCTGCAATGGTCTTGTCTTTGTACTGCCATATTCTTGTTACTGGAATGCAGTTTTCTTGCCATCCGACTATTTCCTTCATATTTTAATGCCTTTTCACGCCTTTGCAAATAGAGTATAGTCAGATCACACGGCTCCAGTAGGAGCCGTCTGATCAGGGTCTGCTCTGTTTGCTAATAAATACTGTCAGCTAATAAATACTCATGGTATCGTTATTTCTTACATGAATATTCAAAAGGGAAAGGGTTAAGCTGACTTACGTCTACAGTGTTTAAACACATTCCCTCATATTTTTAGATCCAATCTCTTTGAATAAATCTACCGAAAAGGACCATTAAGTAGAGAAAAGGAACTTTTTTAGAATTTTGTTGTTTTGAAACCATTGTAATAAATAGAGCATTTGCTCCTTAGGAGCAAATGCTCTATTTAACAAAATGGTTTCAAAAAGTGACTTTTACAGAGGCGTAGAAAGGCGTATTTATGGAGGAAAGTTAAAACACTTTGAGTGATGCGCTTCATATGTAGTTCATGGCCTGAGCGATGGTTGTCACTCCTGCTAGTGAAAAGGGGTTCATCTTTGTCCATGTTTCTCGTTACTATTTCCTTGCCAATATCGCATCTATAATTCCCTGTGCAACCAATTTGGATCCAGATGAGACGCCAGATAAATAACTCGGAGTCTCATCAGGATGAAAACTGATTGTTCCTGTGGCAAAAGGGAGTAAAATAAAAAATAAACAATTGCAATAGGCAAAAACTTTGCAAACACCTGTTGTTTCTACAGCGAAGGAGTAAAGGTCACGAAATACCATTCTACAGTGACCATCCATAATACAGCAGAACCTGTTTTAAGTGATCTTATATTTACTGGACACAGGAATCTTGAAATACAGGTGGTTGCTTAATACAGGTCAAAGTAATGCAAAAAGCTCCTTTATTTTTTGACCTGTATTAAAGGTATACGCGCCCAATTCATGCGCCACTTGACGGGGGCTTATTATGGTTTGTTAAAACCCAATAGTTTTGGCTACAAATGAGAATACTATCTGAAATAAGTCTCATGAGTAATCACAATGGAAGGAATAGAATTTGTTATTGGAAATAATGTAGTTTGTTTGTGTTGTATAAGAATTCTTTTAGATATTGAAAATAATCTGAAATTTCATAAGGAACATCGCAGAGCAGAATGACGGTTCCATTGGATTTGTTCTAGAGTCACTGTTTGTGAATAATAGTGTACATTTGGTATCAAGTAACTTACTTTAGTGTGGCTTATGCAAAGGATAACTACATGTGTAATATTTTGTGTATATACTCATTTAGTCTAGTATCATATACATAAAAGGACCTATATTTTCAAAAGAAGCATGGCGACTTATGCCTTTTTTACCATTTTCTGATTAGTCACACATAAAACATTTATTCTGTGAAGTTGGATCAATTTCTTATTGCTAGAGGGAGTTTTTTTCATTGAATTTGAGCCAAAAAACTTAAGAAAACTTCGTATTTTCAGGCAACAAATTATATATTTTGCATAATGGTTTTAGTAAATATCACTTTTTAACTGTTATAAGGATTGTTTGTGCCAATTTGGTGTTATTATAGACATATGAATGGGTAGAAGCATAAGTAAAGCTCGTTAACATTGATTTGCATCCTTATATTTTAACCCCACCTATATTATTTAAGAAGGCTAAAAAATGCATGTCGAGGACGGCTACAGTATTCAAGAGCCCATGGACAAAAAGAAAGTATGGTAACCCATGGTTTTCCTTTTTTACCATGGCACTAAGAAATGTTTGAAGAACTTATGCAGACTATTTCATAAAGATCCTATTGAAATATCATTTCGGCACGTATACCTTTAATTCTTTTGGCGCCAAATTTAAAAGTGTCGTCTGCAATAATAATTTCATATTAAATATAATTCTAAACTAAATAATAAAGGTATATTAGTAAAACATTTGTTTTTAAAAACCTGTATGCTTGGGCTAAAATAATACAGAAAACAGTGGAGTCCCAGGTCAGATGCCGCCTTGAAAAGGCGGCATCTGACCTGGGACTGCGCTGTTTTCAACGGTGCCAACAGGCGACATTGGCGCCGAAAGAGTAAAGCTACCACCTGCCTTACAAAATTCAAAAAATCTTTTTGATGGCAAATATTATTGGTCTAGTAGATCCTACTCTGCCAACGTTGAAAATAAAACGCTGCAAATGGTGATTTGAGTAAAACATTACATTTCATGAACAGGTGCCGGTTTTTCAAGAATGGCTGCTGATATAGGTCAGCACGGTCTACAAGACACGTTTACTCATGATATCTGCCTGCCTAAGGTAAACCACCCCGTACTCAACTGCTTACACGTACGCGTTCGTGTGCGTGCGCAATGTAAATTTTACGTTACACTTTCAAACACGAAACACCCTGTATAATCTAATTTATCTATCTGTCTAATCCACCGGTCAGTATATCGATTTGTACCTACATGTAACCAGGTTTTGTCATGGATAATACATTGCGCCCTGAATTGTGGACGGCAAAATGGATAAACAAAATGAAGCACCTAAATGAGCTGTATGTTCGAAAAAAAACACGGAGCGCAAAAAACGAGAACCACAGAGTATATGGGAAGTCAGATTGTTTACAAACAAACCACAAATTAATCTGTATGAATCACAGCTGTGTCCTTTAATATTTAGGCCACAGGTATCTTTGCATTCAGAAAACATCCACTGTCACAACAGCGCAGACAGGTGGACACCCGTATAGAATAAAACCTATCTAAACCGGACGTTAAATTAAGTATAAATATTGGCCTTGGAGACAGGTGGCAGCTTAATGCATGGTGAAAGTCATGCAGGTAGCTCCTATAGGAGCTTTTCTGCATAACTTTCACCCTGCATTAAGCAGCCAACTGCCTAAATACATGTACATGTATATCTAAATCCTGCTCTACTAGAATTCCGGATTAGAGGGGGTTTACTGTATGTTCAACCTGGTGTTGTAAAACGGTATACTGGTATATATTCTACCCATGTAAGCAATAAGGACTATGCATTTTAATAGACAGAATTTTGATAATGGCATAGTGAATAACGGATATATTTGGACATGGCAGAAAGTAAAGAATCGGATCTCTATAATTCCATCAGCATACAGAGCAGACACTGTTCTAGTCTGTTTGCAATTGTTTCTATAATGGCTGATCAAGACATACACGAGACAGTAACTGTTAACTATATGGGATTTTAGTGATTGTGTAATGTATATGTGCAGACCAATCGTAACAAAGGCTAACGAAGGAAGCTGTCACCGGACGTGGTCTAAAACTAACAGACAGCCGAACGCTACATTTAGAGACAGCAGAGTTAACCCTTGATCTACAGCAAACAATGTAGGCCCATATCAAAGGGCCACCGAGGGAATCCTTTGACCAGGGTCTGCACTGTATGTCATAAAACTCATTTTCTTCGGTGATACATTTTCATAATTAAATAATATTCAGTAACGGAGGAGCCAATTTTAATTAATTATCAGATTAATGTTTAAAGAAATATGTTACGAGTATTTATTAAGTGTATATGAAACACCTCTAAACCGGAATTCTAGTGGAAAAAATAGATACTTTTAGGCAGGTGGCTGCTTAATGCAGGGTGAAAGTAATGTAGAAAATTCATGTAGGAGCTTTCTGTATGACTCACCATGCATTAAGCCGCCACCTGTCTCCAAGACCGATATTTATACTAAATTCAACGTCCGGATTTTGAGGGACGTACGTAGACGACCGTGACATAGCGGCCTTTTCGACACATTGCTAATGTGGCCATTCTCATTCTACAAAGAATCGCGAGATTGAAGGTAAGAGTATGATATTGTCAATCAGTGGGCTTCGATCCAATAGGAGCCGTCTGATCTGGGTCTACTCTCTTTGCAAATGTGTAGAAAGACTATGTATGGGGGTAAAGGGTTAAGATTAAATGTATTATGCTTTCTAATCTAGTTCGGTTAACCATATACCAGATGAATATTCATGTAACAAAATACTGACATCATGAATATTTATTAGGTATATGTCATAATAGATCAAACCCTGTATGTTGGAAGAATAGTTTTACTATATATTATATATAATCAGGTTTTATCTATTGTACTACATATTATATATAATCAGGTTTGATCTATTGTACTATGTATTATATATAACCGGGTTTGATCTATTTTACTATATATTATATATAATCAGGTTTGATCTATTGTACTATGTATTATATATAACCAGGTTTGATCTATTGCACTATATATTATATATAACCAGGTTTGATCTATTTTACTATACATGTATATTATATATAACTAGGTTTGATATATTGTACTATATTATTACGGAAGCTTATACTGACCCCCTTATATATACAATAAATGTGTAAAAATACCACATAGTTTTATGATATTAAACTCCTTTAAAACAATAATGTTATGTGTTGGGTATAACATAACACGTAATTGTTTTCTTTATTATATTCCGTCTTTAAAATTAATTAGTTCGTTTTTATTGAAATATATAAAAATAACTCGGGTTTTCTCATAAAATCAACACTATTTATTTAATATAGACTCACTCACTTCGATCTAGTATATGTTGCTTTAGATATGGCGGTGTTTCACCAAACTTTTATCATTTTGAAGTCACGGTTTAGTTATGATTTTATAAATGTTTCAAATATAGTGTCAACAGTTTCAAAGAGATATATGTTGTGAATATGTATTCAACAATATAGTAATTAATTATATGAAATACTTACTTAAGTAGTATATAAAATGAATTTATAAGTTTACTATAACTTAAAAACTTACAAAAATATATGTGTTGTAAGATATAGATTTTCTACTGTTTACAATTTTATATATTAATGCCTATTTATAATTGACAAACATTATTTACATAAATATTATTTTCATATAACTGCTCAGAAAAACAATAACTTATATATATTGTAGATATATAAAATCATAAATTTCAATAAAGATAAATATTAATTATGATATAACTACACATAAAACATCACCTTATATATATCAATGATATATAACTCTTTAAAATTTTAGCCATATTATAACATATAAGGGGGGCCGTATAAGCTTCCGTAATATTATATATATAACCAGGTTTGTACTATATATTATATATAACCAGGTTTGATCTATTTTACCATATATTATATATAACCAGGTTTGATCCATTGCACCTTATATTATATATAACCAGGTATGATCTATTTTACCATATATTATATATAACCAGGTATGATCTGTTGTACTATATATTATATATAACCAGGTTTGCTCTATTGTACAATGTATTATATATAAACCAGGTTTGATCTATTGTACAATGTATTATATATAAAACCAGGTTTGATCTATTGTACAATGTATTATATATAACCAGGTTTGATATATTGTACTATATATTGTATATAACCAAGTTTGATCTATTGTACTATATATTATATATAAACAGGTTTGATACCTGTACTATATATTATATATAACCAGGTTTTATCTATTGTACTATATATGATATATAAACAGGTTTGATATATATTGTACTATATTATATATAAACAGGTTTTATTAATCTTTCACATTTATGAAACATAAAGACAATACATCCAGTAAATCTGTAATTGAGGGTAATAGTTTGCACAAGGCATCTGTGATGCTAACCAACCGTCCAGTAAATATGTAGTTGAGGGTAATAGTTTGCGCTGAGTATCTGTGATGCTAACCAACCGTCCAGTAAATATGTAGTTGAGGGTAATAGTTTGCGCTGGGCATCTGTGATGCTAACCAACCGTCCAGTAAATATGTAGTTGAGGGTAATAGTTTGCGCAGGGTATCTGTGATGCTAACCAACCGTCCAGTAAATATGTAGTTGAGGGTAATAGTTTGCGCTGAGTATCTGTGATGCTAACCAACCGTCCAGTAAATATGTAGTTGAGGGTAATAGTTTGCGCAGGGTATCTGTGATGCTAACCAACCGTCCAGTAAATATGTAGTTGAGGGTAATAGTTTGCGCTGAGTATCTGTGATGCTAACCAACCGTCCAGTAAATATGTAGTTGAGGGTAATAGTTTGCGCAGGGTATCTGTGATGCTAACCAACCGTCCAGTAAATATGTAGTTGAGGGTAATAGTTTGCGCTGGGTATCTGTGATGCTAACCAACCGTCCAGTAAATATGTAGTTGAGGGTAATAGTTTGGCAGGGCATCCGTGATGCTAATCTATAATCCAGCTAACCAACCGATAGATCGAAATTTTAGTGGTGAAGAATTGAGAACCTTTTAGGCAGGTAACTGCTTAATGCAGGATGAAAATCACACAGAAAGCTCCTAGAGCAGCTTTCTGAATGACTGTCAGTCTGCATTAAGCTGCCACCTGTCTAAAGGACCGTGATCTTTGTGATAGTTTACATGACTCTCCTACTGTACCATAACAAGGTTAACTGCGAAAATCACGACAATAAAGATAATTGATTATACACATATTAATTGCAAGATAATTATGTTCTGCATTCCTGTGTATCATAAATAGGCCTCGACCAAAGTGTAATTTCTTCCTTAATTTACCCCTTACCCAGCAGCCGCCCGATTTTAACTCTTTACTTAATGAACATTTATGTAAGAAATAATGACGTAATGAATTCGTATTAGCTGCATTTCATAATGGTATATGAAAACAGTTGCTAAATACAGGTGAACTGCAGTCCACTAATATCACCACCTGGGTACCACTCGTTAACGTTTGTTTCGCCCCTTTAGACCCAGGACAAGCTCAAAGTCTAGGAGAAGCAGTGATGGCCAAGCACTACCCAACAGCTGATGCTTTCCAGTTACTCACATTCCTCCTAAACCACTGCCAACTGGAGCTCCTTTCTGCAGCCTGTGCGACTTTCTTCACGACCGTCTTTCTTGTTCGACCTACAATACATACATCCTGGAACAGTGATTGAGCTGGGAAACCCTTGCATCCAACTTCTGCTTAGTAGTTTCAGGCCTGCCAGTAGGCATGCATTGCTGTATCAGCTCTTCATACGTTTCTTTGTTTCGTTCAACAGCCTGGGTGCACCGTTCTTCCCAGAACATTGTCAGCTCGACAGGCTGGTTTGGTTTTGACAGAAACTGAATACTCAGATTTGTATTACTTCATAAGCAAAGGTATCTGTGGAAAAACTCCAACCAGATTTTTTACATAAAGGGACAATTTTAAGAGTTTCTGTTTTATCATCATTGATACATTCATTGTTGATGCTTATCGCTGATACAGCTATACATGCCTCGTCCTTAGTTGATACAGTTGTATGTGGTAGCACATTTGCTGATGTAGTATCCTTATTGATACATTCATTGTTGACGCTTATCGCTGATGCATCTGTACGTGCCCCGTCCTTAGTTGATACAGTTGTATGTGGTAGCACATTTGCTGATGTAGTATCCTCATTGGTACATTCATTGTTGACGCTTATCGCTGATGCAGCTGTACGTGCCCCGTCCTTAGTTGATACAGTTGTATGTGGTAGCACATTTGCTGATGTAGTATCCTCATTGGTACATTCATTGTTGACGCTTATCGCTGATGCAGCTGTACGTGCCCCGTCCTTAGTTGATACAGTTGTATGTGGTAGCACATTTGCTGATGTAGTATCCTCATTGGTACATTCATTGTTGACGCTTATCGCTGATGCAGCTGTACGTGCCCCGTCCTTAGTTGATACAGTTGTATGTGGTAGCACATTTGCTGATGTAGTATCCTCATTGGTACATTCACTGTTGACGCTTATCGCTGATGCAGCTGTACGTGCCCCGTCCTTAGTTGATACAGTTGTATGTGGTAGCACATTTGCTGATGTAGTATCCTCATTGGTACATTCATTGTTGACGCTTATCGCTGATGCAGCTGTACGTGCCCCGTCCTTAGTTGATACAGTTGTATGTGGTAGCACATTTGCTGATGTAGTATCCTCATTGGTACATTCATTGTTGACGCTTATCGCTGATGCAGCTGTACGTGCCCCGTCCTTAGTTGATACAGTTGTATGTGGTAGCACATTTGCTGATTCAGCTGTTCGGTTTAGAGGAGTATAACTGTATCTCTTTACTCTCCTATTCAGATGAGCGGCAGACTCTACAATTACAATACATGTATTTCTTTCTCGTACATGTTCAAATATGCTCAGTGCCATAAAGGACCCAAACTGTTAATACAACGAATCTTAAGTTTTGTATTTGTTTGGGAAAACAATGATGAAATATATTTTGAGAGCTGAAACTGACAAAAATTACTTGTGTTTAGCGTTTTCAGGAAAACGAAACCTGATAAAACATGATAACCGGTTATTGACAACTTGTTTATCATTGTTGACCAATCAGATCAGCTTTCCTGGTTGTTTTATATAATTGCATGTGCAGTTCGTGTGTCCGGGTTATGGAATAAATTAGCATAACAAGTAGATGTCATCGAGCTGATCAGAAATCCATGCCTATACATCATATATAGTAACGTAATTACACTAAGTATTCGGATAAATTTGAATGAGACTGATATGGTAGCAAATGGTGTAGATCCTGATCAAACGGCTCATCAGGGTATTCACTGTTTGTTATGTTACACTTTTCTTTAGAAAAATATCTTAAATATTCACCGTAAGCTTGGGCTGTTTGAGTTTTGGAATAACCCAATTGTAAATTACGCGTTGCATGTGCGGATCCAGGATTTCAGATTAGTGGGGGCGTATAAATTTTTTGGAAGGGTGGGGGCGTAGATTTTTATGTTTGATTACATAAATAAATAGTGTGTTTGTAATACATGTTGAAAAAGAGCTTATTTGGTGAGGGAAATGAAACACTCCTACTAAATCATTGTTTTATTGATTTTAAGAAGATACGACGACCACTAAATTACATCAATTATTTTGTGTTAAAGGCAAGTGGCTGCTTAAAGCAAGGTGAAAGTAAAACCTATGGGATCGTTCTGTTTTACTTTCAAATTGCTTTAAGCAGCCACCTGCACTAAATAACTAATTAATTTGTGTTTAGTAGTCGTTATAGAGAGGTTTTACTGTATATAGATCTAAAATATTACAAAAAAAATGTTTTGGCAATTTTAGGGGGGGGGGGCGTACGCCGGCTCCACCCCCTCTAAATCCGCGCCTGCGTTGTTAATGAGGATTCTACTGCATACACTAATACCACCATAGGTTCAGATAACATGTGTCAATTGAAACATGTCTAAGAATCGCTTCTTTATTTCTCCACCAAACCCGAAGTGTAAATTTAAACATTTTCAACAATAGCTCCTTTATTACTTCATCAAACTCTATATTGTGTCCACTCAGAATGGTCTCGAAGAGACGATTCTGAAGAGTAGTCACAACATAGGGTTTGGTGGAGAAATGACGGTTTTAGTATTTGAGTACGCCCCTTTATATGCAAAACCTGCAAAACCCTCCATCAGATGTCGTATGCGACCAACCGGCCATCTAATGCAGTGTGCGGCCAATACCTGCAAAACCCTCCATCAGATGTCGCATGCGACCAACCGGCCATCTAATGCAGTGTGCGGCCAATACCTACAAAACCCCCATCAGAGGTCGTATGCGACCAACCGGCCATCTAATGCAGTGTGCGGCCAATACCTGCAAACCCTCCATCAGATGTCGCATGCGACCAACCGGCCATCTAATGCATTGTGTGACCAAGACCTACAAAAACCCCATCAGAGGTCGTATGCGACCAACCGGCCATCTAATGCAGTGTGCGGCCAATACCTACAAAACCCCCATCAGAGGTCGTATGCGACCAACCGGCCATCTAATGCAGTGTGCGGCCAATACCTGCAAAACCCTCCATCAGATGTCGCATGCGACCAACCGGCCATCTAATGCAGTGTGCGGCCAATACCTGCAAAACCCTCTATCACATGTTGTATGCGACCAACACATTGAATAATCAATGTTGTGTGTTTCAGATATGGCTTTTTTCAACATCCCCCATATCTAGGTCATATTGGTTTTAGTCTGCTAGTTAGTTTGTGCAGATATCATGGCTGTTATTATCTTCCTAGACATATATCTAGGTCATATTGGTTTTAGTCTGCTAGTTAGTTTGTGCAGATATGGCTGTTATTATCTTCCTAGACCTATATCTGGGGTATATTGTTTTAGTCTGCTCGTTTGTTTGTTCAGATATTATGGCTATTATTATCCCACTGGATCTATATCTTGGGTATATTGTTTTAGTATGCTTGGTTATTTGTTCAGATATGATGGCTATTATTATCCCCCTGGATCTATATCTAGTGTATATTGTTTTAGTCTGCTCGGTTGTTTGCCAGTCTGTCTGAATCTTCAGATTTGGTCATAACTTTTGCACTTTTACAGATGGAGATTTCATACTTGACATTTATTTTCATCTAATAAAACTGCACAGTTTGACTGGTGTCATGTCAAGCCCAATGTCACACTTCAGGATCAAAGGTCAACCTTATAGGTCAAAGCGTGTGATGTGTGCATGTCGTTTCACACGCTCACCTTGTTTCCGTATCTGGTTAAAAAAATCAATCTGTTTATAACACTGTATGGATGCACGTGAGATGCTGAGTAGTTTGGGATGTCTTCTGGGCGCAAACTGAGTGCAAAGATTGGCACAAATGTATCCCAGTAGCATACAAACAACTGTTGACAGCCATGACGCAGCACATTGTATCGGTGCAACTGTGAGGTCAGTTGTATATACAGTAAACCCCTCTAATCCAGAATTCTAGTAGAGAAAATTT
The DNA here is from genome assembly GCA_963576725.1 of Azorinus chamasolen. Taxonomy (NCBI): domain Eukaryota; kingdom Metazoa; phylum Mollusca; class Bivalvia; order Cardiida; family Solecurtidae; genus Azorinus; species Azorinus chamasolen. The sequence continues at coordinate 46,143,589 of OY755251.1, read as the reverse complement.
AGATACATTTAGGCATATGGCTGCTTAAAGCAGGGCGAAAGTCATGCAGAAAGCTGCTAGGGGAGCTTTCTGCATGACTTTCACCCTGTATTAAGCTGCCACCTGTCTCCAAGACCGACATTTATACTTATTTGGACGTCCGCTGTAGAGAGGTTTTGCTGTATATTCAACGTTAACTCTTCTCATGCTGAACTAAAAATGTAGCCTGCTGAAACCCTAATTGCTTACACGTGTTTATCACGTGCACTTCGTTCAAACTGATGGGAATCTATTGACTGAGTGTCAAACAGGGTGGGCCCTGATGAGACGCCGAGTAACTCGGCGTCTCATCAGGATCCAACCTGTTTGCAAAGACCTAGCCAGTAGTATGAAAAGGGTTAATTACTGCATAACAATAGGCGTGTATAGTACAGTGCATTATACGAATAAATCAGCGATGTCAACCGAACACACACCAGTCAATAGTATGGACTTTCAGATGTGCACCCCATGGCCATGTCCAGTAATTTTCCCGAGAGAGAGATAAATAAATTAATTAATTAAAAATGAATAAATAAATAAATAGATAAATGAATAAATAGATAGATAAATAGATAGATATAGCCTATGAATCGATGAATCGATAATTAAATAAATAAATAAATAAATAAATAAATAAATAAATAAATAAATAAATAAATAAATGAATGAATAAATAAATAAATAAATAAATAAATAAATAAATAAATAAATAAATAAATAAATAAATATTATTAATAAATAAATAAATAAATAAATTGATAAATAAATAAATAAATAATAATAATTTTTTTTAAAAATAACAACAGTTGCTGTTGTTGACACGAGAATGGCGGCATGGGTTGGTTTACCCTTACCTCGTCCGCTGCTTTTTAACCATATTTTGATTTTGCTTTTGGTTTATACCCTAAATCTGAAGAATATTCATGTAAGAAATAAATGCATCATCAGTATTTATTTGCTGATTCTTTTGACAAGGACATAGTCTTGATCGAAATTGTTTGAAAATATATGTCGGGGTTGCAATTGGCAGAGTAATGGCAATAATGATTGATTGTGACTGATGTAATAGAACAATGCAATGTGGTTTTATCGGTAGGTGAAATATAGGTAGGTGAAATATAGGGGAAATATCTATAAACAATGATTTGCAAATATATTGACCTGTTACGATATATTGTTTTGGTTCATCTAGGATGAGATTGCGAGCGTTAACCTAAGTTAGTCTCATTTTTCATCCTATATCTCACAAATATGCATATAATAAATATAAGTAATAGCTATATGAATATTAATTAGATAGCTGTTATACTAGATTCTACAGGAACTGTCTGATCTGGGTCTACTCTGTTTGTGAATGCGTTGAGAGGCGTATCTATGAGGCAACAGGTGAAATACAATCCCCCAAATAATTATTTATTATGCATCCTTTTACGTAAGTTTATTTACATTTTGTAGAAATGTTCAAGGTGTGCTGTATAGAGCGTCCCTTGCCAGTGAAGAAAGCCTCGTACATTGCTTTCCTTCATATAAACGCTTGTTCACGCTTTTGAAAACAGAGTCGACCCAGAACAAAGGGCTCCTATTGGAACCCTCTGATCAGGATCTGCTCTGTTTGCTTATGATTATAAGCCAAAACGTCACGTGTATATATACTATTATAGAAACTCATGAGTATTAAAGAGGGAAATGGTTAATACATTTCTCAACATCTCCAACAATAAAATAATACTGGTAAGAGCCGGACTCCATATCCAAATATCTACAATAATAAATAGTACTGGTAAGAGCCGGACTCCATATCCAAATATCTACAATAATAAATAATACTGGTAAGAGCCGGACTCCATATCCAAATATCTACAACAATAAACAATACTGGTAAGAGCCGGACTCCATATCCAAATATCTACAACAATAAATAATACCGGTAAGAGCCGGACTCCATATCCAAATATCTACAACAATAAAATAATAATACTGGTAAGAGCCGGAATCCATATCCAAATATCTACAATAATAAACAATACTGGTAAGAGCCGGACTCCATATCCAACTATCTACAATAAGTAATAGATACAGTACGAGTCTTACTACCAAATTGTCTTCTTACAACCGTTATCAGGACAGTTTGTTCGCATGACCGAAGACGTGTCCGAGGCGTAGCCGAGGACACTTGTCTGAGGTCATGCGAACAAACTGTCCTGATAACGGTTGTAAGAAGACACTTTGGTAGTAAGACGAGTACATGTATCTTACTTGTACGACAGTACGTTGTAGACTTTTAATTTTGATTAAAAATGAATAAAAATGAATATTTCACAAATGAGTACAAAATGTTTTCCCCTTGGTTCACCCAATTCAAATCCTAGGTAGATAGGTTTTAACCACAAGAATCACGTGCGTACAAAAGTGTCCACTTACAACCGTTATCAGGACACTTTTTCAATAGCTTTGCTGGGGGTCTGTCGTACAATAAATAATACTGGCAAGAGCCGGACTCCATATCCAAATATCTACAACAACAAACAATACTGGTAAGAGCCGGACTCCATATCCAAATATCTACAATAATAAATAATACTGGTAAGAGCCGGACTCCATATCCAAATATCTACAATAATAAATAATACTGGTAAGAGCCGGACTCCATATCCAAATATCTACAACAATAAATAATACTGGTAAGAGCCGGACTCCATATCCAAATATCTACAACAATAAATAATACTGGTAAAAGCCGGACTCCATATCCAAATATCTACACTGAATTATAATGCCAAATTGTTTCGTCGTTTTATGTTTATTCCAAATTTCAATACCTACTGAATATTCATGGGCATTTTATTTATATTGAAATATGGAAGGTGGAATATTATAGCCATTTAAGAAATTAAGAAACAGACATATCAAATTCTATTAGTAAATAGAGAAGACCCTGATCAGACGGATCCTATAGGGGCCGTCTGATATTATATTAGTACAGACGTGTGAAAAGGTGTTTAAAGTAAAACCTGTCTATAACGGCCACTAGATCACATCAAGTATTTTGTGTTAAAGGCATGTGGCTGCTTAAAGCAAGGTGAAAGTAAAACAGAACGCTCCTAAGCAGTCACCTGCCCCTAAATACCAACTAATTAACACAATTTAGTGGCCGTTATAGAGAGGTTTTACTGTATATGAAGGAATGGGTTAACAGGTTACTTGATGAATGTTCAAGATGCAAGAAATAATAACATCATGTTATGTCCTTGTACTATCTGCACCTAAACTCGGTCATTGCTTGATTGACTTCAACGCTAGATATCTATCTTTACTATGTTGACAGACATCCTTCATGCTGAGAAATGTTTGCGGTTTCAGATATTTTCATCTATACTAATTTTTTAAGGTTTTGAAGGATGAGGTTTTCAAAGTGGAATGGAATGAGTCCATTTATAGTATGACTTTATTCAATGTATTTGCTATGGAATTTGAAAGAGTCTGCACATTTGCAAGCTTGTAGTGTATTCCTTGCACCACTTCAAAGGGTTAAAATACGGAAAAATGCCAGATATATCGTTGGTTATACAGTAGAACCTATGTTAAGCGGGCAGTTATTTATTGAACATAGGAGTCTTAAAAACAGGTGGCTGCTTAATGCAGAGCAAATGCAATGCAGAAAGCTCATATAGGAGCTTTCTGCATTATTTTTGACCTGCATTAAGCTACCACCTGCAAATACATACAAATACAAGATATATTATTGGTTTATAATATTGTTTTGGTGTCGGATTAACCCATTCCTTCATATTGACGACTCTTGACGACTCTGTAAAAGTCACTTTGTGAAACCATTGTGATAAATAGAGCATTTGCTCCTATAGGAGCAAATGCTCTATTTATCACAATGGTTTCAAACTACAAAATTCTAAAAGTTTCCTTTTCTCTTGTTAATGCTCCTTTTCGGTAGATTTATTCAAATAGGTTGAGTCTAAAAATAGCCTATGAGGTAAAGGGTTAATGATGTTAACCATTTGGATGCGGGGAAACTAGTATATTGGCAGCTGCAGATAGTGTGTATATCCAGATCAGAGGACTCCTAGAGGAACCCTCTGATCAGGGTCTGCACTGTTTGTAATTCTAATCACTCTACCAAATTTAAAGCTTTTATACTGAACGGATTCTATATCTAAAACACAGGTAGGCCATTCCACTTTAAAAATTGACCATGCTGTTTGACAAATCGCAGTTAACCCCTTCCGTGCCACAATGACGGGTTTATGATATCACATGCAAACAGTTTGGATCCAGATGAGACGCCGAGTAACTCGGCGTCTCATCAGGATCCAAACTGTTTGACACTATGTTTACTGTTTTATAAAGAAAATGGAAGAAGTGCACACACTTACACTAAAAATAAACGAAACTATGCCCAGCAGACGACAATGCTGGCACCGAAAGGGTTAACGGTTTCCATGTGTATCGCTAATGACACATTGCAGTGTCTGACCACTATAAACAATAAATAAAATACATACTTATTGCAGTCAGTGCACTGTGTTGTACATATTAACCCTTAGGCTGCTCTAAAAATGACATCAGCTCAAACTGTGGTCTGCTATAATGTTTACTACCTTTCGATTGGTTTAAAACTTTAACTTGGTTTAGAAACTATGGCAGAGTGTCAAAATGTTTAGATCCTGATCAGACGCCGGGTGATTCGGCTTCAAATCTAGATCCATACTGTTTGCAAATGTGAGTGTCAAAACTGGCAAAGGATTAATACATATTGGGTCAGCTACCTTTAGGCATGACGTGAGCGAATGTGTAGCACTCTTTGCAAACAGTTTGGATCCAGATGAGACACCAATTAACTCGGCATCACACCAAGGTGCCAACTGTTTGACACTCCGAGTCCTGCTTGAAAGGAAATGCAAGAAAAATAAGAGAAAATATTCTTTGATAAATGATAGACAGCTGCAAAACAAGATAAAGGTTGCCAAGGTCATTGTAAATCTAGAACAGTTCAGACACCTGTAGTAGGAGGTGTGGGGAGGGAGGGGGTAAACGGTCAGTTGCGTAGGAGTGAGGTGGGGTTGGGTGGGTTGGTGGTGGAGGGGAGGTAATGGGCTGTGTGTTAGCAAATGTTATTCGTTTTTCGACCTGGATCTAAATTGTTTATACATGTATTATACTTTACTCTATGAAAAGATTCATTTAAGATAATAACATCACTGATATTAATTTGCTGATTTTATTTATTATGGCAAGTAAACACAGAGTATTTTAGCAGTGGCAGAAATTGTGGAGATCTATATTATTCCACAAGCAAACAGAGCACACCCTTGTCAGACGGCTCCTATAGGAGCCGTCTGACCTGGTTCTACACTGTTTGCAAATGTGTTAAATGGCGAGAGTAAAATGGCCATTTGTCTTAGCATACATCGTATATCAAGAGAAGTCGCTTTTTGAGTGGTCGTTGTAGAAGATGATATATGGTATTTGTATATCAACCTTAGTACAGGGTGACACTTGGGATAACGCCTCGATATGCATTAACCCCTGCCTCCATATAAACGCCTTTTTCACGTATTTGCAAATAGAGTAGACCCAGATCAGACGGCTCCTATAGGGCCCGTCTGAACAGGGTGTGCTTTGTTAGCTTATGGTATAATATAGATCTGATACCACAGTTTCTGTCTGAACCAAATGATTTTTATTCATATGCCTTTATAAAAATTCTAATTAATATTCATGATGTCATTATTTCTTACATGAAATGCAAAAGGGAAAAGGTTTTTCAAGGCGGCGTCTGATCTGGGACTGCACTGTTTTCAGTGGTGCCAACAGCGACATTGGCGCCAAAAGAGTTAAAGTTTGTTACAAAGCTACAGATAAATGGGTGTACCCAGATACTAAAATAACCATTTCTCCACTAAACCCTGTGATCACTCTTTAGAATAGTCTCGAAGCAACCTGGCTTATATTTGCAAACAGCTTGGATCTTGGTGAGAGGATCGAAGCTGTTTCATACTTGGTCAACAGTTTCTCAACTACCTTAACCATTTCACTCATACACACCCTTTTACGCATTTGCAAACAGAGTAGACCCAGATCAGACGGATTTTGTAGGAGGATCTGCTGTGTTTGCTATAAATGTTATATATGTCTGATTCTATAGTTTCTGCCAAAGCCAGACTATCACATATACATGTACATTTGTAAACAAGCAGCTTTACATGAGTATACAGATATATATGAATCATTGTAAACAAGCAGCTATATATACATGAGTATACAGATATACATTAATCATTGTAAACAAGCAGCTATACATGAGTATACAGATATATATGAATCATTGTAAACAAGCAGCTATACATGAGTATACAGATATATATGAATCATTGTAAACAAGCAGCTATACATGAGTATACAGATATATATGAATCATTGTAAACAAGCAGCTATACATGAGTATACAGATATATATGAATCATTGTAAACAAGCAGCTATATATACATGAGTATACAGATATACATTAATCATTGTAAACAAGCAGCTATACATGAGTATACAGATATATATGAATCATTGTAAACAAGCAGCTATACATGAGTATACAGATATATATGAATCATTGTAAACAAGCAGCTATATATACATGAGTATACAGATATATATGCATCATTGTAAACAAGCAGCTATACATGAGTATACAGATATATATGAATCATTGTAAACAAGCAGCTATACATGAGTACATGTATACAAAAAAGTCATGATCTTCGTATTTCTTACATGAATACTCAACTGGTAAAGGGTTAACGCTGAATTTTCAAATGGACTTATCCGAAATTCAAACAGGTAAAGATTTTATTGTGAATATTTAGGGATTTTTTTTAAAGAAAAGTGCAACATGACAAACAGCACAGACCCTGATGAGATGGCTCCTCTAGTAGTCCTGTTTGACTCGTTTCCCGCATAAAAATATTGCTGCAGTCCAGGGCTTGAGCTGAGACATTTTTCCAGCAGACAAATGGTTAATATACAGACACACATTTCCCTCATTGACGAAAACGTACCCTCAATAAGTTATATAGTAAGTACAGTAAACCCCCGCTAATGCGACCACCTAAAAGAGGTATAATTATGGGTGCTAGATGCAGGTGGTACCTTAGTGCATGGCAAAAGTAATGCAGAAAGCTCCTAGAGGAGCTTTCTGTATTTCTTTTGTCCTGCATTAAGCAACCACCTGCTTATAAAGACATCCATGTTTATTCATTAAGTGGTCGCATCAGAGGAGTTCTACTGTACAGCAAAACGTGTCAACAGCGACCATCCAAAATATGTCTAATTCTTATTTTTTATAAGACTGGTGGTAGCTTGATATACGGAAAACAGTTATGCAGAAAGCTCCTCTGGGAGCATTTAGCAACCATCTGTTCTATTCAGAAATGTTCTCTAGTAGCTTTTTGCAGTTTTTCGTCCTGCTTTAAGCAACCATCTGTTCTTATAGATCCACATGTATATCTATTACCTGGTCGTCATAAGCATATTCGACTGTATAAGTTTTTCGTGTCAGTGTGACCCGATTTTCGCGTAATTAGTTGCCATTTATTCAGTACGTATCAACTATGACAGCGCGTGAACTGATACACATGTACATGTCAACTCTGGAGCTGCTGATATACATGCATTCTAATATACATATATGGATATTAATTATCTGAATATCTATACAATGTACATGTAATGGCAAAAATAAAGGCCCTGGTAAAATACAGTAGTATTCCATAGGGAAACAGGAGCTGTCTGATCTGGGTCTACTCTGATTACGAAGGCGTTATAATACGTGCATGCAGCTACCACCAGCCTTACTGACCCATAATAAGACATCTTTTGATGGCCGCTTAAGACAGGTTCATCTGTAATGACACTAGTAATTATACCATTTGCATGACGTAACAATCGGTAAGCTTACATTATAGTACAAGACATGATGTTTCTCCATATGTTTCTTTGCAGCTACATTGCACCAAAGTTCATTATGATGTTAAACAATGGCTGGGGTATGTTTTGAAAGCCGATATGGTTTTGACATCGGTCAAATCAGGTAGGTCATAGTGGCGAAATCGAGATACTTAACAAACACTTGCCTTGACATCGGTCAATATCAGGTCATAGTGACGAAATCAGGTAACAAACTACATTCTATACACATCCGCCCTAATAAAAAGCTGCAAGTGAACTGATGAATGATACCGAGGAATTGCTACGAAAACAGTTCGAAATGATACAACCCTTTCCCTGTTCTATATTGTTTTCCAAATTTCAATACCTACTGAATATTCATTGGCAAAATAGTTATAATAATATATTGAAGGTGAAACATTGTAGGAAAGGAATAAGCATAGTCGGGCGGATGGTCTAACGAATCAAATAGTTTTTTTCTATACAAAACCCTTTGTTGAAGCGGGGGTAAATTACATATCGCTTAAGTCATGATATTGTCTTACATGACGGAACTATTCCATCACATCAGAACCTTTATCCCAGTAATCTTGACATCAGTAACACCTGTAAAGATATGACACCGACTAATTAGGAGTTTCATCAATCTCCAAACTGTGTGACCCTTGATCATTGACCCTCACTCTGTAGGTACTCAAGCGCTTGGCATATCGGAAGGTGATATAAAGTGCTCCTGGTTAGTCTTTGAGCGGGTTTCATCTTTTTTTTTTGCAATGAAATAAGGTTTATGTTGTTCTCAGATGTTCTTATCAACATTTATCATTGTTCATCACTTGTCTCACGTAGTGGGAGTGTGATGTCATTTGAATCAAAGCCTTCTGACGAAATGGTATTGATTTTGAAAGACAATTATCTCATATGATGAATTGAAATATTCATTTGATGTCGCGTTGAAATCATGATACTGGTTGTCTAACTCTTTAATTGATAGCGGCGCCTTTTTCACCTTTGCAAACAGAGTAGACCCAGATCAGGCTGATCAGGGTCTGGTTTGTTTGATTAAGAAATGCTACAGATATGATTTAATATTTTCTCTCCTGGTATAACATTCCATTGATATACATTAATATTCATACAGCCATTATTTATTTACACGAATATTCAAGGAGAAAAAGGCTAAGTGACGTAACGTTGGATATATTTCAATTAATTTCGAATGTTCACTGTTTATTAAACTCATTAAATAATGATATATCATGTCGTGTTTTATATTTATTGTGAAACAGTGGGTTTAGCCTCTAACTACTATCACATCGCTCTGTAGAGCAACACATAAAACAACATTAATAGATGTTCTTTGACTTTTTATTTCCTCAAGTTTTCTTTCCAGCTGGCTTGCGGTAGGTCGGTGGTTCTACCCAGATGTTCTTCTGTACATGAAACAATGCAATTTGTTCTGTGCACAGAAGAACCTCTGGGGTCTTCCTCCACCTGTAATTAGCTGAACCTTATGATAAGACTGAAATACTGTTAAAGCAACGTAAAACCCGATAAAAACCAAACCAAACCAACTACTAAATTAACTTAGTTCTGTAGAACAACACATAACAGAACATAACAGATGTTCTATTACTTTTTATTTCCTCAAATTTTATGGAACGAATTCTTCCGACACCTTTAATCGGATTTGTTTCAAACTATCACTGATAGTCAACCTTGATGCAAAGATGCTCATAAACAATTTGTTTCACATTTATATGTCTATTAAAAATAGTGTATGCCAAACTTCTCCGCCGACATCGTTAATTGGATTTGTTTGAAACATTCATAGATATAGATGTACATAACATGTAAAGGATTCAGGTTTTGATAATGTTTAACAGAATTATGAAAGTTTGCTATTACAATACAGAGCTACACACAGAGACTTTGTGAAAATGTATTAACCCTTTCGGCGCCAAATAAATTTTAAATGCTAAGCTTATCGTTTGCTTCAGGTATCAAGGTTGCGTTTTCTTGGATTTCTATCAAAAACTAAAATGAATACCAAACAGTTTGGATCCTGAGGGGATGCCGAGTTACTCGGCGTCTCCTATGGATACAAACTGTTTGCAAAGGCTATCACGGACCCGCCTATGGCGACAAAGAGTTGCGAATAGTAAAGAATCAAAGCCGCTAGTAACATTTAATATGATAAGCTAAGCATCATCTAAAGAAAATGTCTTCAAATTAAAGTTTCTAAGTAGACGTTCTTTCATTTCTTTACAAAAAACGTACAGCATAACCTCTCTAATGCGACCTCCAATAAGACGTATGCATCTGGGTCCAAATAAAGATGGTGGCTTAATGCTCCTTTAGAACTGTTCTGTATCACTCTCGTCCTGCATTAAACACTATCCCGTGTGTATTTATTCAGTGGTCGCTTTACGGTGTGGTTCTACTGCATTCTAGAGTTTCGAACGGTTTAGATCCTGATGAGACACATATATACAGAGCAACAGATAAAGGTACCTACTCGAATACAGTCAAACCTCTCTATAAAGACCACTAAGTTTTGTTAATTAGTTGGTATTAAGGACAGGCTGCTGCTTAAAGCAAGTTGAAACTAAAACAGAACGCTCCTATAGGAGCGTTCTGTTTTAATTTCACCTTGCTTTAAGCAGCCACCTGCCTTTAACACAAAATACTTGGTGTAATATAGTGGTCGTTATAGAGAGGTTTTACTGTACTAAAAACCTAGGCTGTCTTCGAGACGACTCTAAAAAGTAGTCTCAAAATAGGGGTTGGTGGAGAAATAAAGAAGTTATTCTTGAAAATGTTTTAATTTGCGCGTTTGGACTTGCGCGTATTTATTTTCCCAGCGTCTCATCCAGAATATTATGCATTCATTTAGTGGTTGCTTTAAAAGGGGACTTACTGTATTTGTAGAAACAATCAAATGATGTGTTTTCGACATTCATTCATCTACCAATTCATTACCTGTGTAGACTAGACACTATTTTTTTTCTGAATGGCCAATGTTATCATTGAATGAAATATAGGCTCATTTTAATACAATCTTATTTCCTTTGAATACTCTAAGCCTTATTAACACATACCTGTCATAGTTTGTGGCCAAAATTTGAAAATTAAACCCATTAAGCCGAGATTGATTGACTAAGGTGTCAATTTCATTAATGAACCGCAAATTAATGCATGTGTAGCCTATGTGCACCTGCTTTATAAGAATTTCCGTCATCCTAACCTTTGACCCCTTTCCTCAATGAATATTGATGTAAGTAATAATGACACCATGAACATGTATTGGCTGACTCTTTACAATGGTGCCTTTTCACTATGGCGGTATCTGCAGAATCAGATCTAAATACAGTAAAATCTCTCTAATGCGACCACTTAATGAATAAACATGGGTGTCTTTATAAGCAGGTGGTTGCTTAATGCTTGGCAAAAGTAATGCAGAAAGCTCCTCTAGGAGCTTTCTGCATTACTTTTGTCCTGCATTAAGCTACCACCTGCATCTAGCATCCATAATTATACCTCTTTTAGGTGGTCTTATTAGCGGGATTTTACTGTAGTTCCAAATGCATACAGAGTAGATCCTGATCAGACGGCTTCTACAGAAGCCGTCTGATCTGGGTTTGTTCTGCTTGCAATAGAGTTAAACAGCATCTCTGTCAGGAATAAAAAAAATAAAAAAATTCCTGAGGCGCAAAAGTGTCAAAAATATGTTTCTATCAGCTAAAAGGTTAAAACACCAGGATCCAGATATTGAAGAACAAAATCACTCGGTACTTAAACGATTAATTTAACCCAGTTTGAAGACAACCACTTACAATGCATTTCTGCATGCAAAAATTGCTGATAAAGCATGTTACTCCAGTATTTACTATTTGCATGCTAGCGTAAAATTCATAACATACTATGTAACCAGTTTGGACCCAGATTAGACGCCGAGTAACTCGGCATCTCATTAGGATCCAGGCTGTTCGGCACACGACTTATACTTTCTAAATTGTCTGATAAATTCTAAAAAAATCCAAATTGCACTAGATCAAAATTTCAGAATATAGGAAAACCTCTCTAAATCCGACGTTAAATTTAGTATAACTATCTATTTTGAAGACAGGTGGCAGCTTTATGCAGGGTGACTGTCATGTAGAAAGCTCATCCAAGAGCTTTCTGCATGACTTTCACCCTGCATTAACCCATTCCTCCATAGGTTATTTTAGACCCAATTACTTTGAATAAATCTACCGAAAAAGGGCATTAACTAGAGAAAAGGAAAATTTTAGAATTTTGTAGTTTGAAGCCATTGTGATAAATAGAGCATTTGCTTCTATAGGAGCAAATGCTCTATTTATCACAATGGTTTCAGCAGGTGATTTTTACAGAGGCGTAGAAAGGCGCATTTATGGAGGAAAGGGTTAAGTAGCCACCTGCCCAAACATATCTAAAATCTTCTCTTTTTGAAATCCGGTTTAGATAGGTTTTAATATACATTATTTTGTTCACAGCGGGTTATTTTTTACTAAGCAGGTTGTTAAGATATAGCCTGTGCTGTAGCAATATTGTCCTAGCTGATATATACTGACAGTTACAATCTAGATCAGACAAGTAATGGAATAAGCGTATAATTAAACACGCACGCTTTGAAAATCTTATTGAAATTTCTACAATTAAACCACAGATAACAAAACATTTTTTATTTGTTTTTGCAGACCAACATTTGCGTTTAACACATAGTCCGCTGTTCGCAACCTGATTCGCATTTGTAAATAGTTAGGATCCAGATTAGACGCCAAGAAACCCGGTGTCTGACCATCACCCAAGCTATTTGACATTCTGCACCAGTTTCCGCAGTTAGATCGATTAGCAAGTATAGTCAAAATTGAACCAGATCCACGTTCTTTTATCTCAGCGGGACAACGATTAACCCTTCTCTTCCTGAATTTTAAAACACATTTCTCCTTCTTTACCCATGTCCTGTTGTATAATTACACATATCTTCACTGTGTACAAGTATATCGCTGTGCAATCACTGCTGTTGGGTGCATTGGTTGCACAATCAACTTGTAAATAGTGCAGACCCTGATGAGACAGCTCCTACAGGAGCTGTCTCATCTGGGTCTTCACTATTTACAGGTAGGTATATTGACGTGAACAGCAAGCGAAGGATTAAGACAAGATAAAAGCAATCTGATATTGTCAAGTATATAATGTTATGTCACTTGTGGTTTCATCAACTCATCTAGCGCCTTGATAGCAATTATTGCACGCTCTTTAGTTGTCCGAAAAACCGCACAGGACATGCACATGAACATAAAACTGTTTTAGCTACAATCATTGATGTTTCAACACTTTACCTGATAGAAACGACTTTTGATGGCTTTGAAACAGAGCAGACCCAGATCAGGCGACTCATGTAGGACTGCTCTGTTTGATTATGGGTTATATAAAACGCAAACTTAAATCTCTGTCATTTAAGCACAGATAACATCACACAGTAGAACCCGTCTTAAACCTGTTTTAATGATGGCTCTGTAAGGCATGTGATAGCTTAATGCAGGTCAAAAGTAATGCAGAAAGCTCCTGTAGCATTATTTTTGCCCTTCATTAAGCAACGACCTGCTTTTTAAGACTCCTATGTTCAGTAAATGAATGGCCGCTTAGGACAGGTACTACCGTAAGCAATACATGTAACAAAAGCGTTGTCTCTGTCAATACATGTAACAAAAGCGTTGTCTCTGTCAATACATGTAACAAAAGTGATGTCTCTGTCAATACATGTAACAAAAGCGTTGTCTCTGTCAATACATGTAACAAAAGCGTTGTCTCTGTCAATACATGTAACAAAAGCGCTGTCTCTGTCAATACATGTAACAAAAGCGCTGTCTCTGTCAATATATGTAACAAAAGCGCTGTCTCTGTCAATACATGTAACAAAAGCGTTGTCTCTGTCAATACATGTAACAAAAGCGTTGTCTCTGTCAATACATGTAACAAAAGTGTTTCTCTGTCAATACATGTAACAAAAGCGTTGTCTCTGTCAATACATGTAACAAAAGCGTTGTCTCTGTCAATACATGTAACAAAAGCGTTGTCTCTGTCAATACATGTAACAAAAATGTTGTCTCTGTCAATACATGTAACAAAAGCGTTGTCTCTGTCAATACATGTAACAAAAGCGTTGTCTCTGTCAATACATGTAACAAAAGCGTTGTCTCTGTCAATACATGTAACAAAAGTGTTTCTCTGTCAATACATGTAACAAAAGCGTTGTCTCTGTCAATACATGTAACAAAAGTGTTGTCTCTGTCAATTCATGTAACAAAAGTGTTGTCTCTGTCAATGCATGTAACAAAAGTGTTGTCTCTGTCAATACATGTAACAAAAGTGTTGTCTCTGTCAATTCATGTAACAAAAGCGTTGTCTCTGTCAAACTTAAAGGAACATTTCTCTTTCATTGGTTGACAGAAATGTTAAGAGTGACACATCTATAGTTTGTTTTCAGACACAGAGAAGTTGTGTGAAACGCATCGTGTGGATTCAAACAGTTTTCAACCGTTATCACACATTCACCCCTTTAACCCATTACCCAATAGGCTATTTTTAGGTACAACCTCTTTGAATAAATCTACCGAAAAGGAGCATTAACTAGAGAAAAGGAACATTTTAGAATTTTGTATTTTTAAAATTCTAAAATTCCTATAGGAGCAAATGCTCTATTTATCACAATGGTTTCACAAAGTGACTTCTACAGAGTCGTCAAAAGTCGTCAATATGAGGGAATGGGTTAACCCATTACCCAATAGGCTATTTTACCCCCATTACCTCATATACTATTTTTAGATCCATTACCAGGCTATTTTAGACACAACCTCTTTGAACAAATCTCCTGAAAAGGAACATTTAGATCTACTAGTGTGGTTTTTTACAATTGTGTAGTTTTGAAAGCATTGTGATTAATATGGCATTTGCTCCGTAGGAGCATGAGTCAATATGAGGGGGTGCGTTAACTGTAGTATAACATCATCTACCGTTATGCTTTGCATTTAAATTATGCTTTATTGCAATCTTGAAAACATAAAACATGAAGTGTAGAATTTAAATAGATGTTATTTACACATCTACGTAACATTTTATTGTGTATGAATTAGAGATATATTGCAAAGGTCACATATTACTCTTGTTTGCAAATGAATGACACTTTATATGACAGGTTAAATGCATGTGATTGCTTAGAATGCAAGAAAAAAAACCCCGCTCATCCATACACTTAAACAAGTATCATTACCACTCTTTAAGACAGGTGGAAGTGATAGTCTCTACAGTAAAACCTCTCTATAACGGGCACTAAATTGTGTTAATTAGTTGGTATTTAGGACATGTGGCTGCTTAAAGCAAGGTGAAAGTAAAACAGAACGCTCCTATAGGAGCGTTCTGATTTACTTTCACCTTGCTTTAAGCAGGACCTGCCTTTAACACAAAATATTTGATGTAATTTAGTGGCCGTTATAGAGAGGTTTTACTGTACCTGCAATGTGTTTTAAAAATGCCTAAAAACTACATAAATCATTTGTTTAAATATGCTGAAAAAGTATATATCTGGAGAAGACAAAACTTTCGTTGTGAACACCGGCCGATGTTTTAGTATATATTCGGACCACGTTTTAGTTTCGTACTTGGTTGATATAAGCCGACAGTATTTTGTTGTACAGCAACAAATATGTTTCGACGAAAACGGTTTATTTTGTATCACAGGGTCAGCTTTATATATATGTTCAAATTGACAATCTTCATAAGAATGATTTGAACGTAACAAATACCATGTTTTATTATGTTACTGAAAATATGCGTTTATTGTAGGGACTTTCACTTTAACTCATTATCTCATAGGCTATTTTTAGACCCAACCTCTTTGAATGTATCTACCGAAAAGTAGCATTAACTAGAGGAAAGGAAAAATTTAGAATTTCGCAGTTTGAAACCATTGCGATAAATACAGCATTTGCTCCAATAGAGCAAATGCTCTATTTATCACAATGGTTTCATAAAGTGTCTTCTATAGATGCGCAAAAATGCGTCACTAGGGGATAATGTGTTAAGGTGACGTCATACAGAAAACTCCCATGGAAGTATTTTGTTTGACGTGGCAGTATTTTGTTCTCAATTCTTCTTTACTAAACTTTCGAGTTAGCGAATTTCACTGTAGCCTACCCAAACTTAGCTGTATGTTTTACTTTCTTACTGTCAGTATATTTCTTCTTTTCTCGTTGATTTACCTCTCAGAGTGTAGCTACCACTTCCCTCGACCCTACCCAAGCTACACGGTGAAGCACTTGCTGCAGTACAGATAAGTCTGGCTCCGAGGTTATAAAACGCCCGAGTCTGAGATCATTTTCAAGTATCTGATTGGTTATATTCTGAGTTTGGTCTGAGTTCGAGTCTGAGATCATTCTAAAGTATCTGATTGGTCGGATTTTGAGCTTGCTCAAAACCTGGCCAACCAAATGCTAGAGGATGAACTTAGAATCAAGCAAAACGTTTTATACCTCGGGACATAGTTCCACTATTCCTTTCTTTGCAATCAATTCTTAAATTACTTCCATTTTAATACAAATTGTGTGCATCGACCATGTGTAATACTATAGTAACTGTGACCAATTCACGAGAAAATATATTCTGAAAATGGGTGATCCTTCGAAAGCAAAAGTAGAAATGCAAAAAGAGAACATTACAGACGCGGTTTTATTGAGCCTGTTCACGAGTAGTAAAGTATGTAAGGATGATTAACCCATTCCCTCAAAGGCTATTTTCAGATCCAACCTCTTTGAATGAATCTACCCAAAAGGAGCATTAACTAATGAAAAGGAACTTTTAAGAATTGTGTAGTTTTGAAACCATAGGAGCAAATGCTCTATTTATCACAATGGTTTCACAAAGTGACTTTTACAGAAGCGTCAAAAGGCGTCAATATGCGGGAATGGGTTAACCATTCTTTCCTTTATGTAAAGGCCCTTTCACACCTTTGCAAACAGAGTAGACCCAGATCAGACAGCTCATATACAGGGTCTGTACTGTTTGATTATGACATGATATAGATCTGATCCTACTGTTTTTGTCGAAGCAAAACATATTCCATTGAAAATTGTACATTACACAATTTCAGCTAATACATATTCACGGTGTCACCATGTCTTAAATAAATATTGATGGAGTAAAAAGTTAACTCTGTCCTTCATATGAACGCCTTTTCACGCATTTGCAAACAGAGTAGATCCAGATCAGACGATTCCTATAGGAGCCGTCTGATCAGGGTATTCTCTGTTTCCTTATGGGATTATATAGTATATAGATCTGATCCTACAATTTGTGTCTAAGACAAAAATCTGTAGAAAGATTTAAATTATAAAAAATAAGTTTGATGAGTATGCACGAGACGACCAATTCAGGCAAAAATGTTCATTAGGGAAAGGGTTAAGTGACATCTGTAATATTTAACAAAATGCAGTAAATACACGACGGAACACACGCGCCATCTGCTGAAAACGTGACAAAACAGTTGTAACTGACAGACGGACACACAGGCAGGAAAACAGACGAACGGACAGACGACGGAGAAGTGATCATACAGTGTCATCCTGCTTACCGCGGGTGATATAAAGAGGATATTGCAAACAGGCCACATAATGAATGTATTTTTAAATAAAGTAATTTTGCATCGTAACTTGATGATAAGCTTACTATTTTGCTCATCTTTCAATCATAATCATTACCTGGAGGTTTGGGTTTTCTTTTCAGTTTGTTGCAATCTAAGCTGAACATCGCTGTATGTTGCATATTATGCGGGCATGTTCTCTAAACATGCATGTTTACATACTAATGCTTTATGAAAGTGGTTGATAAATGTGCTTTAACCAATGCATGCAGGTTGATAAGGAACGTACTGTTTTATCATGATGCAATATTAAATGTTTCCCGTTCCCTATTCCAACCAAGGATTGATTCCTACGCGGAGCCTCTCGTCATCTGGGACATACATTTGTTCACCAAGGTTGACGGTCTGTGAGCGTTAGAAAAAATCCGACCAAAGGCGCTAGAGGAGTTCGTTCCACAAGGTTTAGGTAACTACGTACGTACAAACACGTGGACAAGTGCAGTACTGCATGCCTTCACATATTATATTATTACGGCATGAAAAGCGCACCTGACAGACAGACAGGTGGACGGACAGACGACGCCGCAGAAGTGATCACTAATTGTTACCCTGCTTACAGCAGTATTGCTTATTTTGCGGACATGTTATTTAAACATGCATGTTTACATACTATTGCTTTACGAAAGTGGTTAATAAAATGCGTTTTAGCCAATGCATGCAAGCTAATAAGGAACGTACTGCTTTTATCACGATGCAATATTAAATGTTTCCCGTTCCTTATTCCAGCCAAGGAGTGATTCCTATGCGGAGCCCCTTGTCATCTTGATGTAGAGCTGTCGTCTAGCATTGTAAAAACGTCACCTGCCGACCCCTCTTAATTATAATACATTATGATTTGCTCCGTTATAAAAGTGCGGACTCGCTCGCTGAGGATTGTCACTCGCAATTCAGAGGCGGACCGTCGTGCAGGATGTCTGTGCTCCCAAGGATCGTTTTGCTGTGCCTCTTAGGAATAAATGTCTCCATCGTGAGCTGTACTTTCTTTAATGTTGGTATGTCAAATCTTTAATTTTTTAGTTTTATATTTTATGGGTTTTCGGTGTTTAAAACCTTTATATCATACTTTGATTTTTATTCTTTGTTGTTATGGTAGGTATTTTGATAAACTTTAATTTTACTGAAGAAGCCGTGAACCTAATGGTTTTTTTAAAAATAAATATTCGAATTTAATGATAGCAACGAGATATAGTTTCATGACTATTTCTATTCTTCAAAACATTATATACACATTGAAATCATTTTCTTTGAAAGTATTACTCAACATACGGGTTGGTGCCAATTTCAACAGATTTAGTATTTAAATTTTACATTTGTTTGGAATACTAATCTTTCAACCCACATTGTGATCACATGTATATAAATTTTCGTTATAGTATTACAATATTTACTCGATTTCTAAGTGCGAAAGAACCCCCAGGTCGTATAATTGTAGATCAAACTATATTACAGCGCATACAGTAGCTGATAAATACTCATGTCAGAACTAATCACTTCTTGGGTATTAATTAGCATACGAACACGCGATCTTTTGGCTTTGTCAGAAACTGTAGAATCAGTTCTATACAGTTCCATAGGCAAACAGAGCAGACCCAGATCAGACGTCTCGTTCAGAAGCTGTCGGATCTGGATCTATCCGTTTTGCATATTGGCCAACATGTGTCTGTAGTATCAAGTGAAATTACATTTTATCCCCTTGACATAATGAATAGTAATTAACTGATTTTTGTAATGGTATTGTGAACAAGGGAATATTTTACCATGGCAGAAATTGTAGTATCATATCTATGTGATTTCTTAAGCAAACAGAACAGACCCTGATCAAACGGTTGCTATGGGAGCCGTCTGAACTGGGCCTACTCTGTTTGCAAAGACTGAAAAGGCGTTTATATTAAGTAAAGGGTTAAATAATCGTTTGTCCATAGATGCTCCTTTCAGCAAAATGATTCTTAGCAGCAACCTGTACCGAGTTATGGTATAGTTTAACCAAGAACAGATACGATAATGGCTCGGTATTATGTCTGTGACCTGTTTGATGGATCACTAATCGTATGCGTGGATCACTAGTACATGTATAACATGCTCAACAAATTCGACTGTCAGCGCATACAAGTACTTGTACTGGTAATAACAAAGGTCTAAGTATGTCGCCTTGTCACACCCCTGTCATAGCGAGTAACGTGTAACAGACCCGTGAGTTTCAGCGTGGGAGTACCACCTACAACATTTCAATTTCAGAGAAAAAACGTCAAGTTAAATAATTAAAACCTCATAATTGGGACATTGTTTACTCAAACGCCTCGGCATTTCTGTCAAACGTTATTTTATTTTTATGGAGATCTTCAAGTATTAGTGTCACATGCTTTGCTGAATTTTCAAATATACCAGAATAAATGTAAAAGTGATTATAAAGAACAATTGTAAGTTTATGCAAAATTTAGGTTTGGGGCAAAAATGTATGTATTAATGTTTTGAAGTGGGTGGCATAATGTGCCAACACTTTTAACTCATTATTCACCTACACAAAAAGCGAAGTTCACGGTCGGTCGGTACATTAGTTGCCATCAAAACACTTTCTTAAAAAAGGGTTCCTGTCAAACTGATATGTATAGAACACGAAGAGCTGAAACATGATGTGCACAGTAATATAGTACATACTAGCTATACATGTGATATCGAGCTAATCGTTGGCACTGATACAAATACGAGTTAATCGTTGCCACTGATACAAATACGAGCGATACCGTTAAATATTGATTACTAATCCGTTGACAATGGGAAACGAGTGTACTGGAATTTGCAAATTGTGCAAACCAAGATCAGAAGTCTCAATTAGGATCAGGATCTATACTGTTTGTCATTCAAAATTATCTTGTAATTTGATATGCAGATCATTATAAAGTCATACATTTTATCATCAAATTTAAAGTGGTAATAGTAATGTTTAGCATGCTTCACGAAATAAGCAATGGAATAATTGTTAGTATTTAAAATTAACCCTTTACTTTATGTACATTCAAGAAGAAACATTGAATGTGGGGACTGTTAATTAGCAGATGTTTGTAATGATACACAGAAGAATCTGTCGTAAACGGCCTTTCATTTATTGGACATAGGAGTCTTACAAAACAGCTGGTTGCTTAATGAAAGGCAAAAGGAATGCAGAAACCTTCTATAGAATTTTCCTGCATTACTTTTGTCCTGCATTTAGCTATCTCCTGCCTTTCAGCTCCATACGTAGATACTTTTTTGATAGCCGCTAAGACAGGTTGTACTGTATACATTTGGTTCTCTAGTAACTTTGTAAATCATGATGAAAGTACATAACCTTTATCAGGAAGAGAACGTGTGGCATATCCCGAACTGTTGCAAGCGTTGACGTATTTTCATTTGGTTAAAGGTTTTGCGAAAATTCTGACTGGATGTCAAACAGCTCTGAGTTTGATTAGACGCCGATATAATTACCGTCCCATCTGGATCCAAACTGTTTGCAAATACAATTAGAAAGCGTTGCGCATATGTTAAATGCTCCTCTGAGCAAACACAAAGTTTATTAATAGAACTGCTACAGACTGTGCAAATCCTCAATTTAATTAACATTTTGAGCAAACCTTTTTCACATTTTGAGCAGACAATTTGAGTAGATTATTTTCACATTTTGAGCCGACTATTTTCACATTCTGAGCAGACCTTTATCAAATTTTGACAGAGAAGCCCTTTTTTCACATTTTGAGAAGACCCTTTTCTTCACCTCTTTTCAAAGGCACATAGAGAGTGTCAAACGCTTTGCATATTGATGAGACCTTGATTTACTTGGCGTCAATTGAAAAATTAATCACACATTTGCCGGAAGCATACGAAAGGTGTAAATCAATCCCCCTAGACTATTTTTAGAAAAAAACCTGTTTGAATAAATCTACTGAAAAATAGTTTTGTATAATTTTGAAACCAATGTGATAAATAGAGCATTTGCAAATGCTCTATTTATAATAATGGTTTCAAAAAATGACTTTTACAGAGGCGTCTACAGTCGTCAACAGTGAGGAATGGGTTAAGCCATACGTTGTTTATATCTCTGTATAGTTTCATCACCGGTGTCGTTAACATTTAAGAGCCTCTAATACCGTTAACTGTAAACTGATCAGTTTGAATGTGATAAATGATAGCTTTCAATTGAGTTAGTCGGCGACAACTAGAATATAAAACGAAGAATACGGCCTGCAATCAGACGAGTTAAAGAGAAGTTAGGCATTGTCATAATCAGCAACATGATGAATTGATATCCTTGAATATGTTTTTTTGGTGTTTTCCGTTATGAATTTATGCACATGACTTTATTGGTATATAAATCATCCGAATCTGATGGACGGACCACACAAAGCATCATTTTATTTGGTGTCTGGTGACACACTTAATAATTTGAAGGAGTATGCCATTAAATAACCCTGTCCTCGTTGTGTTTAAATAAAATTTGACTACTTCCGATTCGATCAAGCTTTTAAGAAACTATTGGCAATGTCAAACAACTTTGATGTAGATTAATGGATGTCAAAAGTAATGCAGAAAGCTCATTCGGCACTACTTCTGTCCTGCATTAACCCATTACCTCATAGGCTATTTTTAGATACAACATCTTTGAATAAATCTACCAAAAAGGAGCATTAACTAGAAAAAAGGAAAATGTTAGAATTGTGTAGTTTGAAACCATTGTGATAAATAGAGCATTTGCTCCTATAGGAGCAAATGCTCTATTTATCACAATGGTTTCATAAAGTGACTTTTACAGAGTCGTCAAAAGTCGTCAATATGAGGGAATGGGAAACACCTGCTTTTTAATTAAGATTTTCAATAAATGAATGACGACTTCAGACTGGTTCTACTGTATGTGACTGTTGGTTGTTTTCATTCTGATGTAATCCATTTCATATCAGCATTGTATATAAGACGCATACTGATCAATCAAAATCTCTTATTTCTCATCCAAACGCTATCTTGCTGCAATCATTCGAATCACCTCGGATGTTAACCGTTTACTCCATAAATACGCCTTTCTACGATTTGGCAAACAAAGTAGGAGCCGTCTGATCAGGGTCTGCTCTGTTTGCTTATGGTATATGATAGGTATTATTCTACATTTCGTGCTATGGCCAAACTTTCCTGTATCAATGTGCTATTATAACAAATTGCCTGAACCAAAACGATTTTTATTCACATGCCTTTATAAAAAATCTAATTAATATTCGTGACGTCATTATTTCTTACATGATTATTCATAGAGGAAAGGGTTTATTATATTTTCTGAATACGCTTCTTATCTGTAACTATGACTTTCATATATATTAACTGTTATCTCTGTATACGTGAGCTGTGGGTGTATACATTATAGTACATGCTGTGTTTCATATACGTTACTGTATCACGGTGCACAACGACTCTTAACCCATTCCCTCATATTGACGCCTTTTGACGCCTCTGTAAAAGTCACTTTATGAAACCATTGTGATAAAGAGAGCATTTGCTCCTATGGAGCAAATGCTCTCTTTATCACAGTGGTTTCTAAACTGCACACTTCTAAAAAATCCATTTCTCTAGTAATTGCTCCTTTTTGGTAGATTTATTCCAAGAAGATGGGTCTAAAATAACCTATGAGGTAATGGATTAACTCGTAACCCGCTATGCCAAAAATCTTTTTAAAATTTTGATCTTGCAATTTGAACTACTTGTAATCCGATCAAGCGTTTGATTACATATTTGCCCAAGTGTCAAACAGTTTGGATCTTGACGAGACCCTATTGGCAAATGCAAGTTTGGCCGCGGTTAACAGAATAATGATTTCTTTTCTCTGTTTTGCCAACAGGTATTAAGTACAAAGTCTCGTGTAATCTATATTCCGGCCGGAAAAATCCTGAATGGGAAATCGACGAGAAGTATGGCGCCTTTAACGACATCACCCGAGCTCTGAACAAGGGTCCCCCGACTGAGTAAGTTAATTTCCCTTAAATTGCGGACATAAAAACGTACAGAAAAGGATTATCTATAATTCTTAAATTAATTCAATTTTTAGTACATGTAATTTTATTGATATCTCTATCTTAAATTTTATTTTTAATATTTTTTTTATTGATATCTCTATCTTAAATTTCATGTGTTTCAAATATACGCATTATATATATTGAAATCTGTACATGCAATTTAATCATGTGAAGCGCTTTTGAACGTAAAGGGTTAATTGATACATAAGAGCTGTGAAAATATTAGAAGCTGGATTTATGTTTCTAAAGCTTTTGACAGTCCGATTTCTAGTTTCTTTGTAGCTGTGTTTTACGTCACTTTAACAACTACTTGTTACATGTATGAGTCATATCGCAGCGGTCAGATTAATTATAGGTGGAGATCATTCTCAAACACGTGATTGGTCAGATTCTGAGCTTGTACACATGTACATAGGGGAAGAAACATTTATGCTTATTGTTTAATGATCCTTTGTTTACTTGCTTCAGAGGAAATAAACATGAGAAAACCATTAATGACTGGAAAACTTACATCGTCAGCTCTTTGAATTACTGAATTTTCAAAGTAGAAGTATCCATCATTGTTTAACGATACATCCCATTTAGTATAGAAAGGTATAAAATTACCAGAATATTTTCAATGACAAACAGTGCAAACCCTGATCAGAGGGCTCCTGTAGGATCCCTCTGATCTGGGTTTACACTGTTTGCAAATTACATATAACTGGTTTTCCCTGTTCAAAACGTTATGGTCAGTTTGTAACACAAGAGTCACGGGTCGTTTACGAGTAAATGATTCATCTCTTATCTATACCGTTTCTTTTAAAATGACATTTTTCGACTTGTCCCGTTTGTCTTGATATTGTCTTTTGGCCTCCTTTGCACATATAACTAAGTACATCTGAATTTACAGTTTCTGGCATGACCAAACCATCCTGCGTTCCTAAGCGTTCCTAAGCGTTCATATTTGAAAACAATCAGATAATATACACCCATGTTTTCATCATGTTTACATGGATATTCATAACACAAAGGGTTAAATACTGGATTGAGTGTCATTCAAACAATGTGATTTACATGTCATGTCGGAATGGACAACTAAACTGTAATAATCTAAAACCACATGACCTGATTATACAAGGGTAAAACAAACTGTCAGTCCATATGATCAATGGCGCGTGTATGTGTCAGTCAATTTTAATTAGTTCATTTGTTACTATCATTGCGTTTTTATGATATGGGTGTTGGCGCCTAATTTTGACGCCACGGAACTCGTTCATGATACAACGCTGAACTTTTCAGCGTCATGTTCAACAGCGTAAGCATAAAACAATTAGCAATTACAATGCTGAATATTTATATGGACTATTCCAAAAGTAAAACAGGTCAAGCTTACGGTGACTTTTTAGGGATTTTTTTTCTAAAGAAAAGTGTAACATTACAAACAGTGCAGATCCTGATGAGAGCGCTCCTCTAGGAGTGTAGCTAGCTCCTCTAGGAGCCCTATCATCAAGGTCTACACTGTTTGCAAAAGACTTTGATGACTCATGTCCCGCACTGTAAGGGTTAACCATCCTTATGCTAAGAAATCTTTCAAAAGTCTGTAAACTATGTTTACTTTCATCCGATTCGTTCGAACTTTCAATCCTTTTCCTCATATAAACGGTTTTATATGCATTTGCAAACAGAGTATAACTAGATCAGACGGCTCCTATAGGAGCTGTCTGATCAGTGTCTGCTCTGTTACCAATGGAATTTGATATAACTGTTTCTTTACTTTCTGAATTGGCTACAATGTTCCCACTTTCCATATTTCACTATAGCTGTATTGTCCATGAATTTTCAGTAGGTTTCGGATTTTGGAATAGCCATAGACCAGGGAAAGTGTTTCAGAAATTGTTGGGCCGAAAGTCAAACAGTTTTGATCCTGATGGCACTGAGTAACTCGAGTATACATTAATAAAACAGAATCCAGTATTCAAAGAGTTATTTTTCTCCCTGTCGTTCCAGGATGCACCCCGGACTTGGTTACGAAGGTTTCACGGTGGAGGCTAGCAATGCAATGGGTCAGAAGGCCTGGAAGACCGTTGGGCGACACAGTGATCGTACATTGGAAACCCTTCTCCTGGACTCTTCTCCGAGCGGCATGATGTCAAAACGGGCCAAGCGCCACATCAACTCTGGTATTTATGGACAAGTGAGTATCCCTCTTTCAACCATTCTAGGGCTGAGGGCAATACATCTATATGTACACATTTATAAGAATTGTCTTCCATTCTATCTGATCAGAATGTCAAAAAGTGCTTATCCTAATGAGACGCCGAGTTACTCGGTGTCTAATCTGGATCCAAACTGTTTGCAAAGGCCGTCGCGACTTCTCCCCATAACTTTTAGTTACGACAGTTTTGTGCCAAGTAGAATCTATTGAGCCGATCAAACCGTCTACTTTTTTTCAGAGTCATCATCGACTCTCCATGCTGTTTTCATTTCCTCTTATTTTCCATTTTTTTCTTCTTTGCCCTTTCCGACGTCATTTTGGCCCGTATAATGCTTCTCTTGTTCTTAACCTATCCCTAATACCAACGCTTTAAAGAAAGGCATATTTATAGTGTAAAGGGTTAATGCAGGGTGAAAGTTATGTAGAAGGGACCTTTTGGACGTTCACTCTGCAATAATTTTAAAGTCAGCTTTAGTTTGATTTGACAGTATTACTGTCAAGTCTACGACTACTGCTAAAACTGTCTGTGAATGGCAGCTACAACTAATACATCCATGACGATCGTATTTTCATACTTTTCGTTACCTTTAAATGCCCATTACCACGACCGCGACCGCCACAACCACGACCACCACAACCACCACCGCTACCATCGCAGCACCATCCGCCACCGCCGCTGTCGCCGCCACCAATCCAAAAGATTTTAACCCTTTCATCGCCGAAGTCGCATAAATGAACCACGACAAACAGTGCAGTCCCAGATCAGACGCCGCCTTTTCAAGGCGGCGTCTGGTCAGGGACTTCACTTTTTGTCTCATTCTCTATTTCTATATATGTGCTTTATTCTTTTGAAATTTGCATTTATTTATCTCATTTCCTTATTGTACCGAATTATTTAACAAAATTTGGATTGCAGACGACATTTAGAAATTTGGCGTCGAAAGGGTTAAACATATTATTTAGATACAAATACTCGTATGAAGTAGGTTCATCTTAACAATTCATGAATAATTGACTATACATGTAAGGAATAATAATATCATGGATATTAGTTAGCAACTTCCATAAGCAAACAGAGTAGACCATGAATAGACGGCTCCAAAGGAGCTGTCCGATCTTGATCTACTCTGTTTGTAAAGGCGTCCAAACACGTACATTTGAAGTAAAGGGTTAAAAGAACAGGAAAATCTAAAGCTGCGTTCGAAATTAGCTAAACGGAAATGTTATCAATTCATGTATGTACCGCAGTTGTCTAAGAGTCAATGATTCGACCCATTCTTTGAAGAGCTTGTTCATCAACTTTATTTGACAAATGATTATGAGGATATGTGCAGATTGTCATGTTTTTTCGTTAATGGTGCTCGCTTCACGCGGAAATTAGCCGCAAAAATACCGCAGAAATAACTGTTTCGTGCTACTGACCTCTTGCACGAACCTTTAACGACTTCCTTGGCTAATATAAACAGTCATAAACATACAGATGGACAGCTAAAATAGAGAACTACAAAAGAAAAGAAAAAAATGAGCTAAAATTAGTTTTACTTTTTGCTGGACGCTAGATGTCTTAAACATATGTCATCTGCTTAATATCATATCCAAACTATTTCTATTTGCATTTTTAAAACAAAAGCGAGTCTGTACTTTTTGTAAGGTTTTCGTCTAGCCCATGCCGACATCTAAGCTAATAATGTTTTCCAGAGTTCGCATGCCAATGATAGTGGCACTGTCTCCAACATTAAATCTTTGAATGCTGATATTACAAACTTGAATGGTCCACCAGTTTGTAACTATAGAGTTTGTAACTTGCTAGAGGAGCTTGAGATAAACGGCGCACAACCTGATCAATAGGCTCCTGTAGGAGCCCTCCGATCTGGGTCTATACTGTTTACGAATGTCGGTACATTCAATTCCTGCATTCAAAGGGTATTGTTTTTTATTGAATTAAGAGATTGATAAAACCCCAAACATTTAGTTGTCTTTGACCAGAACATGACTGGTCACATTTAACACAGTGTTCAACCTTCAGGTCGGGGTTCCCGCCTGACTGTCAGCGGACCAAAAGTCAAGTTCGATGACAACTAACTACAAAGAAAACATGTGTTGAGTACTTGTTTTCAGTTTGTACGCCGCTCGTTACAGCACATGCTGACCTTTAAAGGTAGACATCAGAGTTTAATTTTGCAAATAACTAAATAAATTAGAATTCAATGAACACTCGAAAACATTACTATTACCACAATAAATTCTATTACAGAATTTAATGTTAGATAATAATATAGATATCAAGGTTTGACTTTAACCCTTTCCCCGCCGCAGTCGCATAAATGCACCACGACAAATAGTGCAGTCCCAGATCAGACGCCGCCTTTTCAAGGCGGCGTCTGATCAGGGACTTCACTATTTGTCTCATTCGCTATTTCTATGTCTGTGCTTTATTCCTTTGAAATTTACATTTATTTATCCAATTTCCTTATTGTATCGAATGATTTAAACAAAATTGGATTGCAGACGACAATTATAAATTTGGCACCCAAAGGGTTAAAACATTTGACTATGGCAATACATTTCAAACGCGGGAAAATATGTCGAGGAAACTTACAGCTGACAATATAGGTAACATGCTAATTTTGCGCCAGATTTTCCTGTTTTTGGTGAGAAAAAGTAAAGAGTCGACTATTGATAAGTATATACATGTAATTGTAAAGTCTTCCATTTTATAATCAACTTTAAAGTGGCAATACTGATGTTTTAACATGTTTATGCGTTTCATGAATATGATTTATTGAATAGTTTTGTAATTCATGACTATGATTTATTGAATAGTTGTGTGACATAAAACTGCGACATCTGCCTTTAGGTTTCTTGAGGACAGCTGTGATCGTAATGCTATTTCTATATCCCCATTTTCTCAATCAAATATCGCGCTGGTACCAATAAAATTCATCTCGTTGGGCCGGTTCTACAGAGTACAATTCAAGACAATGGTGTTTGATGGGAAATACAATAACCATTTTACCTAAAAACTAAATTCCCTAAATACTCATCTTTATCATCAACTCTGGTATGGAAAACAATCAAGATCACTAAACGT
Source organism: Azorinus chamasolen (assembly GCA_963576725.1). Classification (NCBI taxonomy): domain Eukaryota; kingdom Metazoa; phylum Mollusca; class Bivalvia; order Cardiida; family Solecurtidae; genus Azorinus; species Azorinus chamasolen. The sequence goes on along the minus strand of OY755251.1, from coordinate 46,114,579 downwards.
TCGCATTCTCAACTAAGCCGAGCATTTTAACTCGCCATGTGTTAGTTATGATAATAATATATAATTCGACGGCTTGACGCAATACTGTTATAAGTACAATACATTGGACAAACACTGATAGTCTTTTCAAACAGTTTAGAGTAACTTGGGGTCTTATCAGGAGCCAAACTGTCGGTCACTCTGATTGTGAATTTGGAAAGAAACGGAAGACAATAATCCCATTCCCTCTTGAACATTATTTAACCCATTACCTCATAGGCTATTGTTAAACCCAACCACTTTGAACAAATCTACCGAAAAGGAGCATTAACTAGAGAAAATGATTTTTTTTAGAGTTTTGTAGTTTGAAACCATTGTGATAAATAGAGCATTTGCTCCTATAGGAGCAAATGCTCTATTTATCACAATGGTTTCAAAATGTGATTTTCACAGAGGCGTAGAAAGGCGTATTTATGGAGGAAAGGGTTAAGAACTTAAGATTCATGATCTTATGCAAACTTGTTGGAACTGTCTTATCATGGTCTACTCTGATTGCAAATGCGTGAAAATGAATGTATAAGTGGAAATGGGTTAATTTGCAAGTTGTATTAGATATAAAAGACTGTGGTTACAAACGTTTACACAAGCCCTCGAACTGGGCTGTCAGCTGACGTATTACGTCTATTCAATTATCTACAAAATGTATTAGTAAGGTCTGTCTTGTCGACACTGGTGTCATATAAGCAACATCTCCCTCTCACCAGTCAGGGACTGACACCTGACAGCTGTTATATAACACAAATCCAATACCTCGTAACCAATTTGCTTTGTTTATCACCTGACAGTAAGAGACAGGATCAAACTATAAATGTTTTTAAATATACATAGGTGAAAGCTATATGGACACCATGTCGCCTGTCTTACCGTTAGCCTATTTCAGCTGCGGGCTAGATACACCAATGCCTCTCTGAAGCAACCGCCTAACAGAGGAATAATACTTCTGGGTTTTAAACTCATGTGGTAGCTTAACTTGGCCACCGCAGAAACTGTAGAATCATATCTATATCAACCAATAAGCAAACAGCACAGGTCCAGGGTCCATGCTTATAAAACTTTTAGTTGAGTCTGAGTCGTTCTCAAGTTTTTGATTGGTCAGATTTAAGCCAAAGGCTCAAATCGGACCAATCAAAAGCTTGAGAACTCAAATCTGACCAATCAAAAGCTTGAGAACGAACTCAGACTCAACTAAAATGCTTCATAAGCATGGACCCTGATCAGATTGCTCCTGCCGCGATGAGCTGTCTGATCTGGGTCTGCCCAGTTTGCAAAGGCATTAAAAGGCGTATTGTGTGGAATTGAGGGTATACCAAAGATATTACATTCCTATTTGAAAATTCAGTATTCTGAAGGTAAAAGGTTTGGGCTACCAGTGTGACCTACATTACTTACAGCCACATGAAACATAACTAGTGCGCCATCTTCATTTAATCATTTACCTGATGAATATTCATATAACAAATAATGACATCATGAATATTTATAGTTGATGTTTTTGTTATAATGACATATATGAACACAGAATTATTTTACTTTTGTATTTAGGAGGGTTGATAGTGGTAGATGGAAGGGAAGATAGAAACAAGGCACATGATGCTGCGGGTGAAATTTTTCGTATTTAAATTATGTACTATTTTCATCTTTTCAGGTCCAAACGTACACCACATCTATAGACACAAGTGAGGATGACGGAATCACCATCAAACACCAGATTAACGTGTTCGGGCGTAAGAAAAGACAAGCCGGATTGACCTGTTCCACGAGCTTCATACCGGAAAACTGGAACTACGCACCGGTGCAGAGACTCAATAACTGCTATAATTATGCCACAAACAGACAGACGAATACATTTGCACAGCCAGGTAAGGAAGCAATTACAAAACAAATAATGCTTTCTTTGCTAGTTTGCTAATGTTTATGTTTAACCTGTCCTTCATATCATTTCTCGCGCTTTCAAGCAATTGCAAACAGAGAGTACCAATATAGGAGCCGTCTGATCAGGGTCTGTTCTGTTTGCTTATGAAACTATACTAGATCTGAGTCTTCAGTTTCTACCAATACAAAAAAACACACAATCCCTGTATGCATACGCCATTATAAAAATCCAGCTAATAGATATTCATGACGTCATTATTTCTGACATGAATATTGAACAGGGAAAGAGTTAAAATGTAGGATTGGGGGTTTTATTTTCGGGTTATGGAGTTATCTTTGCTGAAAGTTCATTCGGGATTTACCTGGGGTTTCTTTGCTAATTTGATAGGGACGTTCATATAGTTATCACTTTAGTTTATGTAAGAAATATTGACATCAAGAGTACTACAGTAAAACCTCTCTATAACGGCCACTAAATTGTGTTAATTAGTTGCTATTTAGGGCAGGTGGCTGCTTATAGCAAGGTGAAAGTAAAAACAGAACGCTCCTATAGGAGCGTTCTGTTAAACTTCACATTGCTTTAAGAAGCCACCTGCCTTTAACACAAACTATTTGATGTAATTTAGTGGCCGTTATAGAGAGGTTTTACTATAATTAGATCGAAACAAACAGTGACCAAGACAAAAATGGTAGAATGGTTTTTAATCAAAGAGAGAATACCCCCGATCAATCGGCTGCTACATGAGCCGTTTGATCTGGGCCTACTCAGTTTGCAAAAGCGTAAAAATGCGTATTTATGGAGTAATGGGTTATTAAAGGTTTAGAAGAGAAATCTTTAAATATAACAGAAACATCGGGAGTCAATGAAATATAAAGATGAGTAAAATTAGAAGTTGCCCGTAAGCAAGATACTACATTGAACAAGTATCCTGAATTAATAGGTTCGCATAAATTTCTTCGCACTTTTCAGTATGCGTGACGCCTTGGTAAAATGTGGCATTGACCTCTGTAAACGGTATAGACCCAGATAACCCGCTGATTTTAACGTGGTGTCTGATCATAATCGTCCAAAATGTAGTTTCTATCTGAAACTTTACATTTTTCTTCAGGTGTCTGTTTGCCATTTGATACCGGCTGCACGAGAATCGTGAATTAAAGATTTACTCCATTGCTGGGCCCTGTAGACCCAGATCAGAGGCTTCTTTAGGAGCCGTCTGATTAGGATCTGCTCTGTTTGGTTATGGCAATATAGATCAGGGTCCATGGTTATAAAGCTTTTAGTTGAGTCTGAGTTCGTTCTCAAGTTTTTGATTGGTCAGATTTGAGCCAAAGGCTCAAATCTGACCAATCAAAAGCTTGAGAACTCAAATCAGACCAATCAAAAGCTTGAGAACGAAACTCAGACTCAACTAAAAGCTTTATAAGCATGGACCCTGATCATACAGTGTCTGCCTTGGCCAAATAACTCTGTGTTCATAGTATAAAAACTCAGCTAATTAATATTCAGTGTGTAAGTAAATGCATTACTTACATGAATATCCATCAAGTAAAGAGTTAATGTTGTTTTATTATAGGAAGACGATCAGGCAGAAGATACACACGCACCACAGCACGTGATGTCTATGCGGCTGCCGTCCGTGATGGACTTACCCCACTCCGCTCAGCCAACGCCGGAAGTGGCTGCCTCATCGCTTTGGTAATCTGGCCCGGTGAGGACTACCACTTCTTGCGCCTCGACAACACCGGTTACTGGTCGCAGAAGAGCGGAAGAACCCGAGCCAGAAATACGGACGAAAGCGGAAACCTTATCATAAACCCGAGACAAGCCAACCGAGGACCGTACAGAGTTTTTGCTGGATATTTGGGCGTTAACCAGTATGTGGCTGTGCAATAGTATTACAATTCTGTTTTTCTTTGATTTCCATTTTACATGCTTGACTGTTTTTCACGATTAATAGTATAATTATATTTATTAAAGCTTTAATGATGACTGTTTGTGAGTGTCTGTTTTGTCTGTTGCCATGTCCATAGCCGTGCAGTTAACAACAGAGGTCCAGATACGATGCGTAAATTAGAACATTTTTCAAGAATTACCTCTTTATTTCTCCACCAAACCTTATGTTGTGACCACTCTTTAGAATCGTCTCGAAGAGACGATTCTAAAGAGTGGTGACAACATAGGGTTTTGGTTTGAGAAATGAGGATTTTATTATTTGAGTACGCATCTTTATCTGTTGCTCTGGAATTTAACGCACATGTTGTTGGCTTTTTGATCAGTTGTAGATTATTGTCGCTTTAGCCCTACCTCCGCCGTGAAGAAACAATCTCTGCTCAAATTTAGATCTGTTCAGTTTCGACTAAGTCCGATTCTGTCAAAATTTTGAAAAACTGTTGACCGAGTGTCAAATAGCTTGGCTCCTGATTATGTGTAGAGTTACTCAGTGTCTCGTCTGGATTCAAACTGTTTGTAAATGTCAGTCTGATAGTGGGCCACTGGTAAACAGTAGTTCATCTAGTTCGCTGTCATTACAATGGAAGAGAGATCATCGATGTCTATCTGTAAAAGAAGCAGTCATGCATTGTTTCAGACACAGGCAAATATCCTAGTTGCAATCTAATCTACTGGAAGCCATTTAAAAGGCTTTCTCATATGAATTAAATCCGATGTGCCCGCCGACCGGGATTCGGACAATCAGCGAATGTTGACTGGTATGCTTTTAACATTTCCCCTCATAAAGACGAGTTTGGCATTAGTGCGAATAGAGCGGACCCTGATCAGACAGCTGGCACAGGTGCCGTCGGAGCAGGGTCTTCTCTGTTTGCTTAATGAAATTGATATAGTTCATGTCGCAGCCGACAGTATCCTTGTTAATGTTTAACCCATTCCCTCATATTGACGACTTTTGACGACTCTGTAAAAGTCACATTATGAAACCATTGTAATAAATAGAGCATTTGCTCCTATAGGAGCAAATGCTCTATTTATCACTATTGTTTCAAACTACAAAAAATCTAAAATGTTCCTTTTCTCTAGTTAATGCTCCTTTTCGGTAGATTTATTCAAAGAGATTGCATCTAAAAATAGCCTATGAGGTAATGGGTTTAATTACATGTATAAAACGTCAGTACATAAATATTCATGCAGTAATAAATTCATAAATTAATATTCATTGAGGAAAGGGTTAGTGTGTGATCAGCACTTATGAAAAGGAGTTTTACCACGACCTTTGATTTTCTAATATAGAAGTATAAAACTTCCACTACATTGGGCTTTAGTAATACAATATATGCATGTACCTTCTTAACCCATTAATGTACAGTGTCCCGTGTAGGCCCAGACCAGAGGACTCACGAACGAGTGCTCTGATTAGGGTCTGTGCTGTTTACTGAACCCATCGATGTCAATATTTGTTTGCTGGGCTCCCCTCCACATAAAAGATGGATGGGTTCCACAATAAGATCTTGGTCGGCCTGGCAGAGGTATTATGTACAGTAGAGCTTGTCCTAAGTGGCCATTCATTTATTGAACACAGGAGTCTTAAAAAAGCAGGTAATTGCTTAATGTAGGTCAAAAGTAATGCAGAAAGCTCCTACAGGAGTTTTCTGCATTACTTTTGATCTGTATTTAGCTACCGCATGCCTTACAAACACATAATTCGACCTCTTCTTGATGACCGCTTAACCCTTCTCTTGCTGAATTTTAAAATACATGTCTCCTTCTTTACCCATGCCCTGTTGTATAATTACATATATCTTCACTGTGTACACGTACTTCGCTGTGCAATCACTGCTGTGGAGTGCACTGGTTGCACAATCAACTTATAAATAGTGCAGACCCTGATGAGACAGCTCCTGCAGGAGCTGTCTCATCTAGGTCTTCACTATTTACAGGTAGGTATATTGACGTGAATAACAAGCAAAGGGTTAAGACATGTTCCGCTGTAGTCTTGATACAAAGAGTTAAATATACGTATCTTATGAACATGTCTCTGACTAGGATTAAAATAAGGTGTTGAAATGTTAGTGGTAAGGCCAGACACTTTATATTCCAGGAAATTATTAACATACGCTAAATTTGGCTTTTTCTATATCTAATTGATCACTGTCTAAATTATTTAAGATGAGTCAGCAATAATTAGAAGTCTTAAGGTTGAATATAATTAAACCTTAGCCCGACAACCGCGACATGGCAGCTTTACAAATAGCTTGAATCTAAATGAGAAGCCGAGTAACTCGGCTTCTTACGAGGATCCAAGCTGTTTGACACTCGCTTACGAGGATCCAAGCTGTTTGACACTCCAACTTTGAGTTGACAGTACTTGTTTTACAGCGGGGAGAAGGGTTAAGGTTAGGTCTCAAGAATTCATCACCTGTCTATTTTCACATTGTTTACATATTTCGTTACCTGGCACGTCGAGCGCCTTCTGTATTGTCAACTTTATTAGATCGATCGTACGCGACAATTGAATATTCCTGTAGTGAATGATTGAATTATTTGATGTTAGAGGTGATATGTACTTGTCATACTCTCTTGGCAGAGTGTTGAAACTTTACTCATTTATCTATTTACCGGATATAAACACTTTTTCACGTCTGACCCCGGTCTTCTCTGCTTAACTCTTTTGGTGCCAAATTTAAAAGAGTCGTCTGCAATTATAATTTCATATTAAATATAATTCTAAACTAAATAATAAAGGTATATTAGTAAAACATTTGTTTTTAAAAACCTGTATGCTTGAGCTAAAATAATACAGAAAACAGTGAAGTCCTAGGTCAGATGCCGCCTTGAAAATGCGGCATCTGACCTGGGACTGCACTGTTTTCAGTGGTGCCAACAGGCGACATTGGCGCCGAAAGAGTTAAAGAATATTACAACACTCATTCTAAAATTTCTTTCATTGGCCCCCAAATCCCATTTGTTCGTATAATGTCATTATAAAAATTAAGCTAATTAACACTGACAATGTAATTATTTAATTACATGAATATTCATAAGGGAAAGGGTTAACCATTTAGCTCTGGATTATTTATACAATATGTCATGACATAATGAATAGTCATTGACTAAGATTCCCTCATAGACTATTTTTAGATCCAACCATTTTGAATTAATCTACCGAAAAGGAGCATTAATTAGAGAAAAGGATTTTTTTTTAGAATTTTGTAGTTTGAAACCATTGTGATAAATAGAGCATTTGCTCCTATAGGAGCAAATGCTCTATTTATCACAATGGTTTCACAAAATGACTTTTACAGAGTCGTCAAAAGGCGTCAATATGAGGGAATGGGTTTAACTAAGATTACAATGGCCAATGAACATAGGAATGTTTGGCTGTGACACAAACTGAAGACGTATATCTTTTGAACACATAAGCAAAAAGAGTAGACCCCGTTTGCATAGGAATTAAAATCCGTAAGTATGGGGAGGTGAGGGGGGGGGGGGGTATTAAGACAGCGGCAGCTTCATGTAGGGTGAATATCATATAGAAAACTTCCAAATTAGTTTTCAGCACGACTTTCACTCTGCATTAAGCAGCCATCTGCCTAAAAGGAGCGATATTATTCTTTACTAAAACGTTTTAAGGTTTTTTTTATTGTATTTTGTTGACGCATTTATAAGAACAGCTGGTCTTTCTCTGTACTGTCAGTGTTCGAACCTGGATGTTTGTTAGGGTAGTAGTAGATTGTATTTCACCGTAGTAATGATCCGCGAAATCTCATGTCATTTCACTTTGCACGTTCATAACATGTTTTTATCATTCAAAATAATACCTTGTCATCACATTTTCTCATAAACAATCAACACATTATCATTGTTGTAAACACTATTAATCATATTCGTCACTATCATTATCTGCATACATTTGTATATGGCTCATGTTTTTGCGGAATATTCAATGTAACGAGCAGCTGTTTTGACATCATGAAAACCCAACCCACATGTATTTAGAGTTGGTGTCCCGTTTAACTTTTACCTTGCCGAGTCAGTACATGCCTTTAACTGAAATTTTGAAGCAGGTTTTCTTCCATTTTCTCATCAAAGACATCACCAGAATGTAAAACAGCGTGCAATCTGACGAGACGTCGAATTAGTCGGAACTATTCGAGTCTCATCTGGATCCAAACTGTTTCCAAATTTAATTATAAATTCTCCCATAGCATGCTAAAGGTTAGATAAACTTAAACATGATTCGAAGTGCCTGCATTCGTGCTAAGTATATTCAGCGTGTTCCCAGTATGGGAACAACTCATACGCTTTCATAATTAACATTTGCTAGTTGCATCAACCAATTATAGTACATTTTTCTATAATTTATAAACTTGTAATAAACTATGTTTGCTGACTTTCTTCAGCGCTATGTTATTACTAACGGTAAACTCTATGTGAGTATAGGTATTGTATAGATACATGCGTAGTTACATAGAACAAGTAAGACAATAGCTGTAACACGCCTCTAATAAAACCACTTTATGAATGAACACTTGTGTCTTTAAAAGCAGGTGGTTGCTTAATACAGAACGAACGTAATGCAGGAAGCTACCGCATGGGCTTTCTGCATTACTTTCGTCATGCATTAAGCAACCACCTGCCTTTAAGGCCCATGTTTAGACCCTTTTTAGGTGGTTGCTTTAGAGGGTAGTTTACTGAAGGAGTTTTACTGTAGTTGAAATAAAGCGAAAACAATTTTAACTTTCTTTTTGTTATCTTTTCTCCATTCTTACATCGAAGGTGTAAGCTGGGCTATATGGGTTGATTCATAAACATTCAACTTTGTGAGATCAGACATTCTGTAAACAGTTTATATACTATGGAACGCCATTCTGCCATGCTAATTGCTTAATACAAAATGCGAAATGCTTTTTGCCAATTGAATAAATTGCTAGGGAATGTTCCAAATGATGGATGTAAATGCTAAATGCTTATTGCTAAAGGCATGTTTGCACTACTAGCATTCAACAGCTCTATTTTAAAAGTAACTGTACATTTGCTAAATGCATATTTATTTACATTAAAGCTTATTACTTATTGTACTATTAAATTAAAAATAGCACTGTTCAATGCTAGTAGTGCAAACATGCATTTAGCAATAAGCATTTGGCATTTGTCATTTACATCCATCATTTGGAACATTCCGGTTGTTTCCCTAGCAATTTACACAATTGGCAAAAAGCATTTCGCATTTTGCATTTAGCATTTCGCATTAAGCATTTAGCAAATAGCATGGCAGAATGGCGTTCCAAACCCAGACAATCCTATAATGAGAGAAGTGGTTACCTAATCGGAACACCTCGGAGTTTCTACGAGGCGCTTTTCAGAGCTTGTCGGGAACCACCGATTAGTTTCGATGATGGTGACCGTGGCAAGACGTCGAGTCATGGACATATTGTGAAGAACACGTCATTACAGTAAAACTGTCCTAAATACAAAATAATTAACTTAATTTAATGGCCGTTATAGAGAGGTTTACAGTATTTATCAAATAATTTTTATATGTAAATCATATGATTACAGTAGAGTCTCGCTAAATTTAGCCACCACAATATGTATTGACATAGGAGACTGTCAAAATAGGTGTGTACTTAATGCAAGGCAAATGTCCTGCATAAAACTACAACCTATTTTAAAGTTCAAGAGCAAGACTTCCTTTGATTGGTGGTATAGTTCGATTTTGACCCGTGAGCTGTGACCTTTAGGACCAGTCCACCCGTAGAGGTAAAACGCGTCACAAACAATGTATTTGTTCCGGATTTACCTGTGGTTATACAGACAGGTTATAAGCATATACAGTAAAACCTCTCTATCACGGCCAATTAATTTTGTTGATTAGTTGGTATTTAGGGCAGGTGACGTTCTGTTTTACTTTTTCCTTGCTTTAAGCAGCCACATGCCTTTAACACAAAATACTTGATGTAATTTAGTGGCCGTTATAGAGAGGTTTTACTGTGTATACTAATACTGCACGATTACTACGAGTTTCATGTGACAACCATTGTCCACTTACCCATAAATTAGAATGGTTGCAACTTCTATAAATAGAAAAGTGCAGTCACGGCTCAGCACTCGAAATCGAACTATACCACCTATTTTAAAGTTCACGAGTTAGACTTCCTTTGATTGGTGGTAGTAGAATATAAAACAGGCAGGGGAATAATGCCATAGCAGAAGAGAATTAGATCTATAACATAAAAGAATTAGATCTGTAATCAGACAGCTCCTAAAGAGGCTGTTATATCTGGGTCTACTCTGCTCGCAAAATGGCAGACTCATTGAGTAAATGGTTAAAGCTGTATTCTGTCCGGTTTTCGTATAAATCAGTTAAGATCAAAAGATGTACACATATTGATATCAAACAAATAATGCTTACGGTCCATTTTTCATAAGTTTGTATACAGTAAAATCTTGATTATTCGATTTTTTGTATAGAAGAATTTAGACCCTTTTAGGCAGGTGACTGCTTAATGCATGGTGAAAGTCATGCAGAAAGCTCTGCATGACTTTCACCATGCACTAAGCTGCCACCTGTCTTAAAGATCGATAATGATACGTATTTTAGTGTTCGAATAATCGATATTTTACTGTATATTCAAATCTTCTTCACAACTGTCACCCAAAAGAACCGATACAGGCCCCAAGGTTATAAAACGTCTGAGTCCGAGATCATTCTCAAGTATCTGATTAGCCAGATGCTTTGGAATGATCCCAGACTCGAGCAAAAAGTTTTATATACAGTGAACCCTCATTATACCGGCATTCGTTACAATCACACCCTCGTTATACCGGCAGTATGCCTGGAAACAAAATTACCGTTATGTCTTTGAAACAATCACTGAATAAATAGGTGCAATACCAATATGACAGGTGATCGCTTAATGCAGAACACATGTCAGACCAACAAACTACATGTCGGGCCAGCCAACTACGTGTCCGGCTAGTCAACTACACGCCAGACCAGCCGAATACAGGTCAGACCGGCTAACTACATGCCCGGCCAGCCAACTACACGCAGACTCGTCAACTACATGTCAGACTGGTCAACTTCACGTCAGACCAGTCAAATACATGTCAGACCGGCCAACTATATGTCAGACCAATCAATTATATGCCAGACTAGTTAACTACATGCCAGGCCAGCCAACTACATGCCAGACAGACCAACTACATGCCAGACCAGCCAACTACATGACAGACATACCAACTACATGCCAGACAGACCAATTACATGTCAGGGCAGCCATCTACATGCCAGACCGGCCAACTACACGTCAGACCAGCTAACTACATGTCATAAAAAGTTTCAGCATTACAGACATTCATCGGAGTTTGATGATGCACACATCATTTTCGAACGTATAAGCGTGCTAACACATTAATGTTACCGTTTAATATTTGATTATTAAATATAACAGTAGAAATCTTCTCTCCTTAGTTTTACAAATCAACATGGATATGCAAATAAGTGTTTTAATATAACCTTGAACTTTACATTAGAATTTCTTGTGATAATAGTAATGTTTCAACATGCTTAGCTCTTTCATGAGTGTAATTTGGTAATTTATTAAGTTTTGTATGAAAAATAACAACAACAAAAAAGTTTTAGGTTTGCCTTTAAAAGACTGGGAAATGGAGAACCGTTCTGACAAAAGAGTAAATGTGCATTGGATGGGGAAGCAAGAGTGACTGAATACGTTACCTAACAGCGACACCTTTAACAGAGACACAACTATGACAGCCCCTGTCTGACCAGGGTCTACTTTGTTTGCTTATGGACTTATATAGATCTGATTCTACAGTTCTTTCGTGGTCAAACCATCCTGTTTTCATAATACCATTATAAAAACCAGCTAACAAATATTCATGATGTCATTATTTCTTATATTAATATTAATGATGTCATTATTTCTTATATTAATATTCACGATGTCATTATTTCTTATATTAATATTAATGATGTCATTAGTTTCTTATATTAATATTCATGATGTCATTATTTCTTATATTAATATTAATGATGTCATTATTTTTTTCTTATATTAATATTAATGATGTCATTATTTCTTATATTAATATTCATGATGTCATTATTTTTTCTTATATTAATATTAATGATGTCATTATTTCTTATATTAATATTCATGATGTCATTATTTTCTTATATTAATATTAATGATGTCATTATTTCTTATATTAATATTCATCAGACAAGTTTTAACAGGTGTTATCTAGAACCATGTAAACACATTTGTTCTAAACAATGAGGTGAGGACCATGTAAACACATTTGTTCTAAACAATGAGGTGAGGACCATGTAAACACATTTGTTCTAAACAATGAGGTGAGGACCATGTAAACACATTTGTTCTAAACAATGAGGTGAGGACCATGTAAACACATTTGTTCTAAACAATGAGGTGAGGACCATGTAAACACATTTGTTCTAAACAATGAGGTGAGGACCATGTAAACACATTTGTTCTAAACAATGAGGTGAGGACTCTTCAACTTGTTTACTACAAATGATTGATGTTGATATATTTATAAAACATGGTCTGAAATATTGATTATAATTACCACATATATCCTAAGTATTCGGACATAAATATTTAACCCTTTCCCTGCTCTATGTTTATTCCAAATGTTAATACTTACTGAATATATAAGTTATAATGAAATATGGAAGGTGGAAGATTATATCCATTTTAGAAACTAAAGAAACATACTGTATCAAATTCCATTGGCAAACAGAGCAGACCCTGATCAGACGGCTCCTATAGGAGCCGTCTGATATGGGTCTACTCTGTTTGCAAATGTGTGAAACATGTTTATATGAGGGAAAGGGTTACGCAAATAAAACAGACCGGGATATTTAGGCAAATAATGCAGACCCAGATCAAATTGTTCCTGAAGGAGAAGTTGGTAGAAAAGTACACTATTTGCTACTATATCGGTCTAATTGAAAGTAATCATACTCGTGTAAATTAACTTATACAGCTTTACAAACAGGTGGAAGGGAAAGGGTGGGTACTAAGAGTAAATTTACAAACTGGTGGAGGAGAGATATTATTTAGAGTAAACTTACAAACTGGTGGAGAAGATAGATTATTTAGAGTAAATTTACAAACAGGTGGAGAAGAGAGATTATTTACAGTAAATTTACAAACTGGTTTCAGTTTCAGTTATTTAGAATAAATTTACAAACAGGTGGGACATGGATATTTAATTATTTAGGGTAAAATTACAAACAGGGGGAGAGGGGAGATCATTTAAGGTAAAAATACGCATAGGGGGAGAGGGGGAATCATTTAAGGTAAAATTACACATAGGGGGAGAGGAGAGATCATTTAAGGTAAAATTACACACAGGAGGAGAGGGGAGATTATTTAAGGTAAAATTACACACAGGAGGAGAGGGGTGATTATTTAAGGTAAAATTACACACAGGAGGAGAGGGGAGATTATTTAAGGTAAAAATACACACAGGAGGAGAGGGGAGATTATTTAAGGTAAAATTACACACAGGAGGAGAGGGGAGATTATTTAAGGTGAAAACACGCACAGGAGGAGAGTGGAGATTACAGAAGGAGAGGGGAGATCATTTAAGGTAAAATTACGCACAGGAGGAGAGGGGAGATTATTTAAGGTAAAATTACGCACAGGAGGAGAGGGGGACCATTTAGGGTAAATACTCTAGTCATTTACCTTTTGATTTTTTAATTGATTTCTGTATAATTTTCGTCCTACTTTAAGATTGAATGACCCAGAGTAAGACTTGAAACTGTTTTGTGGCCGCTGTAGAGAGGTGTCGCTGGATCTGACAGAAACCTGACAATCTACAGTAGAACTTGTCTTAGACGGCCATTCATTTATTGAACATAGGAGTATTAAAAAGCAAGTGGTTGCTTAATGCAGGGCAACAGTAATGCTGAAAGCTCCTAGAGGAGCTTTCTGTATTATTTTTACGCTGCATTAAGCTACCACCTTCCATACAGGTCCACAATTAGAGCTCTTTTTGATTGCCACATTCAGACAGGTTCTTCTGTGTATAGGTTTACACGAGCCACATGTTGAACGTAAAAGTTTAAGTGGAGAAAAGTCAAAAATGAATTAAAGGTCATCGGAACAATTATGATTTATTGTCTGGCATTGATAGTAGTTTGATTTTTAGTTGTACTTTTCATGGCGCCAAAGACGAATGCATAACATTTTAAATAATGCAAGAATGCATTGCCCCTTACTCCGCAGTGAAAACATTTTGACGGTTTGCAATGCGATCAAGTTCTTTGAGAAACTATTGTCCGAGTCTCAAACAGCTTTAGAAATTATTGTCAGAGTGTCAAATAGCTGTAGGAACTACTGTCCGAGTGTCAAATAGCTTTAGAAACTACTGACTAAGTGTCAAACAGCTTTAGGAATTATTGTCAGAGTGTCAAATAGCTGTAGGAACTACTGTCCGAGTGTCAAATAGCTTTAGAAACTACTGTCCGAGTGTCAAACAGCTTTAGAAACTACTGTCCGAGTGTCAAACAGCTTTAGAAACTTCTGTCCGATGGCTTTAGAAAATTCTGTCCGATTGTCAAACAGCTTTAGAAACTACTGTCCGAGTGTCAAACAGATTTAGAAACTACTGTCCGAGTGTCAAACAGCTTTAGAAACTACTGACCGAGTGTCAAACAGTTTAGACCTTGATGAGACGCGGCGTCTCATCTCGGTCCAAACTTTTGGAAGTCAAGTCACGATTAGCGTAATTTTGTTGTTTGACAAAATTTGTACAATAACTAGCTACAAGAATGCGTATTTCGTAGCTTACAACTTATGCTGGTATTGTTAAAATACATATGATTTTATATACACGGTTACTGGTAAGTATCACATCTGTTTATACAGTATAACCTCGATACGACGAACACTCAAATACGTATCGTTATTGATCTTTAACACAGACTGGTAGCAGCTTAATGCAGGGTGAAAATCATGCAGAAAGCTCTTCTAGGAGCTTTCTGCATGACTTTCACCCTGCATTAAGCAGGTCTAGATCTGGTTCTACAGCTTCTGTCATGATTACACAATTCTTATATTCCATTGGTCATTATAGAAAAAAATAATGAATATTCATGAAGTTATGAATTCATGTATAAATACTTTTGAGGTCAAGTCTGTTACAAATGTTTTCTTACAAGCGACTCTTTCAATAAGTTTAGAAACTATTAACTCTTTTGGCGCCAAATTTAAAAGTGTCGTCTGCAATAATAATTTTATATGAAATATAATTCTAAACTAAATAATAAAGGTATATTAGTAAAACATTTGTTTTTAAAAACATGTATGCTTGGGCTAAAATAATACAGAAAACAGTGCAGTCCCAGGTCAGGTCAGATGCCGCCTGGGACTGCACTGTTTTCAGTGGTGCCAACAAGTGACATTGGCGCCGAAAGAGTTAACTGAGTGTCAGACTGTTTGGATTTTGACGAGTCGCTGATTTACTCTGATTTACTCTGATAAAAAATGTTGGCAAATGACCGTCAGGTGGCGCTTAACAACCATTTCCTTCATATAAACGTTTTTTCATGCCTTTGCAAACAGAGTAGACCCAGATCAATCAGCTCTTGAAGGAACCATCAGATCAGAATATGCTCAGTTGGCATATGACTTGATATAAATCTGATGCTACAGTTATGTCAATGCGAAAAATTCCCTTCAAAATTTTGCATTATAAAAAAACCCAGCTAATAGATATTCATATTCATGACGCCATAATTTGTTACATGGATATCCACGGGGATAAGGTTATGCTCCTGTGCTAATTGTGACCTACAGTGTTAACTCTTTCACTGCCAAAGTGTGTCGTCTGCAAACTTTATCGCCTGCTACAATTTTAATTTCTGTCTGTTCTTCAAGCATTGTCACGGTTAAAAACGGGTCCTGATGAGACACCGAGCTACTCCAAACTGCTACTCGGCGTCTCATCTGGATCCAAACTGTTGTCACTGATCTAGTTCATCACATATGCGACACAGCGAGATGCTTAAACCCTTATAGTACTAATCACAATCGGACTGGTAGGTAAAAACAGTTTGCACGAGGAGGAGAACACATCTCATCCTGGTATAAATTGTTTGGCAATTGTTTCCAACCCCTCTAGGCAACTCGAAACATTTTGAAAATATCGTAGTTGAGAGTTTCAGTGAACAACATTTTTTCCACAGCCAGGTGAAGGTTAATGTATGATATTTACGTCACACGAACGTCAAATCGTATCTATACATCGAACGGGTTTGATATGATAAGCCCAGAGGGGATTAAAACATGCAAATTTATTTCTTGTAAAGATCAAAACGGTAACGGGAGATCAAAGGCGCATGCGCTACGTGTCAATTATAAATTCAATTAATTAATCATTGAAATAAAGTTATCATTATTCCTAAGGAGTCGTGGTATATATTCATTCAAAGCAGGCTAAACGTCACTACTAAGAGACGTTTGATTGATTTGTCTCACCGTTGAGAACTAGTTCATGTTGATTATGTGACACATTATCATGAACTCTGGGCACATCTTTACACCCAACTTTTATGGTATACTCGTTTATTTTTAATTTTGGAACGCGCTCATTTTTCATATTGAGGAGACACCACAAACAAACTGTATGCTGGTACAAACCTTTGCCATCGATTGGTTCATAAAACAGTGTAGTGCAGACCCAGACCGTGCTCTGAAGGGCCCATAACCTTTTACTCCATAAATACGTCTTAAGAACTACGCCTTTGGAAACATAGTAGACCCATATCAAACGGCTCTTATATAGGGGCCGTCTGATCAGGGTCTGCTCTGTTTGCTTATGGAATTATATAGATCAGATTCTACAGTTTCTGCCACGACCAAACAGCATGTGTTTGTATTTATATGCCTTCATAAAAATAGTCTGGTATTCATGATGTCATAATTTCTTCCATGAATATTCATGGGGGAAATGGTTAAGGACCTCTTTGATGAAGACACGCACTGTTTGCCATATACGTGTATATGTATGCAGTCGTAACAGCTTCCCTACGGTTATTAACTCTTTTGGCGCCGAATTTAAAAGTGTCGTCTGCAATAATAATTTCATGTTATATAAAATTCTAAACTAAATAATAAAGGTATATTAGTAAAACATTTGTTTCTTAAAACATGTATGCTTGGGATAAAATAATACAGAAAACAGTGAAGTCCCAGGTCAGATGCCGCCTTGAAAAGGCGGCATCTGACCTGGGACTGCACTGTTTTCAATGGTGCCAACAGTCGACATTGGCGCTGAAAGAGTTAAGATACTGTCTGTAAAACGGATCTGACGGTTTACTTTTACCAGATTCATTCAAGCTTTTGAGAAACTTTTGACTGAGTGGCAATTTGGATCCTGACGAGACTTCGAGTTACTCGACGTCTCATCTGGATCTACGCCGTTTGTAAATACAAGTCGGATCTTAGCAAGCAAAGAAATAAGTAATATTGCGACCGCTCAAAACTACTTTTATTTAAAAGCATAAGCCATAATGTTTTCTCCAGTTTCTATCCTGTAATGACTCCCAATAACTCGGCGATTCATCTGGATCCAAACTTTTTGCAGTGGTCATCATAAATTCTCAGACAGTGTGTTTACAGATTAACTACATATTCTTATAGCAGCTTAAGGTCATATATCTGCTTGCTTAGTCATTAGATACGTTCACATTGCTCAATGACCAAAAAAAGTTCAAGCATTGTGGTTCCTGATTAGACACAAAGTCGCTCCGCACGTGATCTTGATCCAGCATTTATATACATATATATAAATATATTAATTACCAAGTTAGTTCCATACAGCCACACGTACATGTATATTCATTACAAATTCAGTTCAATACCGTCATGTGACGTAAATTGCTGATTTTAGAATTCTGATTTCTAAGTAAAAGGTGCAGAATGCCCCGTACCATGCAGGGAATACCACAAGGCTGCAATGTAATGCCACGTTGACCGTACGTACGTGCAGAATGTCCCGTATTATGCAGAAAATACCAGTAGGTAGGTAACATGTTGACCTACTAACGTACGGAATGTCCCGTATTACGCAGAAAATACTACATGTAGTAGGTTGCACAATTTGTTGGGCATACGTTCGCCCACTATATCCAAATACTCATAATAACTAACTGCTTAGTTTTATCTTCTATATAGTATAAATCAGTTTAGTATAAATATCAGTCTTAGAGACACGTGGCAGCTTATTGCAGGGTAAAAGGCATTCAGAAAGCTCCTAGAAGAGTTTTCTGCACGAATTCCATCCTGCAATAAGCAGCCACCTGTCTAAATGTAACTTAATTCTTCTCCACTAGAATTCCGGTTTAGAGGGGTTTCACGACTTTTAACGACTCAAAGATAAGTACAACTTGTAACAGATTAGTTTGATATCCATTTTTCAACAGGCTAATGGTTAACCACGTGACCTTTACTTTGCACAAGGATACATCACTGTGGTTAACCGTAAATCAGATATGTGAATAACGCTGGTCTGTGCGCATCCAGATGTGTGCCAAATGTGATCGCACTATTATCTTGCTGAATCATTAATACACGTGGCGGCTAAAGTTAAGCAGAAACAAATATGGTGATCATCATACTAGGAATGCATGCAAAACGTAATACAATGTATATGTAAACATTTTGACAGACGACAACAGGGGAGTGTGCCTTGCGCTGTACTTTTGTCATATGATGTTTGTCTTTATTTTGTATTATCTTTCTCTTGCTGAAAAAATGATACATGACTTCCGATTTGTAAACGTTTTCAGACATAACTGACCGAGTGTCAAATAGCCTAGGTTCTAATGAGACGTCGAATTACTCAGCATCTCATCTGGATTCAAGCTGTCACGAATTGCCAGTCAGGTCGCGGATAACATAAAAAGGATTAGTTTATCTTCGTAAAACAATATTACATGTTTATTCAAGATATGTGTGTGTGTGTGTGTGTGTGTGTGTGTGTGTGTGTGTGTGTGTGTGTGTGTGTGTGTGTGTGTCTGTGTCTGTGTCTGTGTCTGTGTGTGAGAGAGAGAGAGAGAGAGAGAGAGAGAGAGAGAGGGAGGGAGAGAGAGAGAGCATGATTAAATAAATGGAATTAAGACAAAGAAAGGGAAAAACAGAGTTAGATCAATTTCAGTTGCCGAGTTGAATGTTTGCCGAGTTTCAAGAATGTTTATACACTAAGATTCGTTTCCTCCTTAGAATCGGTATAGGATGTGGACAGAAAAAGATTGAATGATGGATGTTTTCTACGAGGAAACCCGGATGTAGTCAATTAAACTTATTTGCAATGTAACAGGTGTATCGCGCTAACACGTGACTTGACTCACATTTGCAAACAGCTTGGATCCAGACCAGACGCCGAGTAACTCCGAGCTGTTTGACAGTCGGTCAACAGTTTCTCAAAAGCTTGGACGGATCAGATATGAATAAAACTTGTTAGAGATCAGAGATTTAGCAAACTTTAAGTTTTCATCATGAGAAGGAGTAAAGCGTCATTGATAATAATGGTTTACAAATGTTTGAGATGCCATGTCATATTGTATGATTGATACAGTTTCATCAATCAACTTTCTTTTCTTTTGTTTAATGTTGCAAGACCGTAAAACCTCACTACAACGGCCACCAAAAATATAAGTTTAATTTTGGTGTTTTAGGACAGGTGGTAGCTTCATGCAGCTCATCTACTCCTCTAGGAGATTTCTGCAATACTTTCATCCTGCTTTAAGCAATCACCTGCTTTTATTATACTCCCATGTTTATTCATTATGAGGTCACAGTAGGTAGGTTATACAGTAAAAAACCCTCTAAACCAGAATTATAGTTGATAAGAATTTAGATACTTTTGGGCAGGTGGCTGCTTAATGCAGGGTGAAGGTCATGCAGAAAGCTCATAGAGGAGCTTTCTGCATGACTTTCACCCTGCATTAAGCTGCCACCTGTCTCCAAGACCAATATTTATACAAATTTCAACGTCCGGTTTAGAGAGGTTTTATTGTATAATTGTATATAACTTTAAGCACTGACTGAATGACTATGATATACTCTGATAACAGTACTGATCCAGATGAAACAACCGATTTAATTGGCTCTATGAAACATCGAGTTACTCGGTTCTATGAAACACCGAGTTACTCGACTCTATGAAACATCGAGTTACTCGGATCTTTATCAGGATATACAGGGTTGTCATCCTGACCGAGTTTTAGAAGAAACTGAGGGAAGAAGTCAGCATCAAAAACCTATTGTTCAAGCCACTGTTTGAATCCACGGTCATTTATTTGATTTACTCTTAACTAATTTGCATGGTGTATTTGTCATAATATAATAACTATATATATCATCCAACAATTACGTAACTTAAAATTTCGCTTAATTTTCTGACCCATATACTCCATAGATACGCCCTTTTTCTCCTTTGCAAACAGAGCAGACCCAGATCAGACGGCTCCTGTAGAAGCCATCTGATCAGGATCTGCTCCGTTTGCTTATTGCATGATATAGATCTGATTCTACGGATTTTGTCAAAGCAAAAGGTTCCTACGGTCATGTGGCATTATAAAAATTAATGTAATCAATGTTCGTGGTATATATTTCATATTACTGTACTTACATGAATATTTATGGAGTAAAGTGTTAACATATATATGTATTTGATAACAGCTTAGGTCCAGATAAGACGCCGATTAACTCGATGTCTCATCAGGATACAAGCTGTTTCATACTCGGTCAATAGTTTCTCAAAGCTTTTAACGACTCAAAGATAAGTACAACTTGTAACAGATTAGTTTGATATCCATTTTTCAACAGGCTAATGGTTAACCACGTGACCTTTACTTTGCACAAGGATACATCACTGTGGTTAACCGTAAATCAGATATGTGAATAACGCTGGTCTGTGCGCATCCAGATGTGTGCCAAATGTGATCGCACTATTATCTTGCTGAATCATTAATACACGCCATTAAACGCCATTATAAATTGATGTACTACATTATGGACCTTTTGTTCTCCATTAACTTATCTATTATGTGTACATGTACGCGAATAACAAAAAACATGAATAATGGTTTTATTAAAATATTATTGTTTCTTCCCGTTGATTGTTATTAAAGAACTATTTTTGTAGCGTGATTACTTCTTTGTCGAAAGTAGTTTTTAAGGTCATATTATCAAACAAAAAGATTAGGGTTGATTTCTTTGCAGGAAAATCAAAATATTTAATGGAATTATGGCTAGTAATAATAATTGTATTATTTGCAGATATCAAACATTTGAAATAAGAAAAACAACATTATCGAACCCTAAGCTTGGCTTGAACGTTTATTTATGCAAGTATTCAAGTATACGTGTATTGTTGCATTGGAAATTATAGATAAAATGTTTGGAAATTATAGATCAAATGTTTGGAAATTATACAGCAAATGTTAGGAGATTATAGAGCAAATGTTAGGATATTATAGAGAAAATGTTCGGATATTATATATAGCAAATGTTCGGTGATTATAGAGCAAATTAACGTTGCCATATATTTTGCACGAACAAAATTACATCTAATTATTTAACTCTTAACTCCAAAGATATGCATTTGAACTCATTGTGCACAAGGTAGACAAGATCAGCCGGCCCCTGTAAAAGGGTCTGCTCTGTTTGCTTGTGTAATGAACTAGATATGATGCTACAGTTTCTGTTATAATTAAAAGTCCCTTATTTAGTGCCTTTATACAAATGCATATAATCAATATTCATGAGATCATTATTTTCTTACATGAATATTTATGGAGTAAATGGTTAACGCTAGATACCAGTATCACATGATGTCTAGCGATTAGAATACGCAGAACATCTGTACTTGAACTCATTAAGGACACTTATAACCGTGCGTATAACCGATTTGTCAGCGGCAATGGAATAACAAACACGTGTAACCGTGCGTATAACCGATGTGTCAGCGGCAATGGAATAACAAACACGCGTAATTGTGCGTATAACCGATGTGTCAGCGACAATGGAATAACAAACACGTGTAACCGTGCGTATAACCGATGTGTCAGCGGCAATGGAATAACAAACACGTGTGTACAACCGTGCGTATAACCGATGTGTCAGCGGCAATGGAATAACAAACACGTATGTACAACCGTGCGTATAACCGATGTGTCAGCGGCAATGGAATAATAAACACGCGTAACCGTGCGTATAACCGATGTGTCAGCGGCAATGGAATAACAAACACGTGTGTACAACCGTGCGTATAACCGATGTGTCAGCGGCAATGGAATAATAAACACGCGTAACCGTGCGTATAACCGATGTGTCAGCGGCAATGGAATAACAAACACGTGTGACCGTGCGTATAACCGATGTGTCAGCGGCAATGGAATAACAAAATAAAAACATGCAGATACATAAATAAGTTACGTCTATTCAACTTTTGTTTTTCAAGAATAACGTATATATTCCTCCACTAACCCTATGTTGTGATCAGTTCAAGACGTTTCTAAAGTTTGTTCACAACATAGGGTTTGGTAGAGAAATAGCGAGTTTGTAACTGAACTACTCTCCTTAGGCTATAGCTATGTTAAGATGTTTAAATGAAGAATGCATACAGTAGAACCTTTCCTAAGCGGCCATTCGTTTATTGAACATAGGAGTCTTGAAAACAGGTGATTGCTTAACCATTTCCCTGTTCTATGTTTATTTCAAATTTCAATACCTACTGAATATTCATAAACAAAATGTTTATAATGAAATATGGAAGGTGGAACATTTTAGCCATTTTGGAAAGTAAAGAAGAAGGTCTATTAAATTCCATTAGCAAACAGAGCAGACCCTGAGCAGACGGCTCCTATATGATCCGTCTGATCTGCGTCTACTCTGTTTGAAAATGTGTGAAAATACGTTTATATGGGGGAAAGGGTTAATACAGGGCAAAGCTAATGCAGAAAGCTTCTACAGGAACATTATTTTTGATCTGCATTAAGCTACCACTTGCCTTACATGCCCATATTTAGACCTCATTTGGATGTCCGTTTAAGCCAAATTCTACTGTACATGCATTCTGTTTTGAGACTGTTGCGTTCTAATAATGCGTTTATGGCAATGTGAAATGTTAATAATAACTATTTGTGGAAGAAATAATGACGTTTGACTATTTTCAGCTGAATTTGTATAATGACATATCGACAAATAATGCTTAGTTCTGACAGAAAATTGTAGAATAACGTTTATCTAATAACATAAGCAAACAGAGAAAATTCTGATCAGTCAGTTGTCTGATCTGGGTCTACACTATTGTATAGATAAATATGCGTAATTTATATTAAAATTAATCCTATTAATGCGCATCTCTACTCATTTGCAAACAGATTATAGACCAGGTCAGACGGTTCCTATAGATACATGTATATGAAATGATATAGATATAATTTTACAGTTTCTACAATGGTATAATATAATGTGTACATATGCCAGTATCAAATTTATCTAGTCCATAATTTAAGGAATATAAGGAATATTTTTTGTTTTCACAAATACCTTCTGTCTTGACCTTACACAGACATATTTTCGAGCCTTTGAAAACAGAATATGTCCAAATTATATGGCCCCTGTAGATGTCGTCGGATTATGGTCTTCTCTGTTTGATGATGCAAAATGATAGACTTGATTCTATAAGTCAACTTCAACAAATTAATGTTCACACAGTCCCAGGTTATAATCATGTAATTATTTCTGTGAATATTGAATAGGTAATGGGGTTTATATTAATAAGAATGATACCAATGAGCTGTGACATACAAGACACAAACATCCAAGACAAGTTCCTTTTAGTCGTATCTGACATGAAAAGTATTAACCTTTAGCCTGCTGAGCAAATTATTTTTACAGAAATTTTCACCCACTACATTTTCAAATTTCTAGCTATAATCAGTTAGTCTACCAAAATGCTATCAGGGCGTCAAACGGTTTGGATCCTGATGAGACACCGAGTTACTCGGCGTCTCATCTGGATCCAAACTGTTTGCATAGGTATTCACCCATTCGCCCATAGCAGACTAAAGGTTAAGAAAGTGACGTAGTACATACGCACTAGGGGAGGTAATAACACTTGTATTTAGTTTAGCTCGTATGAATAACTTCTCTTTGGTTTCATAAAATATGTCACAAGAAGTGTCCTTGCAAACAGTGTAGAGCCAGAACAGCCACCCTGATAGAGACGCGGTGTCTGGTCAGGGTCTGCGACATTGAACGGTGATAGACACGTGTGGTCTGGTTAGGGTCTGCGACATTGAACGGTGATAGACACGTGTGGTCTGGTTAGGGTCTGCGACATTGAATGTTGATACATTGTAGATACACGGGGTCAGGCCAGGGTCTGCGACATTGAACGGTGATAGAGGCCCGGGGTCAGGCCATGGTCTGCGACATTGAACGGTGATAGAGGCCCGGGGTCTGGCCAGGGTCTGCGACATTGAACGGTGATAGAGGCCCGGGGTCTGGCCAGGGTCTGCGACATTGAACGGTGATAGAGGCCCGGGGTCTGGCCAGGGTCTGCGACATTGAACGGTGATAGAGGCCCAGGGTCTGGCCATGGTCTGCGACATTGAACGGTGATAGAGGCCCGGGGTCTGGCCAGGGTCTGCGACATTGAACGGTGATAGAGGCCCGGGGTCTGGCCAGGGTCTGCGACATTGAACGGTGATAGAGGCCCGGGTCTGGCCATGGTCTGCGACATTGAACGGTGATAGAGGCCCGGGGTCTGGCCAGGGTCTGCGACATTGAACGGTGATAGAGGCCCGGGGTCTGGCCAGGGTCTGCGACATTGAACGGTGATAGAGGCCCGGGGTCTGGCCAGGGTCTGCGACATTGAACGGTGATAGAGGCCCGGGGTCAGGCCATGGTCTGCGACATTGAACGGTGATAGAGGCCCGGGGTCTGGCCAGGGTCTGCGACATTGAACGGTGATAGAGGCCCGGGGTCTGGCCAGGGTCTGCGACATTGAACGGTGATAGAGGCCCGGGGTCTGGCCAGGGTCTGCGACATTGAACGGTGATAGAGGCCCGGGGTCTGGCCAGGGTCTGCGACATTGAACGGTGATAGAGGCCCGGGGTCTGGCCAGGGTCTGCGACATTGAACGGTGATAGAGGCCCGGGGTCAGGCCATGGTCTGCGACATTGAACGGTGATAGAGGCCCGGGGTCTGGCCAGGGTCTGCGACATTGAACGGTGATAGAGGCCCGGGGTCTGGCCAGGGTCTGCGACATTGAACGGTGATAGAGACCCGGGGTCTGGCCAGGGTCTGCGACATTGAACGGTGATAGACACGTGTGGTCTGGTTAGGGTCTGCGACATTGAATGTTGATACATTGTAGATACACGGGGTCAGGCCAGGGTCTGCGATATTGAACGGTGATAGAGGCCCGGGGTCTGGCCAGGGTCTGCGACATTGAACGGTGATAGACACGTGTGGTCTGGTTAGGGTCTGCGACATTGAATGTTGATACATTGTAGATACACGGGGTCAGGCCAGGGTCTGCGATATTGAACGGTGTTAGAGGCCCGGGGTCTGGCCAGGGTCTGCGATATTGAACGGTGATAGAGGCCCGGGGTCTGGCCAGGGTCTGCGACATTGAACGGTGATAGAGGCCCGGGGTCTGGCCAGGGTCTGCGACATTGAACGGTGATAGAGGCCCGGGGTCTGGCCAGGGTCTGTGACATTGAACGGTGATAGAGGCCCGGGGTCTGGCCAGGGTCTGTGACATTGAACGGTGATAGAGGCCCGGGGTCTGGCCAGGGTCTGGCCAGGGTCTGCGACATTGAACGATATACGCCCGTCAAATGTCTCCAGGGACGTTGAAAGGTCATTACTGCAAATCAGGTGGCATAAAGTAAGGGGAGATAATTGTGGAGTGTCAATGGCAATCTTGCTATTCATCGAGTTTGAATGAGACATTAAGGTAGTATACATTTTGATCAAATTCGAAAAGGATCGGATTACAATTATTAGAGGTAGAGAGCGGACAAGCAAAACTTAACCGAAATTCATAAAATAAGGTATTCTTGAGTGTCAGAGACAATCTTGCTGGCTCTCTAACTTGACTGAGACATTATAGTAATATTCATACTGACCAAGGATTAGATTACCTTTGTTTGAGTTAGCGGACAAGCAAACAATCACGGAAATTCATAAAGTAAGGGGCGATAATTCAGGAATGTCTGGCGCAGTCTTGACAGGCCGACAAACTCGTTCTTAGCAGGATCCACACTGTTTTATTATGTGGTTATGTTTTCTGGAGGGGGATTCAATGAAGAATGAAGCAGGCCACACACCATGTGGCAGTGGTGAGAGAGTTGAGGATCAACGTTAAAAGCACAAAACATAACATACTCTTGATGTGTGGTTCGTATAGGTAGAGAAAAACAACTAAAACTATTGACCGGTCCATTTTATTTGAGGTGACCAGCGAGGCTTAACTCTTTACTTCATAGATACACCATTCACGCATTTGTAAACAGAGTAGAGACATATCAGACACATCCTATAGGAGCTGTCTGATTAGTATATGTTCTGATTGCTCATGGAATTAACTCTTTTGGCGCCAAATTTAAAAGTGTCGTCTGCGATAATAATGTCATATTAAATATAATTCTAAACGAAATAATAAAGGTATATTAGTAAAACATTTGTTTTTAAAAACCTGTATGCTTGGGCTAAAATAACACAGAAAACAGTGAAGTCCCAGGTTAGATGCCGCCTTGAAAATGCGGCATCTGACCTGGGAATGCACTGTTTTCAATGGTGCCAACAGGCGACATTGGCGCCGAAAGAGTTAAATAAATCTGGCTGTACAGTTTCTGTTATGGCTAAACTTTCCCGGGTTCCCATGCACTCAATTAACCCATTCCCTCCTAATGACGCCTTTTGATGCCATGTAAAAGTTATTTTTGAAACCATTGTGATAAATAGAGCATTTGCTTCATATGAGCAAATGCTCTATTTATCAGAATGGTTTCAAAACTACACAATTCCAAACGTTTCCTTTTCTCTAGTAAATGCTTCTTTTCGGTAGATTTATTCAAAGAGGTTGGGTCTAAAAATAGTCTAAGACAGAATGGGTTAATATGTCAATATATTTTACACGAATATCCATTAAGTAAAGGGTTAAATTTTTCTTCATGTTTCACGAATTCATTGCCCACAATTCTCAATGTCCGAGCGTATATATTCGATTACGTTGTCCGCTAGTGGTTGGTGCTCCCCTTCCGGGATCTCGTCTTTCAAGTGGTCAAGAAGATATGTTTCAAGTTCGGGATTCGTACATCGCCCGACCGTTATTGTGTACGTGCTATGGGCTGTAGAAAAGAAAGAAACACGTTCTCTCATTAGCCCTTTATCTTATAGAAAAAACGCCTTTGCAAACAGAGTAAACCCATATCAGATTGTTCAAGTAGGGCATTTCTGATCAAGATCGGTTCTTTTTGCGTATGGGGAAATATAACTATTATTGTTCAGTTTCTGCCAGTAAAATGCGTTCATGTTGCCATTATAAACAATCATCTAATTAGTGTTCATGGTGTCAATATTTCTTACATGAATATTCATCCAGTGAGGGAATAGCAATATGTTTTCTTATTTGTAAACTAGTTTGTAGTCCGATGAGATACCCACATACTCTGCATCTCACCTGGCTCATGCTTTCCAGTGATCCAGAAGGCAGTTTTGCTTTGAGTATTGTAACAGACACCACTATTCCAATAACACATTGAATTAGAACACCAAATTATAAAGTTACTGAAGGAAGATAATTCACACATTACGACAATATCCCCAAATCAATCACTCCGGCAAAAGACAGAGCACGACGAGCTACTCTATTCCTCAAAAAGAAGATACAGCAAAAGGCAGGTGGTTTTTAATGCATGGTGAAAGTCATACTAAAAGCTCCTAAGGGAGTTGTAACACTAATTCATGTCTAAGATACACGCTCTAAAGTACAAGATACACACTTTCAATGATACACACTCTAAAGTATAAGATACACAATTTCAAGCATAAGATACACAATTTTCATTGCAAAGATACGTCGACATACATGCGCATGTCCTCCTACAAACTTACGATACACTCGACGAGATTTATTTTACCAATAGTTCGTCTTAAGAAAGTTCGTAAAATCCCGCTAATGCGACCACCTAAAAGAGGTATAATTATGGGTGCTAGATGCAGGTGGTAGCTTAATGCAGGACAAAAGTAATGCAGAAAGCTCCTCTTCTGCATTACTTTTGCCCTGCATTAAGCAACCACCTGATTATAAATACAACCATGTGTATTTATTAAGTGGTCGCATTAGAGGGGTTCTACATGTACGACCATAACATTGGTAAGTGCTAATTTACGTCAGTCACTATTATTGACATAGTCGATATTATTGTACATTCTAATAATGTGTAACAAATAAGTTTATCTGCGTGCGACAGAAATTATCGTCAGTTCTAACATACGATGATCGAAACTTCCAGTTGCGATCGTCGTATGAACTCCAACTTTAGTCGTACGATGTTTCGTAAGACGGGCCCCTGCAGCCTACCTCTTATGAAGTCGATGGAGAATCCAGAATATCCAAGGCGTGAGGCCAGGTCGGTCGAATGGTGTCCTTGTAATCTGGACTGGAATGCACGGAAATTTGGGTCCCCAATGGTTAGAATCCAAACGGGGTCCGGTCTCCCGGAGAATACGTGAGCTGTAACCCGAAGTTCTTGGTACCGGATGTCAATGAGAGCTGGGAAACAAAAGTATCACGAATAGTAATCTTTTTATTGTTCGTGTAAGCTATAACAAACGAGGTTTTACGCAAGCGTAAAATGGCTGCGTAAAACATGTTATAGGATAGAAGATAAAGAAGAGAGCAGTTTAATTTAGTAATTTTGATTAAGAGATACATTTTGAATTTTTAAAATGATTGCACAATGAGGAAAATGCTTTAATAAGATATCGTTTTGCTGAAAACAATATTTGAAACACTTAACCCTTTCCCTTATACAAACGCATTTTCAAGCATTTGTAAACAGAGTAGACCAATATCAGACGGCCCTTATAGGAGCCGTCTGATAAGGGTCTGCTCTGTTTGCTAATGGAATTTGGTAGATCTGTTTCTTTAATTTCTAAAATGGCTACAATTTTCCACCTTCCACATTTCATTATAACTATTTTGTCCATGAATCCTCAGTAGGGTCGGTATTGAAATTTGGAATAAACATAGAGAGTTAAAGAAGGAAATGTGAACATTTGGAAACCAAGAAATACATAGTTTTCATGTGATGTTTCAGGCACTGATAATACCTTTGGCAGTCAATTTGAAAGGCATAAGTTAAATCATGCTTTGAAACGTCTTTTAAAGTGAATAGCTACGATTGCAGGATCTTTCCTTATTTCTGATACAAAACCTTTCTTTTGATTTTGATATGCATTTTTATCAGAAATGTTATGCAAGGACATACCAAGTTCTGACCAAAGACGATCAATTAACTTCAGAAATAAGCAACAGTTCCTCTAAATAGGTATGAGTTTTGTTCCAGCTGCTATTTGCTTTGGTTTTAGCATTTATAATAACCTTTGTAAACAGTCTGAATCCAGATGAGACGCCGAGTAACTTGTCACCTCATCAGGATCCGAACTGTGTCACTATGATATCTGTTTTTGAAAAGATATGGAAGAAAAAGGTATTTTTTAGAATTGCAGCAGATGACAATATTTGCAGACACTAATTGCTCAGAGTGCAGAAGGTATTTGGAGTACTTTATGCTGGATAGCAAATGACCTGCATAACGTTAAAAGCACATCAAACAAGAGCTCTTTTCATTATACAGACTAAGTGAGCACAGTGACAAATATTGCACCTGTAATTGTTCTGGTGTGTTAATCTAAATACTAGCCTCGCAGTAAATTATGATAATTTTGAATTTCTGTCAAAGAGTGACTGCGGGTTTCGCCGCAGCCACTAACTTTATGGATATTTACTAGATTAGCGTCCTGCACATTTTACCAAGTAGGCCGGTATATAAACAGACACCTACATATATAAACAGACACCTTTACAACCACCTCTATATTATAAACAGGTCCCTTTATATTATTAACAGACAGTCATGTATCATAAACGGACACTTGCATATTATAAACAGGCACCTGTATATTACAAACATGTCCATGTATGTCATAAGCCGGCACCTGACATTATAAACAGGCACCTGCACAATACACACAGGCTTCTTTATATTATGAACAGACACACGTATATTATAAAAATGCACCTGTATATTATAAACAGCCACGTGTATGTCAGCAAATGAGCTCTTACGGTATTTTGGAGCAAGGTACAGGTATTGGCAAATTAATGGACTAAATTTCATCGAACCATTTCTGTAATAAACATTCGTGACATAAACTAGGATAATATCGAAATAATAAATAATAAAACACCTGATGTATATCTTACCAGAACATAAGCCTGTTAGACACAGCGATAAAATCACTGAAAAGCAGATTTCCCCCATAATGGTGAAATATAAAAATGCTAACTCGAAACTTAGTGCGTGTGTTGTGGTCTGACTGGACTTTATCAAAAACGATAAGATAAAAGTCCCCAAATCTAGGGCAAAGACCGTAAACAGTTTCAAACAGTGTTGACGATCTAAGTAGTACATTTATTTTTAGTGTATTTTTTACCATAGGCCGATGCAACCAAGTGCTGTAAAATTTCCCTAAAGCGGTCACCAAGAACAGTTCTAATTCTGGGTTATAAAAAGGTGGTAGCTTAAAACAGGCCGAATGAAATGCAGAAAGCTCCAATAGGAACTTTCTGTATTGCTTTCATCTGCATTAAGCGACCATGACATTATAATATTAATTAGATTCACTGCTATAATAGCACATGGACACGGGAAGCTTAGGTCATGACAGAAACTAAATACAAAATGAAATCATATTTATAGTATATCATAAGCAAACAGAGCAGACCTACAAGATCCGTCTGATCTGAGTCTACTCTGTTTGCAAAGGCATAGAAAGGCGTATTTATGGGTTAAAGACACGGATGCTTATTTAGTTAGAGAGATGTCTCACTGTATAGTGTATATAGCGGTGTTTCCATTGTTTTCTAATTTAGCTTTTGAAGAAATCACACATTTGGATATCAACATTGCTGGAAAGATTCATCGCCATGGAGCTGCTGTAATGGCGACTCTAAAACTCGTTCTATCTACGTACTTTCATGTATCAAAACTACTCTACCACCTTTCATTATTCTGATGACTATACAGTAAAACCTCTCTATAACGGCCACTAAATTATGTTAATTATTTGGTATTTAGGACAGATGGCCGCTTAAAGCAAGATGAAAGTAAAACAGAACGCTCCTATTGGAGCGTTCTGTTTTTCTTTCACCTTGCTTTAAGCAGCCACCTGCCTTTTAACACAAAATACTTGATGTAATTTAGTGGCCGTTATAGAGAGGTTGTACTGTATGTATATCTGTAGGGTCATAGATAAAAGACATTCTTTCAAATACTCAAATCGCCATTGCTCCACATACTCTATACAGTTTAACCCCTCTAAACCGGACGCTAAATTTAGCATAAATATCGGTTTTGGAAACAGGTGACAGCGTAATGCAGGGTGAACGTCATGGAGAAAGCTCCTCTATGAGCCACCTGCCTAAAAGTATCTAAATCATTCTCTATTAGAGTCATAGATAAAAGGCATATTCCAAATACCCAATTCGTTATTACTCCAACAAACCCTATACCATGACCACTCTTTAGGATCGTCTCTGAGAGACGATTCTAAAGAGTGGGAACAACACATGGTTTGATGGGAAAATAAAAGCAATATTATTGAAAACAGGTTTAGTATCGTGTTATTTCAAAGAGCGATTATTCTTAACATACAACCACCTTTCAAATGAATAATTACATCCCCTGAGTGACGTTTAACCGCTGAATTGTCCACTGGTACACATTGCACCTGTTTCCCCATATACAGTAAAACCTCTCTATAACGGCCACTATATTACATCAAGTAGTTTGTATAAAAGGCAGGTGGCTGCTTAAAGCAAGGTGAAAGTAAAACAGAACGCTCCTATAGGACAGGTTCTTCTTTAATGAAGTTGTTCTTATTTAATTGCTTTCAAAACACGACCACAGTGGCGAGTGTTCAGTGTTTTGACGAGACCCTGTGGCGAGGCGTCTCATCTTAACATTCCCGTCATGAATATGTACACACTACTTCATGACATCATAAATATTCATTGACTAAAATTAAGTAATGGCCAATGAACAAATGATTGTTTAGCTCTGGCAGAAACTGTAGAATCAGAGCTGTATTTCAAGAGCAAACAATGAAGACCCTGGCCAGACGGCTCCTACTGAAACCTCCTCATCTGTATCTAGTCTATTTGCAAAGGCGCCAAAGCTTCTGTACGGTACATGTACATTGTTATTGATGCATATTTTCTTTAAACGGTGCGCATTTATATTTGGGCGCAATTTGTGTTCTGGGGTGGCCGTGGCAGAGACTGAAGACTCATGTCTATATTATCACATAGCAAACAGAGAAGACCCTGATCAGACGACTCCTACAGCTGTCTGATCTTATTCTACCCTGTTTGCATATATCCTTTTGAGCCCGAACTCACT
Organism: Azorinus chamasolen; assembly: GCA_963576725.1. Classification (NCBI taxonomy): domain Eukaryota; kingdom Metazoa; phylum Mollusca; class Bivalvia; order Cardiida; family Solecurtidae; genus Azorinus; species Azorinus chamasolen. The sequence goes on along the minus strand of OY755251.1, from coordinate 46,081,940 downwards.
AACTTTGGCAAACATCTTGAACTCAGACGAGGTGCCCATCAGCCTCATAAGTATATAAGCTGCTGACACCCGGATATAGATAGGCATATTGATACATTTTAGAACAATTCTATATGGTAAAGTTTGGAAGGATCGAACTTTTACTTCGTGTTATCCGAAAGTTCGGATTATCCGAGTTGGAGATATCGAGGTTTAAATGTATATGATTCATTGTCGTCTAACAGCTTGGTTACAAATGTTAGCATGTTCAATGTTTACAAATGTTAGCATGCACAATGTTTACAAATGTTAGCATGCTCAATGTTTACAAATGTCAGCATGCTCAATGTTTACAAATATTAGCATGCCCAATGTTTACAAATATTAGAATACCCAATGTTTACAAATACTAGCATGCTCAATGCTTACAAATATTAGCATGCTCAATGTTTACAAATATTAGCATGCTCAATGTTTACAAATATTAGAATACCCAATGTTTACAAATACTAGCATGCTCAATGCTTACAAATGTTAGCATGCTGCTCAATGTTTACAAATAATTTACAAATATATGCATGCCCAATGTTTACAAACGTTAGCATGTCCACTGTTTACAAATATTAGCATGCCCAATGTTTACAAATATTAACACGATCAATGTTTATAAATGTTAGCATGCTCAATGTTTACAAATGTTAGCATGCTCAATGTTTACAAATATTAGCATGCCCAATGTTTACAAATATTAGCATGCTCAATGTTTACAAATGTTTGCATGCTCAATGTTTCAGAGCTAATCAATGTGATGCAGACGCACTGTCATGGTCTACTGCGTTGCCCTTTTTTCAACTCAAATCCTTCGCCTTGAACCAATGAAGTCCAAAGAGACGTGGATTTTCTAAAAGTCTCATCTAATCGAGATAATTCCCGACGTTACAAAAAGCTTGCTTCAGGTTAACTCTTCGCCTGCTGAAAACATGAGATCTGGGTAAACATGAGATCTGGGTAGACATGAGATCTGGGTAGACATGAGATCTGGGTTAACATGAGATCTAGTTAAACATGATATCTGGGTAGACATGAGATCTGGGTAAACATGAGATTTGGGTAAATATGAGATATGGGTAAGCATGAGATCTGGGTAGTCATGAGATCTGGGTAAATATGAGATCTGGGTAAACATGAGATCTGGGTAAACATGAGATCTGGGTAAACATGAGATCTGGGTAGACATGAGATCTGGGTAAATATGAGATCTGGTTAAACATGAGATCTGGGTAAATATGAGATCTGGGTAAACATGAGATCTGGGTGATCTGGGTAAACATGAGATCTGGGTAACACGAGATCTGGGTAAAACATGAGATCTGGGTAAACATGAGATCTGGGTAAACATGAGATCTGGGTAAATATGAGATCTGGGTAAACATAAGGTCTGGGTAACACGAGATCTGGGTAAACATGAGATCTGGGTAGACATGAGATCTGGGTAGACATTAGATCTGGGTAAATATGAGATCTGGGTAGACATGAGATCTGGGTAACACGAGATCTGGGTAAACATGAGATCTGGGTAGACATGATATCTGGGTAAACATGAGATCTGGGTAGACATGGGATCTGGGTAAATATGAGATCTGGATAGACATGAGATCTGGGTAAATATGAGATCTGGGTAAACATGAGATCTGGGTGATCTGTGTAAACATGAGATCTGGGTGATCTGGGTAACACCAGATCTGGGTAAAACATGAGATCTGGGTAAACATGAGATCTGGGTAAACATGACATCTGGGTAAACATGAGATCTGGGTAAACATGAGCTCTGGGTAAACATGAGATCTGGGTAAACTTTAATTTGCTAGAAGTCTTACTTATTTTCGATTCGTTCAAGTTGTTGAGAAATATTGACTGAGTGTCAAACAGCTAGGGTTCTGATGAGACGCCAAGTTACTGGGTGTCTCATCTTGATCCAATCTGCTTGCAACATCGCAATTAGTATGATAAGGGTTAAATCTCAAAACAGATACACATATACTCTATTAAACTATTACTTATCTCACACGGCTACCGTGTATTTAAACTCTTTCATCGCCAATGTCGCCAACATGCACCACGGCAAACAGTTACAGTCCAAGATCAGACGTCGCGTTTTCAAAGCGGCTTCTGGCCGGGTACACCACTGTTTGTCTCAACGTCTAGTCCTATGTCTGCGCTTTTTCCTCTTAACCCTTTCGGCGCCAAATTTCTAATTGTCGTCTGCAATCCAAGTTTGTTAAATCATTCAGTAAAATAAGGAAATGAGATGAATAAATGCAAATTTCAAAGGAATAAAGCACATATAAGAGTTAGAAAAGTTGTTAAATGCGAGCCTTGGCGAGCATTTAACTACTTTTCTGACGAGCCAAAATACAGCTGAACTTCCAAACTACTAGCATAGTAATTCTTTTATCATGCAACTCCAAGAAAAATGGAGAAAATGAAGAAAAAGAAAGATTGCTAAAGCAGTTTCGTCCCCTGAATGAAAATACATGCAAGTACGAATTACGTGACGTCATATTGGCATGCAGTGATGTCATCGACTTTTACAACATAAACAAATTTGATTTAATCCTTTTATATGGACAGATAGTTGAGACAAAGGTGAGAAAATGTGTTAATTTGATGTTTATGCTTAATTATGCCTTTTTCGTCCTTCTGTTTTCCTCCTACTGGCTGAAACGAACTTGCATTCCAGTCGGGTCAGTACACATGCACTATACCTCACAAAATACAGCGTCGACGTGGAAAATATTATGCTAGTAGGAAGTGACTGTAGTCGGTGACGTTGCATGATAAATAGAAATAGAGACTGAGACAAATAGTGAAGTCCCTGATCAGACGCCGCCTTGAAAAGGCGGCGTCTGATCTGGGACTGCACTATTTGTCGTGGTACATTTATGCGACTGCGGCGGTGAAAGGGTTAAACTTGCATTTATTTATCGCAATTCTCCCTTCATTTTATCGATATATGTTAACAAAATTGCGATTTTTTGTAAAGTAGATTTTCAGGAGACGTCTGATCTGGATCTAAATTTTATCTAAATGATATTTATGAGGTAATCATTTCTTACATGTATATTCATGAATTAATCGTAGCAACCATACCCGGATGTCAATCTATTGCTAATCTTCCATACGACTTTTTTTTGTACTGACACATACATGTACATGTTGATGCTTGGTGCATACAGCTGAATCTGTCCTAAGCTGTCATTCATTTACTGAACATAGGAATCTTAAAAACACCAAGTGATTACTTAATGCAAGGCAAAAGTAATGCAGAAAACTTATACGAGAGCTTTCTGTATTACGTTTGACCTGCATTAAGCTACCACGTGCTTTACAGACCCCAAATTAGACCTCTTTTTGATGACCGCTTAAGACAGATTATACTGTATAGTAAAACTTTGAAAATCATCTTCACCAAAACCATTGAGTCAATTTGAGGGTTACTGTACAAACTATTTTTGTTTAACAATTTACATTGCAATTTTCATAAAGTAAAATCTCATTCTGGATAAAGCAGATGGTAGCTTAATGCAGGGGAACATATATAAAGAGCCCTGAATTAAGCAACTGTCTGCTTTTAGAGGCTCCTATGCTAGTTAATGATATGCTTATTTAAGAATACTCTGCTGTATGAGAAGTAATGGCATTAGGGAATATTTATAAGCTGATTTGTTTTTATAAAAGTACATGGGTGTTTAGGCCGTGACGGAGACTGTTGACTCAGATTTGTATACAGTGAACCCTCATTATGCCGGCAATCGTTACAATAGCACCCTCGTTATACCGGCAGTATGCATTGAAACAAAATTACAGTTAATTCTTTGGAACAACCACTGAATAAATAGGTACAATGCCAATAACACAGGTGATCGCTTAACGCAGAACACAAGAAATGCAAAAAGCTCCATAAAGGAGCTTTTTGCACTTCTTGTGTGTTCTGCGTTAAGCGATCACCCGTTGGTACTAGTTTAAACTGGCGGTTCCTTTCATATTGAAACTCGTTATAACGGCAACCTCGTTATACCAGCACAATGTCTGGAAACAAACACCTCCGTTACATGTATAATGAGGGTTCATTGTACTTTCATAAGCAAACAGGATATACCCTGATCAAACGGATTCTGAAGTTTGATCTTGGTTTATTCTGTTTGCCAAGACATCAACAGGTGTTTCTCTCAGGTAAAAGGGATAGATAAAACAACGGTGACTCATACGTCTATATTATATGCATGTCAAATGCATGTCAAAATCGTGACAAGCTTGTGCATCTTGTAAGACAGATGACACATTGCACTATATACTCCTTCAGTTTTAACAAAAAATGAATTAATTTTTTATGATAAACATCAAAAACAATTATGATAAACAGATAAAATAAAACCTTTGAATCCGGGAGTCGACAAACTGGTAGTTACAAACAGTGTATACCAAGATCAGAGAGCTTCCAAATGAGTCCTCTGATGAAAATAAGATAAGAGAGCTTCCAAATGAGTCCTCTAATTAGACCAAGGTAAGAGAGCTTCCACACGAGTCCTCTTATTAGACCAAGATCAGAGAGCTTCCACACGAGTTCTCTTATTAGATCAAGGTAAGAGAGCTTCCACACGAGTCCTCTGATTAGACCAAGATCAGAGAGCTTCCACATGAGTCCTCTGGTTAGACCAAGATGAGAGAGCTTCCACATGAGTCCTCTGGTTAGACCAAGATCAGAGAGCTTCCAAATGAGTCCACTGATTAGACCAAGATCAGGGAGCTTCCAAATGAGTCCTCTGATTATACCAAGATCAGGGAGCTTCCAAATGAGTCCTCTGATTATACCAAGATCAGAGAGCTTCCAAATGAGTCCTCTGGTTAGACCAAGATCAGAGAGCTTCCACATGAGTCCTCTGGTTAGACCAAGATGAGAGAGCTTCCACATGAGTCCTCTGGTTAGACCAAGATCAGAGAGCTTCCAAATGAGTCCTCTGATTATACCAAGATCAGGGAGCTTCCAAATGAGTCCTCTGATTATACCAAGATCAGGGAGCTTCCAAATGAGTCCTCTGATTATACCAAGATCAGAGAGCTTCCAAATGAGTCCTCTGGTTAGACCAAGATCAGAGAGCTTCCACATGAGTCTTCTGATTAGAATAAGATCAGGGAGCTTCCAAAGGAGTCCTCTGATTAGACCAAGGTAAGAGAGCTTCCACATGAGTTCTCTGATTAGGATTTGCATTTCAAAATTTGTCACTTAAAAAAGTTTCAGCTAAGTTTATCCATACCAGTACCGGTGGTCCAGCTAATGTGCGCGAATTAAAACATTTTCATGATTAACTCAGCCCTAGGCTGTGAGAACTGTTTAGATTCGTCTCCTTGAGTCTCTGTGTGTGACAAGTTTAGTGTTTGAGTACGCACCTTTATCACTGGTCTTTTATCTGTTGTTTTGCAGTACAGACAGATGTATTGCCGTTCAGTCTTTAACCCCTTCCCTGATAGTGGCGCATTTAAACACATTGCAAACAGAGAAGACTTAGATGTATGAGCCGTCAGACATGAGTCTGTTCTATTAGTATATTGGATAATAAAGAAATAAGTTTTTTAGTTTTTGTCATGTCTAAAAATGCCTTTGTTCATTGGCTATTACTTAAATTTCAGGCAATAAATATTCATGATCTCATGATTTTTTTATATAAATATCCATGAGGGGAATCGTTAAAGCATATAGAAAGTAGTTTTAACATATTAATTTCATCCAAACCGTTCGTGCAAGTGCCATCTGTACTGGGAATCGGTACTATTTTAGAATACAGTCAATGAGTATTTATGAAATGATACATTCTTGCATAATTATTCATGATGTACAGTAAAGGTTTATACCCCAACAAACCGTGGTTGCTTTAAGAACTTTCCCAATCAATTTGATATTCAGGCCTGGTGCCTATAGCACTTATTGAGACTGAGTACGAAATTGCACTGAGGCTCCTGATAAGTCAACTATTGACTAAAGCTTTTTTCGTTTGATTCTCAAAATTGTACTCAAATATTTGACTAAAAGTAAACATCTGGCCAATCAAATGCTGGAGTACTGATCTGTACTCAAATTCAATTCGTTTTATAGGCACCATCAGACTTCAGTTTTATTTCAAAATTATGCAAAGTCTCGCTTTATGCGAGAGGCAGTTATAACTACAATATGCTTTTACTTAGATTGACAATATTAAAAACTCTAAATATGCTTTAAACCTTTATACTTCTCAGAGGTCTTTGTTAATCCATACACTCATATTGATGCCTTTTGACGCCTTTGCAAAAGTCACCTGTTGAAACCATTGTGATAAATAGAGCATTTGCTCCTATAGGAGCAAATGCTCTATTTATCACAATGGTTTCAAACTACAAAATTCTGATAGTTTCCTTTTCTCTAGTTAATGCTCCTTTTCGGTAGATTTATTCAAAGAGGTTGTATCTGTAGCCTATGAGGTAATGGGTTAATAGATAAGACGGCTTCTGTTACAGTCATTTGCTTATGGGATAATATAGATACAATTATACAGTCACTGTCATAGCCAAACAATCATGTGTTCATATGCTGTAATGAAATATGATTACATGTAATATTGATAATGTCATAAAACGTTGTATAAATATTCATGAGGTCATGGGTCAAGAGATAATGTTAAAACTATTATTCATGATATCATTATTTACAGAAATATCCATTATGTAAAGTTTTTTGAAGGGAGTACGGATCTTTCTACATTACTTTTGCCCTGCATTAAGCAACCCTCCATTGTTTACAACTCCTATAGCAACCCTCCATTGTTTACAACTCCTATAGCAACCCTCCATTGTTTACAACTCCTATGTTCAATAAATGAATGGTCACTGAAGACTGATTCTACTGTATACGTTTAACCCTTTCGGCGCCAAATTTCTGATTGTCGTCTGCAAACCAATTTTGTTAAATCAGTCGGTTAAAAAATGAAATGAAATAAATAAATGTAAATTTCAAAGGAATAAAGTACCGATGTAGAAATATAGTTTGAGACAAAAAGTGGAATCCTTAATCAGACGCCGCCTTGTAAAGGCGGCGTCAGATCTGGGACTGCACTATTTGTCGTGGTGCATTTTTGCGACATTGGTGGTGAAAAGGTTAAGGACAGACACGGGTAGCATTTGTCTACATTTACAAACGCTAAATGTAGAAAGCAATATAATTATGTAGCTACGATATACTGAATGTTAGCGTGTTATATGATTGGCATAATTATTCGGGAACTAAGTACATGCAAATGGTTCTGTAAAATTCTCCCACGAAACATCTGTCTGCACCAAAATGTAACTGATATTTCTCTGAAATAATCTATTTTTTTTTTATTTTTTTGGTACGAACATTAAATCTATGTTCATATCCTCTGTAAGTGATAAGAGTTGCATCCCTTTGTCATACAATATGAATATTCTATCGCAGTGAAAATGTATTGTATATCATATTAGAGATATGATTTCAGTAGACAATGATATTACAATAAAATACAAATTGCACTTTAATCCTGCTAATCTCGAGTTACCTCACACTTAGAAACAGTTTCAATTGATATATGACGATGAATAACTCTGTAACCTGGGAATATGAAGCATATTTTATAAAGGACACCGCCACAGTCCGCACTCTCGTTCCAAATTACCTAATATTGAAGGAGAAATATAAAGGAAGGCACACATATATGTCTTAAAAAATTGCTAATATACTCGAGTACATAAATTTCGTATCACCGATGTTAAGATTTGAAAACATCCGATCAAGAGTAAATACTGACTATTTCTACTTTCAATGTAACCAAAATAACCATAGTGCTACTATAGGTGCCGTCTGATCATGGTCTGCTCTCCTTGCTTATGGAATAATATAGATCTGATTCTATACTTTCTACACTGCCAAAACAATACAATGTTAATATGCAATTTCGTTTTTTTGTTAATTAATAGTCATCATTTCATGGAGGAAAGGGTTGAAACGCAAACTTGTCTGACCAGAAACCTATAATAAAGTCTCGAGTATTTTCCCACAAAACCATATGATTTTACTGTTCCTTTGTTTTGTTTCTTCAAGACGACTTGTTAGGGTATTTAGTGCATGTATAAAAATAGCTACATGATTATTAAAACATTTAAGTTTACAAAATTAGATTGTACCTATATAGATCTGTCATAGGCATGTTGCATCATGTAAAAGAGAAATAAATGATTAAATGCATTCAAACCTGATTATTAAGGCAGGACATTAAATAGTTTTCGCTTGGATAAAGTCTAAAAAATATACGTAAATGTATGACTTTTTGTTTTTTATTAAAAACATTTTTTCCGGATTTTAGTAAAGCTGTTTTCTCAATATATGTACAGAAACCATGCCTTCAGAACAAGACACAAAATTAGATTGGTCAAAGGAAAATATCTAACACTTGATCAAATGCTATAAAGCTGAAAGTGTTGCCAAGAACATGACCGACATGCACATGGAGATAGAGAAGTGTTCCTAAAAACCACCCTGCAACAAACGGTTGACACAATACGTTGAATTAAAACATTAAGAATGTTTCCAAAGGACATGAATGCTTGAGCAATGTTTTATTTGACAAGAGAGATGTAATCCCCACATGCAATGTGTTAACGCTTTACTTCATACATACGTCTTTTAATGTCTTTGCAGACATTCTTAACACTTTAGTCCATAAATACGCCTTTCTATGCATTTTCAAACAGAGTAGACCCAGACCAGTTGACTCCTGTAAGAACCGTCTGGTCAGGATCTGCTCTGTTTTCTTATAAATAGTATAGATTATTATTCTACAGTTTCTGCCATGGCCAAAGTTCCCCATGTTCATATGCTATTTTAAAAACGAATCTAAGTAATATTCATGGCGTCGATGTTTCATACATGAATACATGCGTTGACAAGGTACCGGGTTAATACATAATTATCATGTACGTTTGGAAGGGTATACAGGCTGGTATGCCGTTGTACAGGCTAGTATACCGGAGTACAGTCTGGTATACATATGCACAGGCTAGTATGCTGTGTACAGGCTGGTATGCAGATGCATAGGTTGGTATGCCGGTGTAAGGCTAGTAAACCAGTGTACAGGCTGGCGTAAAGGCTGTTATATGGATGTACAGGCTGGTTAAACGGTGTACAGGCTGGTGTACCATTTATAGATTATCCTAGCCCTACCTCAAGAGCAAATCTTGATGCTCGAAACCATTATAATTAAATAAACGAACTCGTATGTAAAAAAGTGGTGAGTAATGATGATATCATTGTCGATGAAGTAAATATTGACAAAAAGACGGCTAAGACGATGACTACTACGACGATGCTAATGATGATTTTGGAGGTTAGAAATATAATTATTTTACAGTGTAACTGGTAAGTGCTGTATCGACTCAGCTCACAGCTTATGGGTACTCTCCATTTCCCATTTGTTTTACCAGAATATCGAATGATCCAATTTTGATTGACTTCTGCTTCTCTCTCAGCTCAGGTAATTGTCGTCCACTACGGTAAATTCAAGTAGGACTCTTTCACCAGTATATCTTAGGATAGTCTATATAGTTCTGGACCGGAATTTCCAAATTTCAAGAATCCATCATTATATACTTCTTCAACTGCAGTCTTGTGCAAACGTTGTTCTTCCTTTTATTCTATTGCTTTTTGTGTATTTTTTTTTAAGTTTTTACAAACTCCCTTTTTATCACTATTCAGGTAGATACCCTACTTATAAACTATCTTATAAACTCAATAGTAGGCATACCATGTATCAATAATTAAACCTTTTAATGGTACGGTAAAACCCTTCTATACCAGACGTTCAATTTAGTATAAATATCGGTCTTGGAGACAGGTGGCAGCTTAATGCCAATTACATGTGTTAATATTACCAACAACAAACCAATTACAGGTGTTACATATACCAACCACAAACCAATTGTATGTGTTACATATTACCAACAACAAACCAATTACAGGTGTTACATATTCCAACAACAAACCAATTGTATGTGTTACATATACCGACAACAAATCAATTGTATGTGTTACATATACCAACAACAGACCATTTACACGTGCTACGTATACCATGCCAGTATATGAGGGAACTGGTTAACTCTTTACCACAATATAAATGTGCAAAAATGTATCACTTCATGAATATTCATTGACTGACTTGTGGTACCTTAACCCATTACCTCATAGGCTATTTTAAGGTACAACCTCTTTGAATAAATCTACCGAAAAGGAGCATTAACCAGAGAAAAGGAAAATTTTAGAATTTTGCAGTTTGAAACCATTGTGATAAATAGCAAATGCTCTATTTATCACAATGGTTTCACAAAGTGACTTTTACAGAGTCGTCAAAAGTCGTCAATATGAGGGAATGGGTTAAGAAGGAAATGTTTGAATATGACAAAAATGTTAGAACCAGTTCGATATACGTGTAGTTCCATAAGCAAACAACAGATCCTGATCAGACAGTTCCTATTGGAGCTGCCTGATCTGTGTCTACACTGTTTGAAAAGGCACACAAGGACGTATCAATCAGGTACAGGATTTAAATTGTTGTTAGATTTGTTGTAAGCTGTCTCTGTAATGATTTATTGCCCTCATAAATCATTGCGCCACTAAATGTGTTGTGTTCTTTATTGCCGTGACATTTCATTTTTATTTCTTCTTCTCCTTCCTATACATAATTTCACGCCATTTCGCGCATCAATACAAACCTTTTCCGGGACTTTGAAAGTGCAAAATGTATATCTAGTGTTTCTGTACCTATAGTTTTTGTACGTTTCGTGCATAAATCTTGTTAAATGCACGACAGTATGCATGTTCATTGCATTTAACCGTTTCGGCGCCAAATTTCTATTTGTCGTCTGCAATCCAATAGTGTTAAATCATTCGGTAGAATCAGGAAATAAGATAAATAAATGCAAACTTCAAAGGAATAAAGCACAGATATAGAAATAGAGTTTGAGACAAATAGTGAAGTCCCTGATCTGGGACTGCACTATTTGTCGTGGTGCATTGTTGCGACATTGGCGGTGAAAGGGTTAAACCTTTACCTGATTGCATTTTAACGCTTTTTATAACATAACACGTGGCTTCAGCGTGACGTAACACTATCATTTATTTTTTGATAATCATGGGCATATATTCACTAGTGAATAACATTCGAACGACTGAATGACATTCGAACGATTCATACGCGCTGTCAAAACAAACAAACTGGCGGACGGTGGTCGACCTACCTGTCCACGATTGAGTCACGATAGATGGCAAAGGATTGTTGGCACTTGCGCCTTAATTTCGATAAAATAATACAAATTGTAATCGCTGTCAGGAATCATATACAAAATGTATGCCAAAAAAGACCTACCAGCTACTCTGACCCATACAATCCATTCTACATTTAAAATGCCTCCTCAACTTTGCATTTTCTTCACTGTATGTCCTTTTGTTTATGCAGATTTCTACTCATACAAATATCTCATCAATCAACAACAATAGTCATCTGAATCCAGCACAGCACAAACATATTTCAAATATGCTATACTCACTAACTCAGCTGATCGCGAAAATCTTCCTCCTGTTCCAACACATTTTATGCAGCAGTTCGTACTGAATCTTTTGTCAATTTCAAACATTTTCACTGAACTTGAATCGAGATTTTTTTCTCGGTGGAAATGTCCATGTCCATGTGTATACATACAACACTAATGAAGGGCTTAATATACCAAAACGAAGGCGCATTTCGAATCCCATTGACAGTGAGTGTCGGACGTGTTGGCGACTGTATGTAGGTCTTTATGTAAATGGCGCGCTTTACATAGACACATGTTGTGTACAATGACGTCATAATGTGACGTGTTTGTAACTATGTATGTCAAAACTGTAACTCAAAAATTATTTTGACGTGTTTCTGTATGTTTTTGTATCATAAACTATCACAGTTAAATTGAATACCAGATAGGTCTGAATTAGATCCTGGTTGATATGACAGTAAGTAAAAAATAAAGTTGGAATATTTGGACCTACTTTGTCCCAGTTACCTAGCGAACCTAATAACACCTTTCATTCATCATTTCTATATGTAAGGAGAATTTATAACAATCCACATTACTGCTGAAATATTGGCTGCAAATAACATTTGTGTGTGTTATGTTATAAATAGGATCTTGCATTCGTGTTCATGATTATTGGATTTATTAAATTCGTCTTTTTAAAACGATAAAAAACTCGCTAAAGCTCGTTTTTTATCGTTTTAAAAAGACCCATTTAATAAATCCAATAATCAAGAACACTCATGTAAGATCCTCTATACATCATACATACGCATTTCTGCGCCTTTCCTGAGTAGACCGATATTAGACGGCTCTTGTAGGAGCCGCCTGATCTGGTTCTACTCTGTTTGCTTTTGATATAATATATATAAGATTATACAGTTTCTGTCATTGCCAAAACTTCCAGTCCCCATGTGCCAGTATCAAAAAAATAATCTAATCCATATATATGATTACATTATTTCTTTGATGAATATTTATGGAGTAAACGGTTAATGTCTTAGCAAAGAAATGAAGATCAGTGAGATCCTGTTTGTTTATGGAGTTATATAGATTTGGGTCCATGCTTATAAAACTTTTTAATTGAGTCTGAGTTCGTTCTCAAGCTTTTGATTGGTCAGATTTGAGCTTGAGAACGAACTCAGACTCAACTAAAAAGTTTTATAAGCATGGACACTGGTTCTACCGGTTCTGCCAGGACCAATAAATCCTGGGATGATAGGCCGTCATAAAACATCAGCTAAATTATATTTTTGATGGCATTATTTCTCACTTGAATATGTATGAGGTAAAGAGTTAATGCGTGCTACTATTAATAAAGTTTCCATGTCAATTTTTTTTGCCGTTGTTTATTTGATATTCTTCTAATTTATGCAGGTAGTGTCAGGCAGTTCGTGACGGCGGGATGTCAGTGCAAATATCATGATGATATTGTTTTTTTGTATGAATTACCGACTATCAACCAACAAAAAATTGGTTGGCATTTTAACATTCACATTTTGTCACACAGAGGCACAGAGAGAGACACACATACAGGGAGAGACAGAGAGAGATACAGAGAGAGAAAGAGAGAGAGAAAGAGAGAGAGGCACAGATAAAGAGAGATAGAGATAGAGAGATAGAGATAAACAGAGAGAGGGACAGACAGAGACAGAGAGAGAGACAGAGAGAGACAGATAGAGACACAGAGAGACAGAGAGAGAGACTGAGAGAGAGAAGAGATAGACAGTTGGGGGGAGGAAGAGAGAGTATATCATATATATCATTATATAACATCTGCTAATAGATATTCTTGATACTTTTTTTCGCATAAATATTTATCAAGTAAAGGGTTAAAGAATCGAAAGAGACATGAACTTTGGTATTTTAACTTTATTATCGTGCCTGTGTTTGCCATAATCGTGTTTAAAATATACACTATAGCGAAAAATCAACGTATGAACAAAGCAAAGAAAAACTGTCAGTTACGTCCGACTCTAATCAGAGTTGTCGGTCCTACAAAGTTCTTCTTCATAAAGGCGCCCTGTATCCAGAGTTGTCTTTCCTTCGGAGAGCGTGTATGTACCAACGATGGCAACTCTTTGAAAAGAATGGTATTAATCCATTTACTTCCGCGATCCAGTCAGTAAGACATAGAGGACTAAAGCAGCAGTCACTGTTTACTCAACCAGCCGGTGTCTATTGTTTATACGAGTATGTGGTGTTCACTGTTCATACAAGTATGTGGTGTCTACTGTTTCCGGTGCCCACTCTGTATGAACAATGACTAGGTCACAAAGTTACCGTGTTAGCCAGGTTAACCAATTACCTAATTCGTTTACAGTTGAACATAACGGTAGTTTGAGTTACCCGATTTCTTATCTAGACACTTTCTTCAGTTCACAGCTTAATGCAGGTCTAAAGCAATGCAGAAAGCTCCAACAGGGACTGCACCAAACTGTCACACGTGTTTCTAGATATGCGTAGTAATACATTTTAGAGCAATTCTGTAATGTAAGTTTTGGAAGGACCGAACTTTAGTTCGAGTTATCCGAATTCGAGATAGTGTATTTATGCTATTTATCTATTCTTAATAATGGCATAAGAACTAAAGAATGTTAAGCAATATTTTTATAATGTCATATCAACAAAAGAATGTTTGGTCATGGCAGAAATCGAAGAATCAGCTCTTTATCATCTTATAATAAAGCACAGCTGATTCTAATCGGACGGCCCCGAGCCGTCTAAATTGGGTCCACTCTGTTTGCAAAAGCTTTAAAAGGCGCTTCTATCCAGATAAGGGTTAATGAGTAACTCTTTCCCTGTTCTATATTTAGGCCATTTTTCAGTACCTACTGAATATTCATTAACAAAATAGTTATAAAGAAATATGGAAGGTGGAACATTGTAGACATTTTAGAAAGTAAAGAAACAGATCTATCAAATTCTATTAGCAAACAGAGTAGACCCTGATCAGACGGCTCCTCTAGGAGCCGTCTGATCTGAGTCTACTTTGTTTGCAAATGCGTGAAAACACGTTTATATTAGGGGAAAGGGTTAAATAGATAACATAGAAGGAAAGACAACGCACGGTAGAGGACAGTTAACTGTACAACGGAACTATCAAGAGTTTATTGTTTATTGGATGGTGCTTTTGAGTTTTTAGTGGAACGTGTTTTGTCTGCTGTCTTGTTTTTGGCAGAACATCCTAATATTGCCTCATGTACTTCTTTCTTGGCCGAGAGCGAGACAACCGTGCTGGGTGCAGATATAATCGCCAGGTTCCATTCCAAAATTGGGTATGTGCACTCTGGCAACACCCATTGGTGTAATGATTTGCCCTTTCCGTTGAAATGCTCCACGGTGATTCCTTTGTAACCCTGTTTCGATGGTAGAGTGCCGCCTGTTTTCAGTCGATTGTTTAACTGAAATTAAGAAACAACATTTACAGGAAACTAGAATATAGTACAACCTGTCCGAACTTCAAGTAAATAAGAAATGAGAACTTTAAGGCAGCTGGCTGCTTATGAGGAAAGACCGCTCCAAAGTTTAACAAACATTGTAGACAAAGATAAATACAGTCGAACTTCAAGGGACCGTACAAATTAGTTCGAGATAAAAGATTTACGAGTCATCCGATTTCTAATCTGAACGATCTGTTAAAACCACAGCTTAATACAGGTCTAAAGTAATGCTGAAAGTTCCTGTAGGAGCTTTCAGCATTACTTTAGACCTGTATTAAGCTGCCACGTGTGTTTCTAGATATCTGTAGCGATACATTTTAGAGCAATTCTGTAGTGTTAGGTTTGGAAGGACTGGACTTTTTGTTCGAGTTATCCCGAAGTTCGAGTTATCCGAGTTCGAGATATCGAAGTTCAACTGTAGTTTGTCAGTATCTGTACAGCTTGCCACACATTAATTGTTAGCCAACGAAGCGAATTCTAATTTACATTTGCAAACAGCTTGGGTCATTGGCTGATACATGTACATTGCTTATACTTTGTGCCTAGATTTGATAAGTCTTCGTTGTGTTATGTCTTTGGTATATTAACTCTTTTGGCGCCATATTTAAAAGTGTCGTCTGCAATAATAATTTCATATTAAATATAATTCTGAACTAGATAATAAAGGTATATTAATATAACATTTGTTTTTAAAAACCTGTATGCTTGGGCTAAAATAATACAGAAAACAGTGAAGTCCCAGGTCAGATGCCGCCTTTTCAAGGCGGCATCTGACCTGGGACTGCACTGATTTCAATGGTTCCAACAGGCGACATTGGCGCCGAAAGAGTTAAGCAAAGTTTATATAATATATTAAACAAATGGTGAACTTTCAAACCTATTTGAATCCGCGGTCTCAAACTTAGACTCAAATGTAGTGACTGTTGGCACTGGTCCCGTTATAAAACACGAAAGTTGGAATCTGGATTCATTCTCAAGCATAAGACTATAAGAGTTTATTCAAAATCTGATTAGTCAGATGGCCCGGGGGTTATTTAATTTCTTGCTTAAGTCTGAGATCATTCTCAAGCTTCTGACCAATCAGATACTTGAGAATGATCTCAGACTGAGATTCGGAGGTTTTATTACCTTGGACCATGGTTTAGAATGAATCAGGCTGAAGCGAACATATCTATAACCTCACATTTGCGTAGACATAAACCCATAATCTGCGGAATTATTAAAACTGGTCCCTTTCCTTTCAGAATATTAATTAACATTTATCAATTTATCAACGCCTTTCACGCGCTTGCAAACAGAGTAGATTCAGATCAGACGGATCCTGTAGAAGCCATCTGATCAGGGTCTGCTCTGTTTGCTTTTGACATGATATAGAACTCTACAGTTTTTGCCAAAGCAAATAATTCCCTTGAAAAATTTAGACTATAAAACTTGAGCTGATACATATTCATTTTTACATGAATATTGAACAGGTATAAACCTAAGCTATCATCTGCCTCTACGACTTGGAATTAAATTTCTTTTTGGTGCTCGCATTTGAATGTTTTAACTTGATATCCGTTATTTAACCCTTTGCTCTATAAGTACATCTTTCTAAGACTTTACAACAGAGCAGACACGGGAATCGTCAGCTGTTCTGTTTGCTTATAATATTACAGTAAAACCTCTCTATAACGGCTACTAAATTACATCAAGTAGTTTGTGTTAAAGAGGAAGTCCCTACAATGATCGCATATTTTCAATAATATCATAACACTTGGTATTTGTTATGCTCTATCATTATTATGAAGGTTACCAATTTGAACTTATATCGAAAAATGCCCCTGTAATACAAATAAACCGATTTCATCAATACTGATATTTTTTGTTCTACAACACAATATTATCGGCCTTTTCCGTTAAGTTCTTCCGCGTTTTGCCGATGATCACCCGATCCCTCCATTGTTTACGTAATAGCTTTCTCGGAAGTGGTCGGAGTATCACGAATAGGGCGAACAGTTACGAAACTAAAACCCAACCCGAATAAAACTGTAACATCGGGGAGTAAAACCGGGACCGGTTGTAGGTGGCGGTGGTCTAGTGGTAAAGCGCTTGACTATCAGTCCGGAGGTCCGGGGTTCAAATCCCGGTCCCTCCCGGAACTTTCAGAGACGCTTTTCCGTGTCTCCCACCAGCACATCCTCTCCACCCAGGGGTTAAAATGGGTACCTGTGAGGGTCACTCGCCGGGACTGCGGCTGCATGATTGCGCCATATGTTAGCAGTGCTCAATATTGTAGGCTAATGACTCAATGACCAGGGGAGTAAATGTACAGTCGGCTGAACGGTCATTCGGACTGAAAGTAGACTATAACTAGGTACTTTACTTCTTTTTTTTTTTATATAAAAAGCGTCAAATGTAGGGACATCCCCTTTAAAGGCAGGTGGCTGCTTAAAGCAATGTGAAAGTAAAACAGAACGCTCCTATAGGAGCGTTCTGTTTTACTTTCACCTTGCTTTAAGCAGCCACCTGCACTAAAAACCAACTAATTAACACAATTTAATGGCCGTTATATCGAGGTTTTACTGTATAGATATGATTCTATAGTTTCTGCAATGGCCTAACAGTCCTGTGTACACGTGCATTTAAAATATTTAATCTAATTCATAGTCATACTGTCCTTACTTTTTAAATGAATATTCATGGAGTAAATGTTTAATAATGCCGCTCCTTAATTGCAGACATATGACTATAGACGTTCACCTGCGTATAAAACAACCGATGTTTTCCCAGAAGAAGCATCTGAGAAGGACCACATACCCACAGGTTAGCTGGAAGGAATCCTACCAAATTTCATATAAGGTAAAATATAAATTGAACCCAGATTTATGCTTAATTAATTATATCAACCCTTACGGTGCTAGACGCGACATAAATTTGAAAACTGCTTGGGCCGATGCAAGACGCCGAGTCACTTGGTAGCGTATTTCATAAGGCCACAGGTTGTTTGTCGAGCCACTTGGTAGCGTATTTCATAAGGCCACAGGTTGTTTGTCGAGCCACTTGGTAGCGTATTTCATAAGGCCACAGGTTGTTTGTCGAGCCACTTGGTAGCGTATTTCATAAGGCCACAGGTTGTTTGTCGAGCCACTTGGTAGCGGTATTTCATAAGGCCACAGGGTTGTTTGTCGAGCAACTTGGTAGCGTATTTCATAACGCCACAGGTTGTTTGTCGAGCCACTTGGTAGCGTATTTCATAAGGTCACAGGTTGTTTGTCGAGCCACTTGGTAGCGTATTTCATAAGGCCACAGGTTGTTTGTCGAGCCACTTGGTAGCGTATTTCATAAGGCCACAGGTTGTTTGTCGAGCAACTTGGTAGCGTATTTCATAAGGCCACAGGTTGTTTGTCGAGCCACTTGGTAGCGTATTTCATAAGGCCACAGGTTGTTTGTCGAGCAACTTGATAGCGTATTTCATAAGGCCACATGTTGTTTGTCAAGCAACTTGATAGCGTATTTCATAAGGCCACATGTTGTTTGTCAAGCAACTTGGTAGCGTATTTCATAAGGCCACATGTTGTTTGTCAAGCAACTTGGTAGCGTATTTCATAAGTCCACAAGTTGTTTGTCGAGTAACTTGGTAGCGTATTTCATAAGTCCACAGGTTGTTTGTCAAGCAACTTGGTAGCGTTGTAGGCCACAGGGTGTTTGTCACTCGGAATAAAGTTTCTAATCGAAGAAGATAAATAGTATACAGTAAAACCTTTCCATAACGGCCACTAAATTGTGTTAATTATCTGGTATCTAGGGCAGGTGGCCGCTTAAAGCAAGGTGAGTATAGGAGCGTTCTGTTTTACTTCCACCTTGCTTTAAGCAGCCACCTGCCTTTAACACAAAGTACTTGATGTAATATAGTGGTCGTTATAGAGAGGTTTTACTGTAGTAGAGGGGTTTGAGAAGACGTTTTTCCAGCAGCAGGATAAAGGTTAAATAATCTCTGAACCCTTTCAATGCGGGACACGTGCGCACTGCTATTTGCCAAAACAGTGTAGACCAAGATCAGAGGGCTCAAAGAGGAGTTCGTGATTCAAAATCTTCTAGCAAGTTTAACCCCCTTTCAGAATTGTTAATCCTTTAATACTGACTGGACAATATAGTTAAACAGTGATGGACTATTTAACTTGAAAGAAATAACCTTTTACTCGATACAAATGCCTTTTAAAGTCCCTGCAAACCGTTGACTTGCTGTTTATACAGTTCCTGTGATAAAATTTGTTTATTGGCTAATATGAAATGATTAATTCCTATGTTTATTGGCTAATATGAAATGATTAATTCCTCTGTTTATTGGCTTATATAAAATTATTAATTCCTCTGTTTATTGCCTAATATGAAATGATTAATTCCTCTGTTTATTGCCTAATATGAAATGATTAATTCCTCTGTTTATTGGCTAATATAAAATGATTAATTCCTTTGTTTATTGGCTAATATAAAATGATTAATTCCTATGTTTATTGGCTAATATAAAATGATTAGTCTCATTGTTTATTGGCTAATATAAACTGATTAATTCTTTTGTTTATTGGCTAACATAAAATGATTAATTCCTTTGTTTATTGGCTAATATAAAATGATAAAGTCCTGTGTTTATTGGCTAATATAAAATGATTAATTCCTATGTTTATTGGCTAATATAAATGATTTCAGTTGGTGAATATTTATAAAGTCAGGAAGTCTTGTTTAAGCCCAACAACCACAGCAGTGTGGGCAGGACTGTGATGCGTTTCTTAAGCAATACGTTGTCATTTTCCCTTGAATTGAATACTTTGAATACTTCAGATCTTTGTAATTTTATATACTAACATGGTTGACCATCATGAGAGCTCTCCTAAAGGAGCCACCTGGGTCTACTCCGTTTGAAAAGGCGTTATAGACATATATATGGAATGAACAGTTAGGGGTACCTTTCCATGGCCAGCATTGTTGATCAGTTTAATTATCTTTTCAATTCTCGCCGGATCCTGGTGTTTACTGTCTGGGATTATCCAGACTGGATCCTTTCTTCCGCTGAACATATGTAGAGTGATTTTATACTTGTCATCTTTGCCCAGGGCTGAAAATAAAACAATTTGAATGATTGAAATCTATACAGTAAAACAGAGAAACAGATAACGATGCGTACTTAAATACTAAAATCGTTCTCTTGGAGACGATTCTAAAGAGTGGTCACAACATAGGCTTTGGTGGAGATATAAAAGATATTCTTGAAAATGTTTCAATGTACGCAATTCATCTGGACCCCCGGTAAGACCTCGCTGATCCGAACACTGGGATATGCATCTTGTTGTGCCTAGCGCTGGGTGAACGTAATACAGGGAACTCGCCGTTCATTGAGCACTTGCAAACGAAGCAGACCAAGATCAAACAGCTTCTGTAGGAGCTGCATAGATAGGGTCGGCTCATTCTGCTTAAATAATGTCATAACCTGATTCTATACTGACAGTCATTGTTTATTTTTGTAACACTTTAGTTAATTTTCATAGAGGCATATATTTGCCAAGCAAAGGGTTACAGGGAAACCAACTGATTGATTTTTTTCGAGCAAATCTCTTTCAATATATCGGTAGATTTGAAATCAATTTGTATTTGACTGAGTGTGATTTTTTCATAAACACACTCATGCAGGCCTACCATTAACATTTTCCGCGTCAAATTATTTTCGTCTACAAACATTGCCGTTTGTTTTAAGTTTCAAGCGCACTTTCCTTCAACTGTTTCTCAACAAGACATTTGTTTGGGTCATTATTGGCGCCTCATCCGGATACAAAGTGTTTGTAAACGTGATGAGAGATTCGTTCAGTGTCGCAGGCCCCATGAGTCGTTTTCTGGCGACCAACGGTACTTCACGGTACATGTGTTTCGCTGCGTCTGACGCTCCTAAGATGCGTAAATTTAATATTTTTTTACGAATAACTTCTTTATTTCTCCACCGAGCCCTATGTTTTGACCACTTTTAAGAATTGTTTGAAATAGGGTTTGGTGGAGAAATTATTATTTTAGTATTTGAGAACGCAGCTTTTATCTGTAGCTCTGTCCTACTATATGTACAGTAAAACCTCTCTATAACGACCACTAAATGTGTTAATTAGTTGGTATTTAGAGCAGGTGGCTGCTTAAAGCAAGGTGAACGTAAAACAGAACGCTCCTATAGGAGCGTTCTGTTTTACGTTCACCTTGCTTTAAGCAGCCACATGCCTTTAACACAAAATAATTGATGTCATTTAGTGGCCGTTATAGAGAGGGTTTACTGTACTTGCAAAGACAGATAGCAAGACGATGGTCAGTCAGCCGTCTATTGACCGTTTACGCCATAAGTACGCCTTGTATACCTTCGCAAACAGAGTAGTGCCAGACCAGACAGCTCCCTTTGGAATTGTCTGATCTGTTTCTACTCTGTTTGCTTTTGTTACAGAAATGATTGCCCTTTCAGCAATGGTTGTCCTTATTTTATATTTTTACTACATTAATTAAATAATTATTTATGATGGGCGGGGTCATGCATGAATATTCATGAAGTAAATGGCTTAAATATACACTTGCACCTGCTCATTTCTTCATCATAGTAACGTCATCAAATGTAATTTATTAATACAACAGGATTTAAAACAAGCAAAATCTAACCAAATATCAACATTCTCGTATAATGTAAAACGAACCACCGGCGTGTCTCCGTGCTATTTTCCCGTGCTAACATTGCAAACACCCAGATTCAGGGCACATATACCCATGTTGCGTTATTTAACCCTTTCGGCGCCAAATTTCTAATTATCGTCTGCAATCGAATTTTGTGAAATCATACGGTAAAATAAAGAATTGAGATAAATAAATGCAAATTTCAAAGGAATAAAGCACAACTATATGGAAATAGAGACTGAGACAAAAAGTGAAGTCCCTGATCTGGGACTACACTATTTGTCGTGGTGCATTTATGCGAGATCGGCGGTGAAAGGGTTAATGTATTTACGGAATAAGCGATTCTTTTAAAACTTTTAGCAGTATTTTGATTTGTTTTATACTCAGTTTTTATCAATATATATATAAACAAGCAAATGACTTACCAGTGTGATCGTGCCTATGTCCGGGGGCCCCAGATGCCAGAGAAAGGGCACAGCAACAAAATAATCCAAAAAGTAGTGGGTTCATTTCGTAGTTTGGCGAAAAGTCTGTGTGTTAGCTGTTTCTGAATTTCTAAATAGTTAAACAAGATCAAAGATCAAACTTTTACTTATTTCGTTGCACACAAATAGCCCACACTTAGCTTCTCGTGCTCATTTGTGTACCCTCTGAGAAGCTAACTTGGGCAGTTCCAGAGCCTATTCAAGTAAAGTACGAACTGACGGGCGTTTTTCCGAACGTTTTTCACCTGGACTGGATAAGATCATATATGTTCTAAAGTGTCGTAAAATTATGATAATAAGTAAATATTACGACGTGTGACACATCCCCGAGAAAGCAGCCTACACAAAATTAACGTCACAACCAATGGGTGTTTTTCCAAATGTCACGTGACAATACACTGTAATCACGTGATTGATGTATTCGTTCGTACCTGTCATTAAGCTGTCTTTGTTTATGAGTAATTGTATTAAGTGTTGGCAGATGTGTTAAGCCCGTTTTGATGTGCTTTTTTTGCTTCTCGGATACGTTGATTCAAAGATATAAGGATCTGTTCTTACTTCACATGCAAACTTTTAAATGATAGAAATGTACCGGCCTTATATGCAAAGTGTCTGGACGAGATCGGACCCTCAGTCGTTTGTTAAATGCAGAACACGGGCAAAATAGAACACAAGTACATGTATATTCAAGCAGACTACAATTGATTTGCATACATGCACCGAGCGAGGTTGAAGTTTTACACATAATGTTTGAATAAAAACATGATGCAAAACATCAAAGCGCACATATTACTGAATAATAATCGAACACGTAAAATATAGTACAGCCAGAGATGTCTGTGTTATCCCCCCCCCCCCCACAAAGAAAACAATGTCCCTAGTAACACAACACATATGCTTCAGCTTCATCCCGGGCTCCTTAAATCCCTCCAAACATTGCAGATACTTGAAGTAACTCAGTGTGTATGCAAACTAGCTCAGTGGTAATACAGTCCCGAGTCCGAGTCTCAAGTCATTCTAAACCATCAGATTGGTCAGACTTTGAGCAATCAAATGCCTTGGAATGAAACCTACCCAGGATAAAAAAATTACAACCTCGAGACCTGGTCGTGCTTCTGTTCGAAAAGGCAGAAGATAATTTTGATAACGGAAGCAGATAAAATCTTGCAAAAGGAAAATACATGTAATAGCTTAGCACTGTTGAGGTAATCCAATTAGGCTGTGTAGGAGATGGCCGGTAATTTTGCCGAGTGACTCGGCTTCTCGCCAATATCAAACCTGTTTATCACCCAGGTTTTGTTAATGCAGAGACGAAAGGATTAAACCTTTACCAAAATGAGTACTTATGTTAGAAATAATGACAATAGGAATATTACATGTAGATTAATTTAGCTGATTTAAAAATAAAAGTAGCCCTGGCAGACACTGAAACACCAGAGCTATATCATTTTATAAGCAAACAAAGCAGACCCTGATCAAACGGCTCCTACATGAACCGTCTAGTCAGCATCTACTCTGTTTGCAAAGGTGTTAAAAGGCATGTCACTAGAAAAACAATTAACTATTGCTTTTTAAACATGGTGGAGAGGAAAAATCATTGGTCAGACGACAAGTTGTACAGCGAAACAACGCTGGCGTTCAGTAAATGTCGTCTGCAAAATTGTTGTATGAAAACTTTTTCCCTTAACCCTTTCGGCGCCAAATTTCTAATTGTCGTCTGCAATCAAAGTTCAGTAAAATAATGCAGATTTCAAATGAATAAAGCACATATATATAGAAATAGAGATTGAGACAAATAGTGAAGTCCCTGATCAGACGACGCCTTGAAAAGGCGGCGTCGGATCTGGAACTGCACTATTTGTCGTGGTGCATTTATGCGATTGCGGCGGTGAAAGGGTTAAATATACAGCCAGAGTATCAAATAGTTTGGATCTTAAAGAGACGATGAGTTATCCGGTGTCTCATCCGGATCCAAACAATTTGAATGTTTTTGACGAATACGTCGCTAACATGCAAAAGGCCGATGACGCTGACAAGGTGTACATCCGTTGGGCGATTATGTTCGATGCGTAAGAACAAGACGATGACGTGTTAGGTGTCTCTTTTGATGTATTAGCAGTTTACTCTTTCCCTGTTGAATATTCATGTAAGATATGTTGAGGTCATTAATATTTATTAGCTTAAGTTTTTATAATGGCAAAAGTACATTTACTCTTTTAATATTTGTAGAAACTGTAGAGTCAGATAATTTCATAAACAAACAGTGCAGACCCTGATCAGACGGCTCCAATAGTAGCTCTCTGATCTGGGTCTACTCTATATGCAAAGAGGTGATAAGACGTTTATATGAAAAAATAATAAACCTAAACAGTTTGAATGCTAAATAGTCAAACTGGAATGTTTAGTCAGTGCTTAAATATAGAAACAATTCAGAATGACGGGATTGAATTTGCTAGAGGAATTTGAATGACAAATAGTGTACACTCTGATCAGAGGGCCCCTCCTCTAGGAACCCTCTCATATGGGTCTACACTGTTTGCAAATGCCAGTACACTTATTTCCCGCATTCAAAGGGTATGCATGCTGGAACCAATTTGTGCAGCACAATAAAGATTCACCCAGATGAGACGACGCGTAAATAAAATCAAAGGACAGAAAGGCCTGAGAGTCGACTCGCTCAGTATTTGTTTTTGGATTTGTTTTGTACATGTATGCGGAAGTGGACATACAAGATTTTTGCAAAAGTAGTCATTGCGAATATTAACGTATTGTAATGGGTACAACGTTCGATTTAATTATTAGACTTGGTAAATAAATGATGCCAGGCACCTACGAAATGTTTGGTAAAGAAAATTGGACAATGTTATTCTCCATGTCTGGAACACTACGGAGGAATCTGGCAGAGAATAGGTAAACCCCTAGCCTGTTTAGCACAATAACGGTTATTTTCAGTGTGTGTTAACATCGATGGAAGATTTTTTTCTGTTCGGACTTATCAATATTTGCTGCATAAAGACAAGATTTCCACGATAGGCCTTAATTTATCATATGGATATCAATACTGATTTTTACTCAACTGGGCGATAGGATATATACTTAATGTACGCGACTCTCAAGAACATTGGAAAGGATTGTGTGAATTCACCTTGTAAATATGCACATACACCAGTTAGTGTTCCTGAACATCAATGTTCAGGAAGAACTCTAGGTCAGCTTTTTAAGAACAGATGTTCAAGTTCAAAGAGACTCGTGCAAAATCAAGGTATAGGGTATGCGATACTGGGTTACGTATGATGTACAAAGACACTGAGTCATATATTCCGAATTGCTGAACATGCTTTTATAAGATTGTATTGCTTTTTTATTTTGCAAAACAGATTTCAACAAGATGAATTTGTGAAACACTATGCTCCGGGTGGCCATTTTGATCTCTATGACATAACGTTTGATCTGACCTGGCTCAGATTAGCATATGCATATTAAGTATTACAAATGGGACACGTATACCAAGTATAAAGTGTGGTTTAAAAGTTAGAACCAATGGTAAAGTTGCTAAAAAACACAAACAGGACAAAAACAATAGGTACCCAATCTTCGACTCCAATGACATAAGGGATATGCGATACTCAGCCATGACAAAATTATCCTGGCAAGAAACAAGAGGACCATGGTGACCCTTAATCGCTCACATGAGTTCTAATGCACACACATCAATGTGAGGCACCCATATTCAAAATGATTCGAACAGTCTTAGAAGAGGGTCACCTAAGAAACTTATATACCAAATAATAATCAAATTGGCCGAATGGTTTTGGAGAAGAAGATTTACAAAGTATTACCGTATATTGACATTAGGATTATTGACGGCGTCCGTGACCGCCGCGGACCGGAATTATTTGAACAGAGTAGGCCTTATCCCGATAATATATATGCTAAACAAACGTCAAATGGACCGAATGGTTTTGGAGAAGATTATTTTCAAAATTCTACTATACAGTAGTACCTGCCACAAGCGGTCATCAAAATTAGGTCTAATTATTGGTCTGTAAGGCAGGTGACAGTCTTATGCAGGTCAAAAATAATTCAGATAGCTCCTATATGAGCTTTCTGCATTACTTATACCCTGCATTAAGCAACCTGTTTTAACACTCATATATTCAATACATGAATGACCGCTTAGGACAGGTTCTAATATATAGCCACTTTAGGACAATGGCCACGCCAATGTCAATCATGTTAACCGACGGACCAGTATAAATCTTCGTAGAGGGTCACACCAGCAGCATATACAGTAGAACCTACCTGATAATGGTTGAATGGTTACATGATGTGATTCTAGAGTGTAATGATACATTGATCTATCGATGCATTGCGATAGTAACCGCGGCGATATCAATGCTTTGTTTGTGAAACTAAATATCGATGGATATCGGCGACAATGTTTTAGAATATCGATAGTTTTCATAGTTAAAACATATGAAGAAGGTAGTGATCTAATTGATTTAAACCGTTTATCAAAACATTTCAAAACTGACATCAACTGTCACCGTGGTTAATAGTAACGTATTTTTGGACTAACCCCACCCAATGCCATTCTTCTTTTCAAGGTTCGCTGGATGATGCAGACATAACAGGGCATTGAATTAAACAAATTACTGTGTTATAATTTGAAAACATATTCGAAGAATTTAATTAACAGCGATTCCGTGACATTTGCCTTGCACATAGCATGTGAAAAATAATGTTATTTTATGAGGGTGATTATACCAAGCCAAAAATGTCGACGAGTAAACATGATTTCGAAATGCTTTCCCAAATAAATGTGAAGAATTGTCATCATGGAAACATTTTAGGTGTAACAACAATAAACATACTATTTTAACCCCTTCACAGCCAGGCACTTTTCTACTCGATACATTGTCACTGTTTCAAGTTGAATTGAAAGCAACAATATTCACCGTTAAAGACATGTCTGGCATGTTCGGTAGTTGACAAAGTCCTATTTTCTTCAAATGTCTTATGCTCCGATACAGTCATACTAGAAAGCGTTATTAGTAACTTCACCGAACAACACACGCCTAAATTGACAGAATTCAGAAATTAAAAACGAAAATTTAACTGCCACGGAAATAGAGAAATAAGCCTAGCCCCATGTCCCGCTATTCGCGACCTAGCTCGCATTGACAAACACCTAAGATCCAGATGAGACTCTGAGTAACTCGACGTCTAACCAGAATCAACTGTTTGACACTCTGTCAATAGTTACTTTATCTCGACGTCTAACCAGAATCAACTGTTTGACACTCTGTCAATAGTAACGGTATCTCAACAGCTTGATCGAAGTGAAAGTAATCAAACTTGCACTAGATCCAAATTTGAGCAGACAATTCAGAGCTCCAGATAAGATGCGTAGATTGAAATATTGGAAAGAATAATTCCTTTATTTCTCCGCCAAACCTTTACTGTGACCACTCTTTAGAATCGTCTCTTCGAGACGATTTTAAAGAGTGGTCACAGTTTAGGGTTTGGTGGAGAAATGACACTTCTTTTAGTATTTGGGTAGACACCCATATCTGTAGCTCTGGATATTATTTTGATCAAAGTTGATCATGCGGCTACTCTTTTTGAAAGACACCAAAACTGGGTCTATATGAGGTAAATGCTTAAAAGTATATATTAACTTTTAATAGCTTGTTTTAGCAACATGTTTTGAGTGATGGTCCGACCAAAGAAGGCTAATGAAAAATATTTATATCCAATACCACTTAACACCTTATTGCCATGCTGTTGTATTCACCATTGCCCTGCTGCAATGGTGCAATATTTGCTTTCTGCCGATTCGTTCGAGATAACAGGGAAATAATACCACGCAGTGTATCACAAAGTTATGAATGTACATTGCATTTTTTTGTTTTCCTAAATAGTAGTAGAGAAAATGCTGCAATCGAATACGAGTGACGGTCGGGCGGACGGACGGACGGACACATACAGTGATGGCATACACCGCTTGCTCAACACATAATTTCGTCCATCATGCAGATAAGACTCCACTTCAAAAACCACAAAGGCGAATTCCTGGGTCCAAGGTTATAAAGCTTCTGAGTCTGAGATCATTCAATCCGATACTTGATAATGATCTCAGATTCAATCAAGAAGCTTTCTAACCTCGGAGCCAGATAACCTTGGCAAACATTTTGGATCCTGATTAGACAACAATACGGAGCATTCCCTGACTTGTGATGGAACCACACGACAAGCAGTATCTGTACATTAGACAACGATACGGAACATTCCCTGACTTGTGATTGAACCACACGACAGGCAGTAGCATTGCCTGACTTGTGATGGAACCACACGACAAGCAGTACCGGTATCTGTACATTAGACAACAATACGGAACATTCCCTGACTTGTGATTGAACCACACGGCAGGCAGTAGCATTGCCTGACTTGTGATAGAACCACACGACAAGCAGTATCTGTACATTAGACAACAATACGGAGCATTCCCTGACTTGTGATTGAACCACACGACAAGCAGTATCTGTACATTAGACAACAATACGGAGCATTCCTTGACTTGTGATAGAACCACACGACAAGCAGTATCTGTACATTAGACAACAATACGGAGCATTCCCTGACTTGTGATGGAACCACACGACAAGCAGTATCTGTACATTAGTGATTAGACAACAATACGGAGCATTCCCTGACTTGTGATGGAACCACACGACAAGCAGTATCTGTACATTAGTGATTAGACAACAATACGGAGCATTCCCTGACTTGTGATGGAACCACACGACAAGCAGTATCTGTACATTAGACAACAATACGGAGCATTCCATGACTTGTGATGGAACCACACGACAGGCAGTATCTGTACGTAAAACACAAACACAACCCTTCGGTGTTAACACATGCCTGTAAGGCTTACAGGCTATGTACATGTACGTAAAACACAATCCTTCGCTAATGACACATGCCTGCACGTTAGATATAAGCTTGTGACATGTAACGATTCTTTAGACATAAATTTACGTAACATGTTCAGTGTCGCAGTTCCCTGAGCTCCAAATCACCCAATTCAGTATCGCGGTGCCCTAGACCAACCTTAGGCAAAACAATGTTTTTCAGTAAGGCATTATGAGGCACTATGTCTCGTCTTACTCCTCTGCAAGTTGAGGCGTCACATATTGTCTTTTTTCGATGATACTGATTGAGTGTTTAAACCTTCCCTGTTCTATGTTTATTCCGTATTTCAATACCTAGCCTACTGTATACTCATGGGCGAAATAGTTACAATGAAATATGGAAGGAGGAACATTGCAGTCATTTTAGAAAGTAAAGAAACAGACCTAACAATCAGAACAGACCATGATCAGACTGCTCCTATAGGAGCTGTTTGATCTGGGTTTACCCTGTTTGCGAATGCGTGAAATTGCTTTTGTATATTAAGGAAAGGTTTAACACACAGCTCTGCCATGGTTGGACATAATAATTAGACAGTGAAACGGTTTCGTCAAGGTTGGAAATTGATAATTGTGTTTTAGATATAAGCTCACAGCTTCACCATCCATGGTTTGAAACTGATTATTGTGTAAGGTATAAAGTAACAGCTTCCCCGTGGTTGAAAAGTGATTATTGCGTTTTAGATATAACCACACAGTTTCTCCAAGATTTAAAACTGATAACTGGCTTAAACATATTTTCATTTCCTGTAATTTACAACATGCATAGATGTGCAGAGTATCTAAGGAGGATTGAGTAAAAGCTGGAAGTTGTTTTAAATGCCTCTTCTTGATAACTTCAAATACTTCACAAAATCAGTTGTTCATCACTATGAAAGATGAATATAAGTGACACATGAAAATTACAAACTTTACCAATTTATTTTCAAAATATAATAAATGCTTGAAATATTTGTTGAAACGAGAAAGAAAACAGATTTCATATGAAAACGAAAGGAAGATAATGAAAGGATTGGAATAAGAAATAAGAGTCTGTGGAGGATACATACCTTTTCGCGCAACAAGTTACTTAGTCCAGTTGAGAAGATACAGATACCTTTCTGATTCATTAGTAATTTTATTTAGACCCGAGGGTTTGGTTTTTACAATGTATTGTTGAACTGCATATAATATTTGAGATTTCATTTCAACTGACAGCTTTAGATATCCGATTAGCATACTTTTATAGTTTGTTCTACAGAGGGGTTGATTCTATTAAAGAGGTCATCCCCACCTTCATTATAGAGTGGACATAAAAGTAGATAGCGTTCAGTACTTTCGACATTACCGCAACGACATAGAGGAAAATATACAGTAGAACCTGTCTTAAGCGGCCATTAAAAAGAGGTCTAATTATGGGTTTGTAAGGCAGATGGAAGCTTAATACAGGGTAAATGTATTGCAGAAAGCTCCTATACATGTCCTTTTCGACTTCCATATAAAAGGGGCGTCCTACATTGGTTCGGTTTCTAAAGCTATTGGCAGATCTAGAGTGACTTTAAAAACCTAAGTTCCATATGTTTATATGTTCAAGAGTTTCCCGTCCCGTTTCATTGTATAATTCTCGAAGTGATATGAGTTTAGTTTTTCTCAATTGTAGCTGCCTCATGTTTCCTGTCAAAAATAAACTTTAATTTTAGCATAATATTTATACGTGGCCATGATTTCGATTTTATAATGTGAAATTACCAGCTTCCGTTGTTAGTAACAAGACCGCCTAGATGTATAAGAGAGAGAGAATCTCGGAGATAACTCGGTTCAGCATCGATACATATTCTGTGTTATTACCAGCCCCGTTCTTGTCCATTCAATACGTGTTTAGATTCAGTAGAGATGTTACAGACTGGTGTCGTCCGGCCTTGTCTTCGGCCCAACTACATTTTATGCCTGCAATAATCATTTGTTGATTCCTTCCAGAGAGGTATGATTTAGAAAACCACGCTAGAGCAATTTATCCCATTGACTATTGTTATAAATAGAGAATTCTGAACACGCGAAATAATCACATAGGGTGTATTAAACATTTGAATACAGTAGAACCTTTCTTAAGCGGCAATCAAAAAGAAGTGTAGTTGTGGGTTGTAAGGTAGGTGGCAGCTTAATACAGGTCAAAAGTAATGTAGAATTCTCTAGGAGCATTTTGCATTACTTTTGTCCTGCATTTAGCAACCGCCTGTTTTAAGACGCCTATGTTCAATAAATAAATGGTCGCTTAAAACTGGCTCTATTGGACAAGTACATAATTATCTTGATCTGAATTCCTCCAATAAAAAGCGTGCAACAGTAACCTTGCTGGTCCTGTTATAGATTGTCGACAAAACCAGGTCATGTTTACAAAATAAAACAGTATCGCTGTCATATTATATTTGAGCTCTTTCGTTTTGTATACACATTTCCGCGATCTTATTTGACGCTTAATGAACGAAGTAATCTAAGGAAGTTCCCATGGTGTAATCGAACGTTTTCGTGGCTTACAAGGCGTACATATCAAGGTCATCGTCATTCAAATCCGTCACCATTGCATTATACTTGCATTATGCATTATATCAATTAGAGATAATGAATTTCCATTGAATGGTGTTGGTTCGTCTATTAATTGTCTATTAATTGTAAGATACCAAATTGCTGAGAAAGCGAATTAATATTTGTGTTGTTTGCCTGTTCAACATATTTTCGGGAAATAACGAATGAAACTTATCTGAAAGAAATATACTGACCACTCTCAATGGACATTGGCCCGAAGGGTAACCACTTAATCAGTGTCTGAGTGTAGATACGAAAACCGGCGCTGTAGAAACATTAGTATTGCGGTCCAGCAACACCTTTATTAATAACTAGGTAATAAAACTGTCCTCCCACAACGGTCATTTTGGGACGGGTTTATAACTCTGCGGATAAACCAGTAGCCATTTTAAAACTAGCACATTGGTAATGTTCTTGTTTGAGCGATGAATGATGACCAGCATCGTGAAAACAATCGCAAAATGGGAAGACGAAATGTGTCGTCCGATTATGGTCTGCATTCTTCACTCATCTTAAACTCAATTCAACTGATATGGTTTACCCATTACATGTACCTTGTAGGCTATTTTAGGTCTTACCTCTGTGAATACATCTACCGAAAAGGAGCATTAACTAGCGGAAAAGATATTTTTTTTTAGATTTGTGTAGTGTTGAAACCATTGTGATAAATAGAGCATTTGCTCATATGGAGCAAATGCTCTATTTATCACAATGATTTCAGAAAGTTACTTTTACAAAGGCGTCAAAAGCTGTCAATATGAGAAAATGGGTTAATGTGCCTTCTCTGTGACTTCGTTTCAAATGCGCCTTGCCCATTCTCCTGCTAAGCGCGTCTCGGCTCGTATTTACAAGCAGCTCGGGTCAAGATACGATACCGAGTAACTCGGCGTCTCATTAGGGTCCAAACTACTCGGCCAGTATTTTCTCAAACAATTAAACGAAAGAGACATTTGTTTTTAAAAACACTTGCAATAACATTTTCAGCTTGCATATTTTTTTTAGCTCAAAGTGTTAACCCAGTCTGAGTATTTTGATGCTTTACACACTTTTATTTTAACCAACAAAACAGTGCGTAGTAGAAGCTGTCTTAAGCGGTCATGTATTTATTGAACATAGGAGTCTTAAAAAGCAGGCGGTTGCTTAATGCATGGCAAAAGTAATGCAGAAAGCTCCTATATGAGCTTTAACCTGTTTGGCGTTTGGTCAATAGTTTCTAGCTCGTGTCATGAAACTTGGTCAGTAGTCTCTCAAAAGATTGACCGAATCGGAAATAATAAAAGAAAATGCTCCAGATCCAAATTTGAACGGCTACTGTTCTAGGTTAAGAGTTAACCCGTTATGTACTTTTGCTTTCTAACGACCTGGCTCAAATGACAACAATTATACACGTAAATTGACCTTTACACGTACAGTAAAACCTCACCAAAATGAGGTATCATTCTCGGTATTAGAGGCAGGTGGTAGCTTAATGCAGGACGAAAGTAATGCAGAAAGCTCCTACAGGAGCTTTCTGCATTACTTTCGTCCTACATTAAGCAACCACCTGCTTTTAAAGACACCAATATCTCCTCATTAAGTGGTCGCTTTAGAGGGGGTTTAACTGTAACGATATTATTAGCTGATAATTACCACCCTGAGTGATTAATGCGACAAGAAAATGTGTAGTGCCCGCCTATTTAATCATCATAAACCCTTCAATACACTATCAACAGAGTTATAAACTCTCATACGGAAATTGCCGTAGGCTCAAACGCCGTGTGTCATGCACTTTGGTGCTTGGCATAATTTCTTTAAATGTCAAACAGTAAGTCTGCATCCCAGCTCAGCCTCGTTTTTCTCAAGAAGCATTTAATATTTTGAAACTGTGTCTGGGACTGCTGGTCGTGATGTTATTAACCTTTACGCTTTCTCAAGCATCTCACAGTTCTACATGTATAAACCTCGGAGTCAGGATAAGAGTTTCCATCCAAATGGAAATTTTGTAATAGGAACGTCACGTGAGGAATGACAATATATAATGGAGGGCGACAGCCCGTATTGTCAACCAAAGGTTGCCAACCCGTCAGCCTCGGTGGACATTACCATACCGGGGTTGACAATACATGCTGTCGACCTCCATAGGATGGGATATTTATTTTATTATTCCGAACATCACAATCAATTTCATCATCAAAACTATTTATTCAATGACAACAATAAACAGTTTGAAACAACACTTATATTCGGTGCTTAAAAATCACGGACCAGCTTCACAGTTCTAATCATCACACGCTTGGTACTGGAGGCGTCCTTTTCCCTGTCCACTCTTGACAAGATCCTCCCTCGAAATAGTCTAAAAACGGGACATTTCTCAAATGATTAAGCAAAACCAAAAACACACCGTCAAAATGATGTTTGTTGCTCTAATTGCAACTTGACCAACAAACGTCATTTTGACGAGATATCTCCGAGTTTCTCTCTCTTATACATTTAAGCGGTCTTGTTTCTAACAATGGAATCTGGTACTCTCACATTATAAAATCGAAATCATGGCCACGTATAAATATTATACTAAAATTAAAGTTTATTTTTAACAGGAAATAATTAGAAAGAGCATTATTTTGTCTTATAAACCAATCCTTGAATACGCTGATGTCACGTGGGATAATTGCACATTTTCCAAAAGGAAAGACGTGAAAAAAATCCAACATGAGGGAGCTACAATTGTGAAAAACTAAACTCATTTCACTTCGAGAATTATACATTGAAACTGAACGGGAAACTCTTGAGTCTAGATGTTTGCTTTTTAACCCATTACCTCATAGGCTATTTTTAGATCAAACCTCTTTGAATAAATCTACCGAAAAGGAGCATTAACTAGAGAAAAGGGAAAATTTTAGAATTTTGTAGTTTGAAACCATTGTGATAAATAGAGCATTTGCTCCTATAGGAGCAAATGCTCTATTTATCACAATGGTTTCACAAAGTGACTTTTACTGAGTCATCAAAAGTCGTCAATATGAGGGTATGTGTTAATGGTGCATCAGCTAACACCAACGTATTTGTCGTTACTGATTCCATAACTAGTCAGGGAATGCTTACAATATAGTTTGCGAAGTTGTATTGATCTCCGAATTCCTTTCTCTCGAACTAATGTCTATGCCGAGTCATTTCCTCCCTCTGTAATAAACATATGAAACTTAGGTTTTTAAAGACACTCTAGATTCTGTCAATAGCTTTAGAAACCAAACCAGTGTAGGACGCCCCTTTTATATGGAAGTCGAAAAGGACATGTATAGGAGCTTTTCTGCATTACATTTACCCTGTATTAAGCTTCCATCTGCCTTAAAACCCCGTAATTAGACCTCTTTTTAATGGCCGTTTAAGACAGGTTCTACTGTAGATTTTCCTCTATGTCGTTGCGGTAATGTCGAAAGTACTGACCGATACCTACTTTCATGTCCACTCTACAATGAAGGTGGGGATGACCTCTTTAATAGAAAACAAGCTCTAAAGGCATGCTAATCGGAAATCTAAGGTTGTCAGTTGAAATGAATTCTCAAATATTTTATGCAGTTCAACAATACATTTTAAACACTGAACGATCCAGGTCTTAACACAATTACGAAAATGACATGTACAGGAGCTTTCTGCATTACCTTTGCCCTGTATTAATCTTTCGCTTGCTATTCACGTCAATATACATACCTGTAAATAGTGCAGACCCAGATGAGACAGCTCCTGCAGGAGCTGTCTCATCAGGGTCTGCACTATTTACAAGTTGTTTGTGCAACCAGTGAACCCCACAGCAGTGATTGCACAGCGAACTACTTGTACACAGTGAAGATATATGTAATTATACAACAGGGCATGGGTAAAGAAGGAGAAATGTATTTTAAAGAAATCAGCAAGCGAAGGGTTAAGCTTCCACCTGCCTTGACCTGTTTTGATAACCGCTATAGAGAGGTTCTATTGTAGATTCTCCTCTATGTCGTTGCGGTAACATCGAGCGTACTGAACGTTACCTACTTTCATGTCCACTCTACAAATAAGGTGGGGATGACATCTTTAATAGCATCAACACCTTTGTAGAACAAACTATAATACTATGACGGATGACGTCAGTCGGATGATGATAAACTTCCGCTGATCTAGACGTATAAAGGTTGACTAAACGTGTTGCCGCCCTTCATGGGATGTGATATTTATTTTATTATACCGAACATCACAATCAATTGCATCAGCAAAAGTATTTATTCAATGACAACAATAAACAGTTTGTATACTCGGTGCTTAAAAATCACAGAACAGCTTCACAGTTCTAATCATTACAAGTTTGGTACTGGCGGAGTCCTTTTCACTGTCCACTCTTGACAAGATCCTCTCCCGATATAGCCGATGCGACATTTTTCAAATTAATAATCAAAAACATAAAAACCCTGTCAAAATGTTTGTTTATCAAATTGCAAGCGTCGGATGACGTCAGTCGGATGACGTCATGCACTCAATTTAATAAGCGCTCACTGATTAAGACGTAATGTTGCCCGCACGAGATAATGTTGAATGGAACTGTTTATTGTTGTCATTGAATAAATATTTTTGCTGATACAATTGAGTGTGATGTTCGGTATAATAAAATAAATATCATCTCATGAAAGGCTGACGTCTCGATGGACATTGCCAACACCGGGCTGACAATACGGACTTTCGCCCTCCATAGACTGTACTATTTAGGCTGTAATATTAATATACTGCGCCATGAAACGATATCCCGTGAGGGCAACATTACGTCTAAATCAGTTGGCGCTGATTAAACTGAGTGCGGGACGTCATCTGATGCTTGCAATTTGATCACCAAACGATATTTTGACAGTTTGTTTGTGTCAAATAATTTAGGAAATGTCGCGTTTTGCAACTACAGTAAAACCTCTCTATAACGGCCACTAAATTACATAAACTATTTTTTTAATGCGGGTGGCTGCTTATAACAAAGTGAAAGTAAAACAGAACGCTCCTGTAGGAGCGTTCTGTTTTACTTTCACGTTACTTTAAGCAGCCGCCTGTCCTAAATACCAATTAATTAATACAATTTAGTGTCCGTTATAGAGAGGTTTTACTGTATAAATATAACGTGTCATGAATAGAAGTGGGCAATTGCTCCGTAATGTTTTTAAGCACTGAGAATACCCAGTTTAAATTGTTTATTGTTGCCATTGAATAAATCTGTTTTGCCGGTGATATTGATTGTGGTGTTTGGTATAAGATGTTCGGGACTCAATAAAACCGAGTCTGCAATTTTTCTCTTTTTGCATTTCTACTTTTGCTTTCGAAGGAACACCTATTTTCAGAATATATGTACTTCACAACAGTAGGTGTTAAGTGCTTGTGTGGCGGCTGTAAAAAGTCGCCCCGTACTTCATTCTCAGTGTTGTTATATTTTCTGGTCCTTCGGGATCATTAGTTTTGATGTTATTTGTTTTGAAAATTGAATAATGCTTAGGCCGGTGCCAGGGGCGTGAGTAGTGCTGCACTTTTAATTATTATTCATGAACAGACTCAATAAAACCGAGTCTGCAATTTTCTCTTTTTGCATTTCTATTTTTGCTTTCGAAGGATCACCCATTTTCAGAATATATAAATAACTCGACTCACGCCTCGGTGGACATTACCAACCTCGGTTTGACAAGATGTGTTGTCGCCCTCAATGAGATATGGTATTTATATATTGTTTTTACATTTTTCAGCATAGGTTATATATGTTATCATGAGCTCAACGTAGGGACCCAGATTATATGCCGAACGTTAATTTCTCCTTTTGTTTGAATGGTTCATAAATAAACACAAACATGAACATAAATGTACATGTATGTGTGTAGTAAAACCAATCCGCAAATAAAGCCGCCTTTCTACGCCTTTTCAAACAGAGTAGAGCCAAATCAGGCGGCTCCTATAGGAACCATCTTATAAGGGTCTGTTCTGATTGCTTATTAAATAATGTACATTTAGTTCTACATTTTATACCATGGCCAAACATTCTTGTGTTGACATTTCATTATAGAAGTTCATCAAATGAATAAAGTTGAACTTCGATAACTCGAACTTCAAGGGACCGTACAAATTAGTTCGAGATAAGAGGAGATCGAGTCATCCGATTTCTAATCTGAACGTTTTCTCAAGGCCACAGCTTAATACAGGTCTAAAGTAATGCTGAAAGTTCCTGTAGGAGCTTTCAGCATTACTTAAGACCTGTATTAAGCTGTCATATGTGTTTCTAGATACCTGTAGCGATACATTTTAGAGCAATTCTGTATTGTAAGTTTTGCAGGGACTGAACTTTTTGTTCGAGTTATCCGAAGTTCGAGTTATTCGAGATATCGAAGTTCAACTGTATCCATAATATCAATATTTCTTACATGAATATATTTGACAGGTAGAGTGTTCTCCCTTATCCCGCTATTCGCAACCTCACTCGCATTTGCAAACAGTGTGGATCCAGATGAGACACCGAGTGACTCGGTGTCTCATCAGAATGCAGGCTGTTTGACACTCAGTCAAAAGTTTGATCGAATCGGAAGCTGCTAATATTTTACCGGATCTAAATATATAAAGATTGATACGTTTTCAGATCGGGTGAAGGTTTACCCCATCAATCATACGTTCACCTATTACCTATTACCAATGTATTTGACCAAAAAAATATTTGTTTAAATTTGGAGTGGATGCAATTTGGACTATTTTCGATTAGAATAATATTTTAAAAAAACAATTGACCAAGTGTCAAACAGCTTGGATCCTGATGAGACGCCGAGTTTCTCGGGGTTTCATCAGGATCCAATCTGTTTGCATGTGATGCGAGTCGAGTCAAGTCGCGGAAAGCGGGAGACGTGTAAATGTTGATCATAATATATCTGTTGATTAATGTCATCTTCATCAGCAACGCTACAACCACTTTCCTCACTGGGCGTTTCCTCTAGAATCAGACATGATGTAATTGTGGATGTACTGTGTCGTACTACAGTAAAACCTATCTTAACCGGAATTCTAGTAGAGAAGAATTTAGATATTTTAGGCAGGTGACTGCTTAATGCAAGGTGAAAGTCATGCAGAAAGCTCTAGGAGCTTAACTCCTAACCACTGTTGGTTAGAATCCCGGTCTGGGCATTTTGATTTTTCATGTGACTAAGTCTTCCAGCTGGCTTGCAGTAGGTCGGTGGTTCTACCGGGATGTTCTTCTGTGCACGAAAGAATGCAATTTCCGTGCACAGAACCTCTGGGGTCTTTCTCCACCTGTAATTAGCTGGACGTCGTGATATGACTGAAATACCGTTAAAACGACGTAAACCCGATAAAAACCAAACCAAATGTTTTAAAGGGACACGTGTTCATTTTGCAGAAGAAACAAAATGTTTCAAAAATAAAAAGAACCATGTTTATTTTGTCCAGCCCGAAAGTGGCCCATAAAATAAAACGTTGCATTTCTTACCAATGCCTCTGTTGTGTTTTGTTTTGTTTTTGTTGTTGGTTTTTAAACCTTAAAGCGTCAACAGTGTTTGAAGGTATATCTCTATATAATTAACCCTTCATTTGCATAGACGCATACTCTTCTTTTTCATATTTAAAAGGGTATAAAACAGGAATAGCTGGGTTAATGATCAGAACAGCCAATCCATTTACAAAATCTGCAAAATGAGTATAATGCAAAATTAGGCAGACATCAGGGTAAGATTTTATTCACGTAATACCTTAGCATGCGAGTATTATATAAAAAGTACGGTTTTTATAATGATACATATCGGTGGTTGACTGTTCAATGTTTGTCTCTGTCATACATCAAGCACGGGATAATCTGACGGATTATACCAGAGACATATACATACATATATGTCTCTGATTATACAGGCAGCGAGGCTGGTAGATTGCATGTTTGACTGAGTCAAAAATTAAAGAGTAAAATATTGAGATGTAGATAATTATTAAGTCTTAAATTTTAAAATAAAATTTAAAGCGATTATTGTAATGTGTTGGCATTTTTATGCGTTTCGTTAATATAACTTACCGTAAATCCCCTCTAAACCGGTTGTTCAATTTAGTATAATTGTCGGTTTTGTAGATAGGTAGCAGCTTAATGCAAGATGAAAGGTAGAAAGTTTTCTGCATGACGTCCACCCTGCATTAAGTAGCCATCTGCCTAAAAGTATCTAAATTCTTCTCCACCAGAATTCCGGTTTAGAAGGGGATTTGCTGTATGTAGTAAGTCAGCAACATCAAACTCTGATGTCTGCCTTTAAATTGTTTTTTCTTGTTTAGATTGTGTGTGCGCTAGTGCTCGACATTGTTACCCGCGGGCATCTTGTTACCTTGAAAATATCATACGCTTGTCGAACAAACTTTAGCTTGTGTTATGTAGTCAACTGACAAGGGCAGACCAGTAAACACTCAGTATAAAGTCAGTCTAAACTGTAGACGAAGGTGCAGCAAAGTCTCGCTAATACGATCACACAACACTACTAGTCTAATACTGGTGTATTATGACAGGAGCTTTCTGTAGCACCTTTGTCATGCATAAAGGGGGTGTCACACAAAAGTGTATGGCACGAACGTATGCGAGCGTATGAGAAAAAATGCACATACGCTCGCATGCGCTGATATACGCTAGGACTAGGTTAGGCATGCGTCGTATTCGTTTCAAGCACGCTGCCATACGTTGGTGTACGTTCTCATACGCAGGGGCTGAAAATAATGTGTGAACATGTTCAACGTATACGAGCGTATGAATTATACGTTACGCATACGCTCACCATCGCTAGACACACGTTGAATACGCTAGAGTGTCGGTAAAGGTACGTTACATATAGGTCAAATACGCTTAACATACGGTGGCATGAATGCGGCCAGTAAAGCTATCATATGGACAGCGTATCAGTAACGTGCTTGTAACGTATATGTCTGACGAATGACTAACGTATTAAACGTATTTCTGGGTAGTCATACGCTACTCTTACGCTCACATGCGCTAAGAATACGTTACTCACAACCATGTTATGTTTGCATACGTTTGCATACACTACGTATACGCTGATATTCGCTACACTGATGCTGATATAACTTGACACACGTTCGTATACGTTTCTCATTCGCAGCATATACGCCAGATATACGGTACGCACACACTATTCATGCGCTGCTAATACGTTCATCGAAGATAGTGGTGGAAAATTTCGGGTTCATACGCTCAAAAGTTGTGCGTATGACCAGTTTTTCATACGCTATGCATACGTTCGTCTCACACGCTATAGTGTGACAGGGCCATAAAGCAGACATATGCACTTGCTCTCCCTAATATATACGTGTTTTCGCGCATTTGCAAACTGAGTAGACAAAGATCGGACGTCTGATCATGGTCTGCTCTGTTTGCTAATTGATTTTGATAGATTTGCTTCTTTAATTTCCAAAATGGCTATAATATTCCACCTTCCATATATCATTATAACTACATGTAGTTTGTCAATGAATATTCAGTAGGTACTGAAAATTGGTCTAAATATAGATCCGGGAAATGGTTAACAGGATCCTATAGTATGTTAATAAATTACAGCTCTACTGTAGTACAGTGAAACCCTGATACAGTAGACACATAGCAGACGTTCGGGTGACATTTAAACACTTTCAATGCTGAATTTCAGAGTGGACTAGTACCCCGGGGTATAACCTATCCTAGTCCTTCAGAAAAGACCCCGCGTATGCTCATTTTTCGTGTTTTGATTTTCCGGCATACGCGGTATAATAAAGTACCTAGTTATAGTCTACTTTCAGTTCGAATGACCGCTCAGCCGACTGTACATTTACTCCCCTGGTCATTGAGTCATTGGCCTACAATATTGAGCACTGCTAACATATGGCGCAATCATGCAGCCGCAGTACCGGCGAGTGACCCTCACAGGTACCCATTTTAACCCCTGGGTGGAGAGGATGTGCGGGTGGGAGACACGGAAAAGCGTCTCTGAAATTTCCGGGTGGGACCGGGATTTGAACCCCGGACCTCCGGACTGATAGTCATGCGCGTTACCACTAGACTACCGCCACCTATAACAGTAGGTTAATGTATACTGTTAATATACCGATGATAAAAAAGCAAGCCGATGTCTAAAGTTTTTGGACTAAGCCTATCCGTGTTTGACTATAGCGTCCGCTCAGTGTGAAAGACTTCAACTTGCTAATGGTAAGGAAGTTGAATGAAAACTAAAGCAGATTCTGATAGGTGTCCTCTGATCTGGGGTTTAACTGGTTGCCAGTGATAGTACAACATTCAAAAGTTTAACCCTTTACTCTTTAACCCTTTCCCTGTTCTATATATTTACGCCAAATTTCAATACCCACTGAATATTCATTAACAAAATAGTTAAAAAAGAAATATGGAAGGTGGAACACTGTAGACATTTTAGAAACTAAAGAAACCGATCTATCAAATTCT
This sequence comes from Azorinus chamasolen, assembly GCA_963576725.1. Classification (NCBI taxonomy): domain Eukaryota; kingdom Metazoa; phylum Mollusca; class Bivalvia; order Cardiida; family Solecurtidae; genus Azorinus; species Azorinus chamasolen. Next base: position 46,039,723 of record OY755251.1, on the reverse strand, counting down.
ATTAGCAAACAGAGCAGACCCTGATCAGACGGCTCCTATAGGAGCCGTCTGATCTGGGTCTACTCTGTTTGCAAATGCGTGAAAACACATTTATATGAGGTAAAGGGTTAAACATTTACATAAATAATAATGTATAATGAATATTTATTACGGCATATGAGCATGAAAAGTGTTGACCGCTGTTAAAATTGTAGAATCAGATCTGTATTAATCCATAAGCAAACAGAACAGAGCATGATCAGACGTCTGAGCTAAGTCTACTCTGTTTCCAAAGAGGATTAAATGCGTATATATGGAGTAGGGGGTTTAGACCAAAACTCACCGGATCCGATATATATGAGACAGGCAAACAATAAAATCCGAATCAGAGGAGTCATGAAGGAACTCTGTGACCAGGGCTTATACTGTTCCCTACGCCAATCAATACCACCAGTTGTCATCAGTATATACAGTAGAACTTCTCCTAAGCGCCATTCATTTATCGAGCACAGGAGTCTTAAAAAACAGATGGTTGCTTGATGCAGGGCAAAGGTAATGCAGAAAGCTCCTGTATTTTGACCTGCATTAAGCTACCACCTGCCTTACAGACCCCCAATAAATCTTCTTTTTGATAGCTGCTTAAGAGAAGTTCTACTATATCACTTTTGCTGAAACCCCTCAAATGAGCTAATGCAAGATAAACCCCTCAAATGAACTAATGCAAGATAAACCCCTCAAATGAACTAATGCAAGGTAAACCCCTCAATGAACGGATGCAAGATAAACCCCTCAAATGAACTAATGCAAGGTAAACCCCTCAAATGAACTAATGCAAGGTAAACTCCTCAAATGAACTAATGTAAGATAAACCCCTCAAATGAACTAATGCAAGGTAAACCCCCTCAATGAACTAATGCAAGATAAACCCCTCAATGAACGGATGCAAGATAAACCCCTCAAATGAACTAATGCAAGGTAAACCCCTCAAATGAACTAATGCAAGGTAAACTCCTCAAATGAACTAATGTAAGATAAACCCCTCAATGAACTAATGCAAGATAAACCCCTCAAATGAACTAATGCAAGATAAACCCCTCAAATGAACTAATGCAAGATAAACCCCTCAAATGAACTAATGCAAGATAAACCCCTCAAATGAACTAATGCAAGATAAACCCCTCAAATGAACTAATGCAAGATAAACCTCTCAAATGAACTAATGCAAGGTAAACTCCTCAAATGAACTAATGCAAGATAAACCCCTCAATGAACTAATGCAAGATAAACCCCTCAATGAACTAATGCAAGATAAACCCCTCAATGAACTAATGCAAGATAAACCCCTCAAATGAACTAATGCAAGATAAACCCCTCAATGAACTAATGCAAGGTAAACTCCTCAAATGAACTAATGCAAGATAAACCCCTCAATGAACTAATGCAAGATAAACCCCTCAATGAACTAATGCAAGATAAACCCCTCAATGAACTAATGCAAGATAAACCCCTCAAATGAACTAATGCAAGATAAACCCCTCAATGAACTAATGCAAGGTAAACTCCTCAAATGAGCTAATGCAAGGTAAACTCCTCAAATGAACTAATGCAAGGTAAACTCCTCAATGAACTAATGCAAGGTAAACCCCTCAAATGAACTAATGCAAGGTAAACCCCTCAAATGAACTAATGCAAGGTAAACCCCTCAAATGAACTAATGCAAGATACCCCCCCCCCCAATGAACTGATGCAAGATAAACCCCTCAAATGAACTAATGCAAGGTAAACTCCTCAATGAACTAATGCAAGATAAACCCCTCAATGAACTAATGCAAGATAAACCCCTCAATGAGCTAATGCAAGATAAACCCCTCAATGAACTGATGCAAGATAAACCCCTCAAATGAACTAATGCAAGGTAAACCCCTCAAATGAACTAATGCAAGGTAAATTCCTCAAATGAACTAATGCAAGATAAACCCCTCAATGAACTAATGCAAGATAAACCCCTCAAATGAACTAATGCAAGATAAACCCCTCAAATGAACTAATGCAAGATAAACCCCTCAAATGAACTAATGCAAGGTAAACTCCTCAAATGAACTAATGCAAAATAAACCCCTCAATGAACTAATGCAAGATAAACCCCTCAGTGAACTAATGCAAGATAAACCCCTCAAATGAACTAATGCAAGAGAAACCCCTCAATGAACTAATGCAAGGTAAACTCCTCAAATGAACTAATGCAAGGTAAACTCCTCAAATGAACTAATGCAAGGTAAACTCCTCAATGAACTAATGCAAGGTAAACCCCTCAAATGAACTAATGCAAGGTAAACCCCTCAAATGAACTAATGCAAGGTAAACCCCTCAAATGAACTAATGCAAGATACCCCCCCCCCCAATGAACTGATGCAAGATAAACCCCTCAAATGAACTAATGCAAGGTAAACTCCTCAATGAACTAATACAAGATAAACCCCTCAATGAACTAATGCAAGATAAACCCCTCAAATGAACTAATGCAAGATAAACCCCTCAAATGAACTGATGCAAGGTAAACCCCTCAAATGAGCTAATGCAAGGTAAACTCCTCAATGAACTAATGCAAAGTAAACTCCTCAATGAACTGATGCAAGGTAAACCCCTCAATGAACTAATGCAAGGTAAACCCCTCAAATGAACTAATGCAAGATAAACCCCTCAATGAACTGATGCAAGGTAAACTCCTCAATGAACTAATGCAAGGTAAACCCCTCAAATGAGCTAATGCAAGGTAAACCCCGCAATGAACTAATGCAAGGCTTTCAGTACCGACAGGTTTACTCTGCATGATATGGGAGGTGAAAGGTTAACCCATTTGTGCCCAGTTTCCATTAAAAAGGAGCATAGGCAAACAGTATAGACCCAGATCTGAGGGCTCCTGTATGAGCCCTCTGATCCGGATCTGCACTTTTTGCTGAACCTATCAATATCAATGGCTGGTATCAGCAAATGTATTGTTTCTTTCATTCGTGAAGTACATATTAACCTATTCCCTCATATTGACGACTTTTGGCGACTCTGTAAAAGTCCTATAGGAGCAAATGCTCTATATTTTATCACAATGGCTTCTAACTGAAAAAATCTAAAATTTTCCCTTTCTCAAGTAAATGCTCCTTTTCGGAATATTTATTCAAAGAGGTTGTATCTAAAATTAGTCTATGAGGTAAAGGGTTAAATCTTACTATGATGTAGTGGTTAGTCGGGGTCTACAGAATCTGCATTATTTGGATAGACTCAAAGAATCTGGTTCGATGTTATAAGTCTTACTTCGTTCTCAAGAATTAGATTGGTCAGCTTTTGAGTTGAACTCATAATCTGATCAATTCGATGTTTTAGTATGAAATCAGATTCAAGCGAAAGGTTTTATAACCCAGGCGCTTGTCTCATTATTTCATGATTTCTATGTTTCGAATAGTCTAAATCTACATGAGTAGTTTCCCTTCCAACGCCGAACATTGTTTTATTCTGTCACCGTCGCTAAAACTCGATCAAACGGGGTTGCTATGTCTCATTCTCAAATACCTGAGGGGTATGTTTCGATATAAGTTCAAATTGACAATCTTCAAAATAATGATTGAACATAACAAATAATAAGTTTTAAAATGTTATTGAAACTATGCGTTTATTTTAGGCACTAACACTTTAACCCTTTCCCTGTTCTACGTTTATTCCAAATTTTAATACCTACTGAATATTCATGGACAAAATAGTTATAAAGAAATATGGAAGGTGGAACATTGTAGACATTTTAGCAAGCAAAGAAACGGATTTTTCAAATTCTATTAGCAAATAGAGCAGACCCTGATCAGGCGGCTCCTCTAGGAGCTGTCTGATCAGGGTCTACTCTGTTTGCGAATGCGTGAAAACGCGTTTATATGAGAGAAAAGGTGAACCATTTCCCCCATATAAGCGCATTTTCACGGAGTTGCAAACAGAGTAGACCTTGGTCGGACAGCTCCTATCGGAGCCGTCTGATCAGGGTCTGCTCTGTTTGCCAACGGAATTTGAAAGACCTGTGTATTTACTTTCTAAAATGACTACAATGTTCCACCCTCCACATTAAATTCTAATCATTATGGCCATTGAAATCTGGAATAAACATAGAGCAGGGAAAGGATTAAACATATAACATATTTTTGTGTCTGTACTCCCCTGCTACAAACTGCATTCAGGAGATATACATGTATATGGTCCTATTTGATATCAATGATGCTGACCCTTTACATGATAGAGACGCCTTTAGACCCTTTGCTCCATAAAAGCGCCTTTTTACTCTGTCGGCGCCAATGTCGCCAGTTGGCACCATTGAAAACAGTGCAGCCCCAGGCCAGATGCCGCAATTTCAAAGCGGCATATGACCTGGGACTTCACTGTTTTCTGTATTATTTTAGCCCAAGCATACAGGTTTTTAAAAACAAATGTTTTACTAATATACCTTTATTATTTATTTTAGAATTATATTTAATATGAAATTATTATTGCAGACGACACTTTAAAATTGGCGCCAAAAGAGTTAACGCCATTGTTGGAGGAGTCCGAACAGGGTCTACTAATGAAATTATATAAATATTGATTCTACAGTATCTCCCCACGTCCAACAAATATGACCATTGTTCTCGTAGTACTCATACCTGGCCTGTCGTAATAATTCTTTACATTTTCACGCATCTGCAAACAGTAGACGCATATCAGACGGCTCTGTTTACTAGTGGAATTTGAAAGATCTGTTTCTTTACTTTCTAAAATAGCTACACTATCCATATAGCATTATAATGGTACTGATCATGAATATTCAGTAGGTATTGATATTCAGATGATCAAAGAACGGGGAAAGGGTTAAGGCTATGTGTGTGTATTTGTATGTGCATATCTGTGTGTGTGTATGCGTGTGTTTGTGCGTATGTGTTTGAGAGAGCGAGCGCGTGCGCGTGCGCGCGTGTTTGTAACATCTGGGTATATTTAACCCTTTGCTCCATAGACACTGAATTAAGACAAATGACACCGTGAATATTAATTGGATGGAATTTTATAATTGCATATGAGCACAGGGAATTTGGCTATATTAAAACCTGTGGAATCAAATCTATATCATTCAATTAAACAAATACCCCAGATACTGGGTCTACTCTGTTTGTGAAGGTAATTTAGAGATCAAGATCTGTAACATTCAAGTAAACAGAACAGATTGCGGTCAGACAGCTCCTGTAAGATCTGGATCTACTCTGTTTGCAATGGTGTAAATGGCGGGATAATGGGTTAACCCTTTCCTACATATAAACGCCTTTACACGCATATGCAAACAGAGTAGACCCAGATCAGACGTCTACTATAGAAGCCGTCTGATCAGGGTCTGCTCAGTTTGTTGATGGAATTAGATAGATTTGTTTCTTTAGTTTCTAAAATGGCTACAATGTTCCACTTCCATATTTTACTGTAACTGTTTTGCCCATGAATATTCACTAGCATTGCAATTTTGAATTAACATAGAACAGGGAATGAGCTAAGACAGTAGAAATTATTCTTCGGAATCCAACTTTTGTATGGGTTTTATATTCGTTTGTAGGGTCGGTGTTGCTTTAACTGCGATTCCGAGATTTTAAAAGATGAACAATGCACACAATGATCCTGATCGACATTACAGATATTACACAAGAATTAAACTATACACCTACCGCTGAAAAACTATTCGCTGCTTTACTCTCTTTATTAATAATAGGATAAATCATTTACCAGATAGACTTTACTCTCTTAAACTATTCGCTGCTGCACTTCCTGGTGCATTCGTGAGAAACTTGCCACTACCTCTTACTCATAGCAGAAATAAATGTGACATTCCATCAGATCGTCCCCTTCCGGGGGGTGATCAATGAAGTGAATCAAGGGAGACAATCCATTTTTTTTATTGATTTAAGTTTTACGAGGCGTTATCGCCCATTGTTCGTATTTACTGCGATATCTGTAATGAAATATGTCAGCGTAATTTTAACGCTTTATCTCATGAATATTCATTATGAGAAATAATGACTGCATGGATATCAATTAGACGAGTTTTTTTTATAATGGCATATGAACAAGTGATAAGTAAACTGTAGAATCATACGGTATCTATAGTAGCCTTAACCCTTTCCTCCATAGGCTATTTTTAGATCCAACCTCTTTGAATGAATCTACCCAAAAGGAGCATTTACTGGAGAAAAGTAAAATTTCAGAATTTTGTAGTTTGAAATGCTCTATTTATCACAATGGTTTCAAGAAGTGGTTAATACAGAGGCGCAGAAAGGCGTATTTATGGAGGAAAGGATTAAAGCAAACAGGACAGATCCTGGTCAAACGACTCTTACATGTTTCTGCTCTGGATGTACTCTGTTTGCAAATGCATCAAAAGGCTCTTAAGACGAGAGCATAATACAGTCAGCGGGTACATGTACTTCATATCCGACCTCGTCCTCCGTCAACCGATTTTGTTTAACCTTTAGCCTGCTGCGGGCGGATGAGTTATTACCTTCACAAACAGTTTGGAACCAGATGAGACGCCGAGTAACTCGGCGTCTCATCAGGATCCAAACTGTTTGATACTCTGACCGTGCTGTAGAAAAGAAATACAAGATAAATGAACAGTGACAACTGAAATCGATGACATTTTCTACAGACATTTTTGCTCAGCAGGCTAAAGGTTAATATAGTGGCGCAACTTGATTTGTTCGGATTTACCTTTCTCGGTCGATAAATGAAAGAGTTCTCACAAAAAGGAGTTTGTTCGAAAAATAAAGGAGCTATTCTTGGATACAAAAGATTTAACCCTTTAATAGTATATATATGGTTTTGCGTAGCCTGCCATTGGCAAAAATTCCCGTGTTCATGATTATGCCATTACAAAAAATAATCTAATCAATATTCATTTTGTCATTATTTCTTGCATGAATATTCATGGACTAAATGATTAATCTATGCATTTTGTGTATGCATCTGGATGCAGCAATTTCTTCCCTTGCATGACTTCATACTATGCGTATCCGAGGTGATATGAATAATCAAGCACACCAACTGCCTCAATGTAATGCGGTAGAACCTATTAACCCATTCCCTCATATTGACGCCTTTTGACGCCTCTGCAAAAGTCACATGTTGAAACCATTGTGATACATGTAAATAGAGCATTTCCTCCTATAGGAGCAAATGCTCTATTTATCACAATGGTTTCAAACTACAGCTTTTCGGTAGATTTATTCCAAGTGGTAGGATATAAAAATAACCTACGAGGTAATAGGTTAAACGGTCATCAAGTAGAGGTCCAAGTATAGTGGCCTGTAACAGTAGGTCCAAGTATAGTGGCCTGTAACAGTAGGTCCAAGTATAGTGGCCTGTAACAGTAAGACAGGAGGTAGCTTAATGCAGGTTAAAAGAAACAAAAGCTTTATGCATTACTGTTGCCCTGCATTAAGCAACCACCTGCTTTTTAAGACTCCTATGTTCAATATATGAATGGCCGCTTAGGACAGGTTCTATTGTATAGGCTATTATTAGAGACCGTAAAAACTAAATTGATAGATTTTTTATACTTTCCTCTTATCTACCTCTCGGTTATATATATATCAATGTTATTTTAATTCTTCCTGTTTAATAAACTTATGATATATTAGGGATATAGCTTAATGTTCGTACAACGATTTACAATGTAATTTGCTTTCCCGAGCGCCTATGACTTCACATCCTTCTTTGGGCAGTTGCAATGACCGAATTAACCCAGTGTTAACAAGTTTATGTTGTATTGCTATGCAATACATGAGTCCCTCACCGGATTAAAAAATCCTCTGTAGAGAGATTTTACTGTAATGCAAAATTCCTTCAGACCTTTCCTGCATAACTTCTGTCCTACTTCAAGTTTACACATACCTTAACTCCTTACTCCATGAATACTCATACAAAATTATTGTTGACAAGAGTATTTATTAAATTAAAATTTATTAAGGCTTATTAACACAGAAATGCTGACCCATTGCAGACGCTGTTCAATCCGAACTATATTATTCCATAAGCAAACAGATGGGTCTACTCTGTTTGCAAAGACATTAAAAGGTGAATCTATCTATTAATTGGTTAATGACTGACGATTGGATTTCTTTTGAGCAGTTGCTTATACTCTATGAGTATAAATAAAAGAAATAATGAGATCATGAATATTAATTAGATTAATATGAGCCATCTGATCTGCATCTACTCTGTTGCAAATGCATAAAAAGGTGTACAGTAAAACATCTCTATAACGGCCACTAAATTACATCAAGTATTTTGTGTTAAATGCAGGTGGTTGCTTAAAGCGAGGTGAAAGTAAAACAGAACGCTCCTATAGGAGCGTTCTGTTTTACTTTCACCTTGCTTTAAGCAGCAACCTGCCCAAATATACCAACTAATTAACACAAGTTAGTGGCCGTTATAAGAGAGGTATTTATGGAGTATGGAGTTAAGGAGGTTTTACTTGTTATAAATGTATTATTGGTGATAACAAAAACCTATGATTCTGTCAACAATTTTATAAAATTTATTTCTTTAAAAATAAAAAAATCAATAAAAAAAGTCCTCTGACCCACCCACCCATGGCGTAGTTCACCATGATATATACATGACCAACCTGAATGGTATTTGTAAAAAATCATAAGAAAATCAATATGAAAGAGGGGAATAACTCCAATATATTGATGCTAGAGTTATGTCCCTTGTGCATGACACCTCCTCTTATCATGCTTCTTGCATATATAAAGTTCAGATCAATTGAACCAGTAGATAGAGATTTATTGTCCGGACAAGAAAATATGAAAAAGGGGAATAACTTCAAAATATTGATGCTAGAGTTATGACCCTTGTAAATGACACTTCCTCTCATCATGTTTGTTCCATATATGAAGTTTCAATTCAATTGAACAAGTAGAGAAAGAGTTATTGTCCGGACAAAAAAAATGAAAAAGGGCAATAACTAAAACAATATTGATGCTTGAGTTATGGCCCATGTGCATGACACTTGTCCCCATCATGCTTGTTCAATGTGTAAAGTTAAAATGAATTTAGCCTACCCTTGTAGGAGATATGGCCCGGACACGAAGCGTGACAGAAGGACGCACGGACTGACGGACAGACGGACAGACAGACAGACGGAATCGAGCAAACCTATAGTCCCCCAACCGGTGGGGGACTAACTAACACCTTCAGTTCGCATTCATTAAATACAAGTAACCAGGGATCGTGTAGAAGTGTCACTGATTCCTCTGACGCAAAATTAGTTTCCCCAGTTGGTGCCGTATGATTTACGAGTGTTCAGTCTGCAGTTCGAGTACGTTTCGCGATTCTTCCTGACTCGTTGTCTCATAGGCACAAAGGTCAAGGTCAGAGGAATAGTGCTTGACCTGTGCAGATTCTAACGCCGACTATGATGCAGTTTACTTAACCCTTTCGCTTGCTGTTCACGTCAATATACCTACCTGTAAATAGTGAAGACCCTGATGAGACAGCTCCCGCAGGAGCTGTCTCATCAAGGTCTGCACTATTTACAAGTTGATTGTGCAACCAGTGCACACCACAGCAGTGATTGCACAGCGAAATACTTGTACACAGTGAAGATATATGTGATTATACATCAGGGCATGAGTAAAGAAGGAGAAATGTATTTTAAAATTCAGCAAGAGAAATGTACTCCAAATCATTGCGGTGTGAAAGTACATGCTCGGTCTTTGACATGTGACCGTTACCTAATGAATATTCATGTAAGAAATAATTTCTCATAGATATTAATTAGCAGACTTCTTATCTCTGACCCTTTCCCTCATACAAACGCATTTTCACGTATTTGCAAACAGAGTAGACCCAGACCAGACGGCTCATATAGCAGTCGTCTGACCAAGGTCCGCTCTGTTTGCTTAAGAAATGATATAGACCTCATTCTACAGTTTGTGTCAAAGCAAAAACAATCATTGAAAAGTTTACATTATAAAAATACAGCTAATAGATAATTAGATATTCATGATTTCATTATACAACTACAGCTAATATATATTCATAATTTCATTATACAACGACAGCTAATAGATATTCATGATTTCATTATACAACTACAGCTACTAGATATTCATGATTTCATTATTTCTTATACGAATACTGAACAGAGAAAGGGTTAATGTGCGGGAACCTCATATAATTATAAGACCGTTGCAAACAGCATAGATCCAGTTCAAAAAGCTCATGAGGGAGACCATGGTCTACACTATTTGTCAGGCATGTTATCTGTTTTTCAATGATTTATTTTGATAAACTATTTTGTTTAAATTATATTCTGAAAAGGAGGAAGAGGAGACATGTGTAATCATTCAGCAGATAAACTCAGGCAGTATCAAAACTGTCGTCTGATAGTCACATTTTCGTCTGCTTCAAGTTTTTAGAGTGGACACTTGGTCAATTTCTTTATAAAAAAGATAAACAGGGTGTCAAACAATTTGGATCCTGTGATAACCTTAAGCCTGAGTGAATACCTATGCAAACAGTTTGGATCCAGATGAGACGCCGAGTAACTCGGCGTCTCATCTGGATCCAACCTGTTTGACACCCTGATTGCATTTTGGTAGACGAATTGATTTTTATGGCTTGAAGTTTGAAAATGTAATAGGTGAAAAATTCTGTAAAAATAATTTTGTCAGGAGGTTAAAGGTTAAAGGTCCCAACCAGGCGGCAGTTAAAGTACGTCCTGGTGTGACGAAATACAATAGAACATGTCTTATACAGTAGAACATGTCTGAAGCGGCCATTACAGTGGTAAATACGCTATTCCTACCCATTTACCCGTTTTTCTACGCGTAAGAAACGGGTAGTGAACGGCTAACGAACGGTTAACGAACGGTTACACGATAAACGGTTTACACGCGTTAAACGCGTAAAGAAACGATTATACCAGAGAAGTTGCGGTAGGTGCATAAGTTTTCCGTTTCATGCGGAGATTTCGGATCTTATCGATGAAAGCCGTTTTCAAAAAAGTCCGAATGAAACGGGTTGGCCAAAATAAGAATCGATTCGTCACTCAACGAACGTTTAGCTCGACGATTTGCTCATTTAGGTAATGATAGGTTCTTAAATTTTGTTTGTACAAAGCTATAATATCAGATATCCACTGTATATCAAACAAATGGATTGAAGAATTAGTTCTTTTTGAGTAGGTTTCTACATTTCAGATAAAAAGCTGTCACAAAGTAAATCACCAAATTTGGGATCTAGAATGAATAAATCTACTACAGAATTCAGATCTATTCTATTTCTTAACCCTTTCCCATTTTAATATTTCTGTCAGAATTTTTTTTACATCATGAGTATAAGATCTTGCTGAATTTAACAACGGTATAAGTGCACACGCCTTTATGATATTTGTAGAAAATATAGTCAGGTCTATCAATTTATAATTTCATAAGCAGAGTGGGCCCTGATCCGACGGCCCCTAGAAGATCCTTCATGTCTAGGTTTACTCTGTTTGCAAAGGCTTTAGAGTGTTATATCCATGTGTATGTAATGGGATAAGCAAATAGTGCAGACCCAAGATCAAACGGCTTCCACGCGAGCAATCTGATCTGAACCTATTACGTTTTCAAAGGTGTTTTCATCATTATGAGGTAGATCTAAAGCGTTTTAAACAAATAAGCATATTTCATGCTCACATATAACTATTAAAACGTTCTTATTATTTTGTTACTTTGTGAAGATTAAACCTTTGTATGCCGAAATTTAAAAGTGGAGTGGCCCATCATTGTTTAACTGTATATTCCATTCATTATTACCAGGCTTAAATTTGCTAGATGATTTTTAATTTTTTAATTAGGCCTATGAAAATACTAGTGAAGACCCTGATCAACACCCTGATTTTGGAGCTATATTGTCTGTGTTTACATTTGCTTTCAAATGTCAGTACTTTTGTTCCCCGCATTCAAATATTTAAAAAATACTAACTATATAATTGTTACGAATGCATGAAAATAAATTGTCTTCGTTGAAGACTTTATTACTTACCCAGCCTAAATATACTATCAAAGCTGCCAGATAAATCCCCTAGCTATTTTCTCAGCAGGGGACAATGGTCTTGACAGTGATCACACCACTGCTTTCTTATCAACAAAGTTACGAACTATTACGTAACAGAAATACCAAATAATAGGCCCAATGATCTAAAAGTATGATTTTCTCCAAAAATACAAGAAAACTATGTTTTGAATAATTGTAGATCTATGGTTCAGCACAAAGTTAAATCCAAACGTTTTAGACCAATTTAAAATTTAGATTAATATAAATTCTAGTTTTAAAGATAGTTTAGATTGATATGATCTAGATCTATTGTAAAATACTTTTACTATATCTGCTACGGTACTGTACGTACAGTAGCAAAAAAGACATTTTACAACACATAGATGAACGCAATGATCTAGCTAGATCTTATGGAAATGAAACGAGAATTAAAAGTTTAAATACTGTTGATCTTAATTTTACAATTCAGGAGTGTCCAACAGGTAAATGAGAAAGGCCATATCAAGGATTACCTCCCTTTCGTCCATGATTACTCCCCTTTCATCCGGGCTCTTAAACGTTTAGGAAACGCGTTAAGAAACGCGTAAACAAACGGTTAGAAACCCGTTGAACGAAACGGCTAAGAAACGGGTAACGAACGGTTAGGTAACGCGTAAGAAACGCGTTAAGTGGGTAGGAATAGCGTATTTACCACTGTAAAAGGAAGTCTAAATCTGGGTTGCTATGACAGGTGGTAGTTTAACTCATTACCTCATAGGCTATTTTTAGATACAACCTCTTTGAATAAATCTACCGAAAAGCATTAACTAGAGAAAAGGAAAATTTTAGAATTTTTTAGTTTGAAACCATTGTGATAAATAGAGCATTTGCTCTATTTACCACAATGGTTTCACAAAGTGACTTTTACAGAATCGTCAATTTTTTTAACCATTTTATAAAGTAAGGAAAGAAATCTCACAAAAACCTTTCACCGCCGATGTCGCATAAATGCACCACGACAAATAGTGCAGTCCCAGATCAGTCTGATCAAGGACCTCACTTTTTGTCTAAGTCAGTAGTTCTATAGGCTATCTGTGCTTTATTCTTTCGAAACTTGCATTTTTTTTATCTCATTTCCTTATTGTACCGAATGATCTAACAAAAAATTGGATTGCAGACAACAATTAGAAATTTGGCGCCGAAAGGGTTAATACAGGAGCCGTCTGAATGGGTCTACTCTGTATGCAAATGCATGAAAATGCGTTTATATGAGGGAAAGGGTTAACTCGTTAAATTAGATTTAACCCTTTCACCGCCGCAGTCGCATAAATGCACCACGACAAATAGTGCAGTCCCAGATCAGACGCCGCCTTTTCATGGCGGCGTCTGATCAGGGACTACACTATTTGTCTCAATCTCTATTTCTATATATGTGCTTTATTCCTTTGAAATTTGCATTTATTTATCTCATTTCCTTATTTTACTGAATGAGTCTACTCTGTATGCAAATGCGCGAAAATGCGTTTATATGAGGGAAAGGGCTAACTCGTTAAATTAAATTGAACCCTTTCACCGCAGCAGTCGCATAAATGCACCACGACAAATGGTGCAGTTCCAGATCTGACGCCGCCTTTTCAATGCCGCATCTGATCAGGGACTTCACTATTTGGCTCGATCTCTATATCTATATATGTGCTTTATTCCTTTGAAATTTGCATTTATTTATCTCATTTCCTTATTTTACTGAATGATTTAACAAACTTGGATTGCAGACGACAATTAGAAATGTGGCGCCGAAAGGGTTAATAGGACCCATTTATCAGCTGACTATCCAGGCTCTGTGATTTACTTAAACCCTGATTTCATACATGTATATTTTACACCTTTGAAAACAGAGTAGACCCAGGTCAAACAGCTCCTATCTGAACAGGATCTGCTCTGTTTGCTTACGAAGCAATCTAGGTCTGATTCTAAGGTTTTGCAAAGGGCAAAACATAGCTTGACCACATTCCACTGTAAACCAGGTAAGTGATATTAACCCTTTCGCTGCCAAACTCTGTCGTCTGCTAACTTTGTCGTCTGCTACAAAATTTCATTCTTTTGATTTTCTTCATTTTTGTTTCAAAAACATAGTAACAGTAACAAACAGTTTGGATCCTGATGAGACTCGGCGTCTCATCTGGATCCAAACTGTTTGCATAGGTAATCACAGATCCGGCATTGGCAGCGAAAGGGTTAATGAATTCAGTTTCTTACATGAATATTCATGAAGCAAGAAGGAATTTAAATGTCAACCGTATTGTAAAACGTACATGTATATCCTTTATTTCAAAAATACACCTTTCTACGTCTTTGCAAACAGAGTAGACCCAGATCAGACGGCTCCTGGGTCTGCTCTATTTGCTTATGATATACATGTAATATAGATATGATTAGATACAGTTTCTGCCATGCCCAAAACGTCGTGTGCCCTTGTTCTGTCATAAAAACCTAAACTAATTAATATTCATAATGACATTATTTCTTACATGAATATTCATGGAGTAAAGTGTTAACCCTTTCGTCGAGACATTTCATGACAGACGCAGCTCATTATGAACATTAATTACTTTACTATTTCATACCGTGATGGAAAACTAATCAAAACATAATTATGCTAAATGATGCAGAATCAGATCTTAATAATTCTATAAACAAACAGAGCCAACCCTGATCAGACGGTACCTGCAGGAGCCGTCTGATAGTGTTCTACTCTGTTTGCAAATGTGTCAAAAGACGCGTTTTCATAAAGGGTCCATACACATGTAGGGTACAAATGATACAGCCATCGACATGTTTGATCAATCGTTTAACAAATTAAATAACAAATTCGAAGCCTGATTATTGTATTGTGGCAGTTGTAAGATACATGTGGCGCGAATGACTGCTACTATCTCCCAGCATCAGGTGGGTTCCATATTCACTGCACGTTTCGGCGCTTACCCTACCCACAACGTCCTCAATGACTCCTCATATGGTGCACCAACCGGAAGTGATACATTCCCGGTTTGGAGATATTAATTAAGCTTCTCATCTGCAAAGTTTTGGTGGTTTTTCATATCTATATTTGGCCGCCAATCCACTGTCCCTCTCTCTTTCTCGTGTCCTTGGCTGTGCATTTCAAACTGTGGTTTCCACCCGATGACATACATTTAAATGGTCAGCAGAGAACGTTTTTGGTTTCCGCTACATCCGTTTAGGTCATGGCCACTTTTGCTTAACATAGTTACTTACGGCTCCGTAACTTAGCAACGAAATACATATTGTGACCAAACTTGTTAAACAATCAATACGTTGCACGGAGAAAAAGTTTGGACTGCATTATGCTTACGCGCGCGCGCGTGCGTCCGTGTGCGTGCGTGCGTGTGTGCGTGTGTGCGTGTGTGTGCGTGTTTCTGTTAGAATACTTAAAGAGGAAGTCCCTATGCAATGAACGCATATTTTCAATAATATCATAAAACTTGGTATTTGTTGTATTCAATCATTATTATAAAGATTGTAAATATGAACTAATATCGAAAAATGCCCCTGTGATACAAAATAAACCGTTTTCGTCGATACCTATAACTTTTGTTCTACAACAAAATATATTGACCTTTGTCGAATGTGAGATGAATAAAATGGGTCTTCGATATCAAACACATGAAAGTTGTGCCTTCTTTGGCGTTTATTCGACTGGTTTTCTTGCCATATATTTCATTTCAGTATATAAACAAATGAGTTTTGTATATTTTAATTTTTTAGCTCACCAGAGCACAAAGTGCTCAGGGTGAGCTTTTGTGATTGCCTGATATCCGTCGTCCGTCGTCGTGCGTCGTGCGTCGTCCCGCGTCAACAATTTGAACCTTTAAAATTCTTCTCCTCTGAATCTACAGGGTTCTCAGCTTTCATCTTTGGCACATATCATCATCTGTAGGTCCTTTACAAAAGTTATATAAATTATGCCCAGGGGTGCCTTGTTTTCAATAGAAATATATAGTAAAACTCTGAAAATCTTCTCCTATGAAACTGGAACATTCTCAGCTTTCATATTTGGCACATACTATCATGTTCAGGTCCTCTACAAAAGCTATATAAATTATGCCCCTGGGGTCAAAATTGACCACGCCCAAGGGGTGGTCAGTTTCAATAGAAACATATAGTGAAAATTTGAAAATCATCTCCTCTGAAACTGGAGGGTTCTCAGCTTTCATATTTGGCACATAGCATCATGTTCAGGTCCTCTACAAAAGTTATATAAATTATGCCCCTGGGGTCAAAATTGGCCCAGCCCCAGGGATGGACAGTTGTTAATAGAAACATATATTGAAAACTTTGAAAATCTTCTCATCTGAATCTATAGGGTTCTCAGCTTTCATATTTGGCACATAGCATCATGTTCCTGTCCTCTACAATAGTTATATAAATTGTGCCCTTTGGGTCAAAATTGGCCCCGTCCCAGGGCCGTCTAGTTTTCTATAGAAGCATATATTGAAAATTTTGAAAATCTTCTCCTCTGATTGACTGGTGAGCGCTTCAGGGCCATTCTGGCCCTCTTGTTTTTTGAAACGCATCGAATATAGGGACTCCCCCTTTAAGCTAGAAAAGACATTAATTTATGTGACTAAATTTAGTGTACATATACATGATGTGTAGTTTGCATTAATGGAAACATAAGATGATATATCGGGGATCTGTACCTGGTCAAAGTCACTATTACTAAAACTAGAAATCCATGTGGGCTCAAAAGCTTAAGTCATGAAAAGTCATGTGACTAAATGTGGTGTACAGAGGGTTGTATTGGGCAGGTATGTGTGTGTGTGTGGGGGGGGGGGGGGGGGTCGGGGGGGGTATCTTGGATCACGGCCACTCTTACTAAAGCAGTTTCAGCTAAACAAGTCAGTAAGAAAAGATACATTTGGTGTACAGATCTAGGGCATGGATACAAACGATAAGATTACATCTTAGGTATTTGTTATTAAATTCAAGATCACTGTAACTCGGTCACGCAAAACATTTAATAAGAAATGCATATTGTGACTAAGTTGGTGCGCAGATAGCTGGCATTGATATATAGACAAACTATAACCCTTTACTCCACAAATACACCTTTCAGTACTTATGCAAACATAGTAGACTAAGATCAAACGACTCCTATAGTAGTCATCTGATCAGGGTATGCTCTGTTTGCTTTTGATATGATATAGCTCTGATTCTACAGTTTCTGTCTCAATAAAACAATGTGTTGTTCATTGTATCATTATAAAATAATGGTTAATTAATATTCATGATGTCAATATGTCTTGCCTGAATATTGATGGAGCAAAGGGATAATAGATAGAAACACTTCACTGCTGCTACTGTTTTCTTTTTTCTAAACCACTGGCTCGTCATGTGTCAGGTTGATGTTTTTGCTACGAAACCTGAACCAGAGGCAAAACCCCCACAGTGTACATACTTTACAATGATTATCCAGCACGTGGATCATTTTACAAGGTCCCGTCTTCCTTGTTATTATCTGATGTCACTTTATGCTGACACTCTTCCTTGACATAAGTGCACTCCTTCCCGGGGGATTACTTTACAATGTTGTAATTTAACAAGAGGTATGTTTGAGATCTAAATCTTTTCCCCATGAACATAAATTTTAAAAATGATCACTGCATTTAACCCTTCGCTTGCTGTTCACGTCAAAATACCTACCTGTAAATAGTGAATACCCAGATGAGACAGCTCCTGCAGGAGCTGTCTCATCAGGGTCTGCACTATTTACAAGTTGGTTGTGCAACCAATGCACTCCACAGCAGTGATTGCACAGCGATATACTTGTACAAAGTGAAGATATATGTAATTATACAACAGGGCATGGGTAAAGAAGGAGAAATGTGTTTTAAAATTCAGCAAGAGAAGGGTTCATACATATGGGCAAGAACAGTCTGGGTTATGATACGAACTTCAGAATTAGATTTATATTAGTCCACAAGCAAATAGAGCACATCCTGATCAGGCAGCTCCTGTTGTCAAAGGGGTTAGAAAGTCGTCGGTATGAGGGAAATGGTATAACACCAGAAAACCTGTCAACTAAACTTCTGAAGACATTTGATGTCTTGCTATTTTGTTTGACAGTAACATGTGTATAGAGTGACCACACTTAGGATTAGTCTGCACTTCAACCATAACCTTTTACTCCATCAGAGTCTGCACTGTATGTCATGTTCGTTTCTTTAAAAATATTCACCGTAAGCTTGACCTGTTTCAATTCTGGAATAGTCTATTTGAAAAGTCAGCGGTGTAAGGGTTAAAGAGGGTCGTGTGTGACCTTATTGTTCACACCCAGATCACATTTATTTTCACAACTTAATCTCATGTTGAGGGGCGTGTGTGACCCTATCGTTCACACCCAGATCACATTTATTTTCACAAGTCCTATGTAGCTGGTGAAGGGTGCCAGTTTTTTATGAAGCATAAACTCTCATTCACCCGTAATCTGCTGAGTGATTAAAACTGGCTCCTCATTTTCTGAATGTTAATCAAACAAAAAGTTGTATAAAAATTTATCACTTTAGAGAATTATTTGTATGACGAACAGGTCAGATCCCGATCAAAAAGCTCCCTCGGGATATCTTTGACACCGATTGCAGCTGTCTTAGATACTCAGTTCCCGCCAATTCAGGCTTAAATACGCCCAGGTAAGAACATCTTCACATCTGAATTAAGTGTTTCATAAATCGCTATTAACTCTGAATACATTTGCATTATGTCGTATGCTATCATGTTCGTTGAACAATTGAAACTGACACCATGGTACACCTTTATTGTAGTTGCAGGTCATTTGAAAGCGTGCTCGACCTAGTTGTTGCTAAACACTGTCGCGTTGCAGCGTTGATTCTAAAATAGCCCCCGTGTCTTATCAAACCTTTACCTCCTGAATATTTATGTGTAATGACACGATACAAGATACAGGACGCTTATTTAGTTTATTTAGTTTATTATGTTATGTAGAACATAATAGCATTTGCTTTATAGCTATTTTCCGACAAACAGAGCAAATAAAAATAATTAATCAGTAATTAAAAGAACATCAAACGAATCACATGCTGAACATTTGAAGAATGTTGACGATATAGTCTTAAGATTTGAAGTGTAATTTTGTTTAGTTGAAAATTGTATTATGGGGAAAAGATAAACAGCGTTTTTACCTGTAAATAAAAGTTCACAATATTTTCCAACCTTTCCAAAAAATAAAAGTAGCGAAACACTTTACGTACCGTGGCCTCATAGCATGCAGCCCATACATATAAAATGATTTATATGGCTAAAACACAATCCATTATTATAGACCCTGATTATTATTTGTAGTCAGTGTCTGTTCTCCCCCCCCCCCCCTTTATATGAATAGTAAAAGTAATGGCAACGATTTTAGAAACATGCAGGACATTTACAGGTTGGACCGCACCAAGTCCGTACCAACCTCACAAACTCACTATAGTTGTCAGTTTGTCTCAAGTGGTTTGGGAGGCTGTCCCAGACATGTGCGGCCTGGAACCTGAAATACTGTTTTCCATAGGTACTTGTTCTGACTTTTGGTATGTTAAGCATGTGAGTATACCGAAGATAGTAAGATGATGACTATGTTTTGAAGCTGACTAGATCATGCAGATAGGAAAGAGATATTTTGTAGAGACATTTGAACGTCTCGATAGCCATAGATCTAATTCTGCCTACATGCAGTGTTGGCGTATTAGTTTTATGTAGCAGATCTTCATAATTTATGTTAAATCGTTGAATACTATTCTGACAGCTCTGTGTTGGATTTCCCCCCATTTTCTCAGTGTTTGCCTTCGAGCAGAAATGCCAAATAAATGCACAAAAGTTAAATTTGATCTCATGATTGACTTGTAGATGAGACTTTTGCAATCCAATGATAAACGCTTACTTATTCTAAATAGAACATTCAATTGACCAGCAGCTTTTTTGCATATTTTTGTAACCTGATTGAGGAGACTATCTATCTCCACACCTAAAAGTTTCAAATTGTCTTCACACCCAATAGATACATTATTTAATTCAAATTATTTCAGTTGACCTTTTGTTTTCTTTCCAACAAATATAGCTTGGAATTGTCTGGGTTTGCTTGCATCTGATTATCTCTAAACCAGTGAATCAACATTTTACTTTCGGTTTCAAGGGTAGATTTGAGGTCGTTAATATCTTAACTGCTATATGAGATAGTGTTGTCATCAGCGTAGTTGTACAGACTGGATTTATCAATGAAGAAGAAGATTTCATTCATGAAAATGTTAAATATCAGTGGTCCTAAAATATATCCTTGTGGTACACCCTTAGTTATGTCGAGCCACGAACTGTTAACTTGTCAAGGTTTCACGTATTGTTTTCTACATTACAGATCATTTTGAATTAAACAGCATGCCTTTTCAGACAAACCATAAGCTTTCAGAATGATGAGGTCATGTGACAAACAGTCAAATGCCTTTGATAGGTCCATGAGAATGGCTGGCAAGTGCTCATTGTTGTCGATGGCTATTTTCAACTAAACGTAGAAGTGTTGTCTGACATCCATACTTAGGCCTAACCGCAGATAAAAACGTATTAAAAACTCTTCAAAATGACTTAAAAGCTGCTCATTTATGACTTTCTCAAAGAGTTTAGAGGGCGATACTTTTTCAAGGTAAAAGAGTCATTCTTTTTAAAAAGCCGATTTACCTGTTCCTTTTTAAGGAAATGCATATGTGTCAAAGATCTTCTTCATGATTGTAGATAAGGGGTCACAAATTACACTTGTCGAACACTTCAGGATTTTAGGATGTATGTTGTCGTTACCAGTTGCCTTTTTTGGATTCATACTTTTCAATTGTTTTAACATATGAGAGTTTTCAATGTGTTTAAAATGGAACTCATTTACATCAGAGCAATTCTGTTTAATTGCACAATGCTAGGATGATCGTACATTTGTATTAGTTGATGAATCAATTCCTATATATCCAAAAAGTAAACTTTGATGGACTCTCGTTTAAGTTTAGTCTTCATATTCTGAGCTGTCTGTATTATTCCCAGTTTCTGTTATTTCTATTTCTTAAGTTATCATTATGGGCTTGTCTAGTTTTATAGATAATTTTCCGGCATTTGTATACCGTATTCATGTATGGAAGGGGTGGTCCTTGGCTTCTTGTGTTTAGTTGGCGCAGACTCATCAAGAATGTCCTTGAACAGCGATTCGTATGTCCCGTATGCATAGTCTACATCATAAAAGATACCAGCAACATTAAATGGTATTTTTTCTAAATCTGACAAAACCGTTGTTCATTAAAATTCTTATAGCTTCTAAATGTAACGTTTTGATGAGGAATAGTGTTGATTGATTCCTTAAAACATGTAAATATCATACTATGACAATCGCTAATGATACAGTTGTTAAAATAACATTAATTAATGTCTCTATGTGCCCATGACTATGACATGTTGGCTTCTTGACTACGTTTGTTAAGGCAAAGGTATCCATAAAGTTTATCAGAACTTTTGATTTTGACTGCACAAAATGTCATAGTTCATGTCGTCCAGCAGTATCACGTGTTCATATGATATCAACATCTAATCAGTGTATTTAGTAAATTCAGTATCGAAAAGGTTATCAAATTGAGAAGGTGTCTGTAAACGAACAAAATACCCCATTTATTTTAGAAAGGTCTACTTCGAAACACAGGGACTCCAAAAAGGGACTTTCTATGTCCTCCCTACGTCTCACAGGAAGATCAGACCTGGCAAGAGCCATAGCCCCACTCCCTCTGGAGTTCCTATCCTTTCGTCAATTTTTGCCTCAGCTATGTAAAAATTATTAGCGAGTTTTTGATGAAAAATATCCTTAAATTCTTGAAATTTGTACGTAATACTGTTTATGTTGATATGACCCATAATAGGTCGTTTCGAGTTTTATTTGTGAAGGCATTTTAATTCGGAGATTATTTCAAAAGTACTATCATCCATGCTGTCACTGGTGTTTTCATTTGTGTCTTCTTTTTCTGTTGAAATCAGGATCTTCTTGATCAAGAGAAGGGACATAACTGTCCTTCAAATTTCTGAGATTACACATGTGTTTATATTTGAGTTTTGTTCTGTAGAATCAATCAAAGTTGCATCGTTCACATCGTTGGCACATGCAATATAAACATCATTGTTACAAACCACAGCTCATTTGTCTTTCTCATTTGCTAAAACACAGTAGGAGATACACCAGCACATTTGATATGTGCCCAGTTATTGCAATTGTCACATGAGACGGATCGATGATTTTTGGCTATAGTTCTTTGACAAGAAGTAAATGTTTTCTTTCCTACTGGACCAGAATTAAGAGAAATATTACCAGCAAGCAACAGGATTGTTGACAAATATTGTCTTTTGGTAGATCTGCTCGCTTACCGAATGGATCTTTTAAAGTGTGGCGTTGAACAGTGATAGAAAATGATACAGTCCACATGTAACGTAAGGTCTGGTGTTAGGCGGAAAAAAATTACTCATGTTTATTGAAAAGGCGTTTGCCATCAAATCAGCTGCATACGCAATAGTTATATAACACTACTGGTATGGAAAAACTGCGCCAATTGAAATCCAAATAATCATACCCACATATTTTTATATTTTATATATGATTGAGATATTCTTGATTTCAACTGTCGTTTGATATGCGACATCAGAGACTCGGAGTTCAATTGGAAATCATAGGTTTTCGACGCCAGATAAGATATAATATTGGTTCATGGATACGCAAATAGAGCTACTGAGAAAGTTTGTTAAATGTATGCGAAGTAATAAGAAAGGTTCTTTGCTGAATCTACTATTTCAAACATGCACTTAGCTAGTAAAGTGAAATAATATGTCTGCAATTTATTACGAATATTGGCATACATAAGTTATGATTAAAGAGGCCAATATTGCACATTACGTTTAAACTGACCGTTTAAGCAAATTTACATGCATTACATGATTAATTTTGGCATAATTACGCCTTTGATACATGTACAAATGTATATTTGACGTGATATACTTGCATGTATGTTTGCGGTGGTGGTTGCTAAATGGTAGTAGGTAATATGATTTAAAGTTTTACAACATGCCATTGCTATCATAGTGTAACTCAGGTCACACTATGATGGAAAGCACATTATAAAAATACACTTATCTTATCTCAAACTTTTATAAGCCCTGTTAATGTACCTTAGGTTCTAGCAACCTTCTCCGGAAAACAATACCTTACAGATGTTTTTATGTATTGTTATGTCAGTTATAGTTTTGTCAGTTATAATTTTGACTATATGTTTAATGTGTATACTATGTATACACTTCCTCATGAGCCGATGGCTTTATGGATTTGAATAAAGTTATATTACTTATTATACTGCAAAGTAAAATCCTCACTTCTGATTGGTTAACTAGCCGTGTACACGAGTCCATGTACCCTGTGAGCTGACAGGGTACACAGAATTTCCCCATGGCAGGCCCCACATATTTATGGTCAGAAACCAAATGACCGATTTCTCGACTCGGCTAAACAGTAGCAAAATTCATAATATACAACTATTGATACGTAAACAAAAAATGCAGAAATGAATTAAAAAACACTATTGTTTGAAATGATCAATAAAGCAGTTTTTAAGATGAGTTATTATATCTATTATAACACGAACGCCGATGAAACACGCCGATAAAACACTTCGGATACCTTCGGATAGAGATAATGTATTGGGCGCTTTTAGGAGAATTAGCATGTTTAGTGATTCAACATGCCAAAATAGATTTATATCAATTATTCAAACCTTAAAATATTTGCAGTATAGTAAATTCGTTATACAGTTCTTTCCAAGGGTACATGACGATTTATTCCAGGCTGGTAAAATCATGTAACCCTCGCCTAACTGCTCGGGCAACATGATTTTCCCCAGCCGGGAATAAATCGACATGTACCCTGGGAAAGAACTGTATAACCAATAATATATTACTTCATATTTACACTGTGCAGATATTTCTCGCAAAACTATTGACGCCTAGGAAAAGGTCCAACAGCGCGTCCCCACCCTAACCAGTCCAACTGACACTTCACACATCAATCCATCAACCACTCAGATGCCATTTTATTTCAATAACATCCACGGCAATGCTCCAGAATCACTTCAATTATAATTTGAATTAGCCGCGATAAAACTGCCAACGTACTCTCCTCGTGACCTTCGTGAGTCCGTTCATGAGCAGTAATTGAAAGTGCAACACTGCTAACGCCCCCTAACACCGGCTTAAGCGGTATTCAATTTTCAGAACAAGAAGTGCTGAAATTCATGATCTCGAAGGATCAGAAGGTATAACAACGCTGAGAATGAAGTAGTTTAATAATATAATATTAACACAGACAATTTGGCCTTGGAAGAAACTGTAGAATCGGATCTATTGTATTTCATAAGCAACAAAGCAGAACATGATGAGACACCTCGTATACATGTACACAGTAAAACCTCGATAATCCGACCACTCAAGTATCTGTCAGACAGCTGGCAGCTTAATGCTGGATGAAGTCATCAAAAAAGCTCACTCAGGAGCTTTCTGCATGTATTTCACGCTGTCTTAATCATTTCCTTCATATAAACGCCTTTTCACACATCTGCAAACAGAGTAGACCCAGATCAGACGGCTTCTATAGGAGCCGTCTGATCAGGGCCTGCTCTGTTTGCTATTTGGAATTTGATCTGTTTCTTTAGTTTCTAAAATGGCTATGTACAATGCTCCACCTTGCATATTTCATTTAACTCTTTTCGTCCATGAATATTCAGTATATATTGAAATTTTGAATAAATATAAAACAGTGAAAAAGCCAAACAGCTGCATGCCTAAAAGAGTTTCTTTTTTTCTCTCTACAAAAATTTCGCATTCTCGAAGTGTTTGCTGTATATGGAATAAACCAGTTTCGCTTCTGCAGTTTCTGCCATGGAAAACAATTCCTTTGTTAATATGCCACTTTAAAATTCAACTGATTAATATTGGCGATGACATTATGTCTATCATGAATATTCATCGAGTAAAGGGTTAAACCTCTGATGCTTGGCCCGAATCTTCACCTTCAGAAGACACGTTAACGATAAACAAGTTCAGTGTACATATTTCGTGGTTTTCAGGTCAAAGATCCGATCCCAATTTAGATTTTCATGAAACTTGGTTCAAATATTCATTCCATCACAACAACTTGCAGAATTCGAGTTACATATGTATGAATTACATATGTATGGATTGAAGTTAAAGATTTACTACGGAAAGGCAATAATTCGAGCTTAGGAGTAAATCTACTTTCAGTTCTGCAGCTTTTAAAGGTATAGGCTACGCGCCCAATTCATGCGCCACCTGGCGGGGGCTTATTATGATTTGTTTCCAAACCCAATAGTTTGGGCTGCAGATGAGAATAATACCTGAAATGAGTCTCATGAGTAATCACACACGAAGGAATAGAATTTGTTACTGGAAATAATGTAGTTTGTTTGTGTTCTATAAGAAATGTTTTAGATGGTGAAAATAATCTGAAATTTTATAGGGAACTGTATTTTTCATGTCGTCGCAGAGTAGAATGATGGTTTAATTGGATTTGTTCTAAAGTCACTGTTTGTGAATAATAGTGTAAAGAACTGAAAAACAACTATTTGGTATTAGAAATCTGTTACCGAGCATGTAAGTTATTGGTAAGAGTTTTGCTTCTAGCAAATTATCAAATGTCGGGTCGCCATTTCGACATTTCGAAAGTGTTTGTGTGTGTGTGTGGGAGGGGGGGGGACTAATACATATTTGTTTTTGTTTTATTTACAATTAACCTTCCCCGCGTTGGTTCTTAAGTCATCTAAATTATAGCTTTAATCACTTCCTAGTACTTTCCACCAGTTTCCCTCTATGTTCCGTTTACTGATTGCTAACTAGTCACATGTTGCGTCCGCATGACCTCGAATGATCAATGCAATGCTTCATTTGCATTTGCCATTCGTGTGTCATTGTGAACACATCATTC
The DNA here is from genome assembly GCA_963576725.1 of Azorinus chamasolen. NCBI lineage: Eukaryota > Metazoa > Mollusca > Bivalvia > Cardiida > Solecurtidae > Azorinus > Azorinus chamasolen. The sequence goes on along the minus strand of OY755251.1, from coordinate 46,013,607 downwards.
GTTTACTTAATTAAAACTTATAGAGGATACTCTGTATCTTTCAGGTTAGTTATTATTAATTCTTCTCCATTCTATTGTTAGTATTGTTTAGTATCATTTTACTATTTTTATGCCCCCATAGACGATAGTCGGGGGGCATATTGTTTTTGCCCTGTCTGTCTGTCTGTCTGTTTGTCTGTTTGTCTGTTTGTCTGTTTGTTTGTCAGCAACTTTAACATTGGTCATAACTTTTGAGCCAGTATAGATAGAGACTTGATATTTGGCATACATATGTATCTCATGAAGCCGCACATTTTGAGGGGTGACGTGTCAAGGTCAAGGTCATCCTTCAAGGTCAGAGGTCAAATATATGGGTCAAATCGCCGACTTTAACATTGGCCATAACTTCTGGACCAGTAGAGATAGAGACTTGATATTTGGCATGCTTGTGTATCTCATGAGGCTGCACATTTTGAGGGGTGACATGTCAAGGTCAAGGTCAGAGGTCAAGGTCAGAGGTCAAATATATGAGGGGGCATAGTGTTTCACAAACACATCTTGTTGAATATGAGTACATGTACGTATCATTAATTACAATTGCCATTCGTGTGTTATTGTGAACACATCATTCGTTTACTTTATTAAATCTGATAGAGGATACTCTGTATATTTCAGTCATAATTGCACAGTCTCCATATCAAAGCGGCCTGGACCCATCCACGTATACAAATTCGTTGTCACGTTCAGAGGGGCAACGACCTGACCCTACCGGCTGGGTTGAAGCCGTGACTCTAGGGGTCGTGAGTTGTTTTGCACCTTTGATTACTACTCATGAACAGACTCAATAAAACCGAGTCTGCAATTTTCTCTTTTTGCATTGCTTCATTTGCTTTCGAAGGATCTTCCACTTTCAGGATACATTAGCTATAGTCCTTATATAATACATTAAGCTCCACAAGCCGACTACTCATTTAGTCTAGTATTATATACATAAAAGGGTCTATATTTTCAAAAGACGCATAGTGACCATTTTCAGATTAATCACACATAAAACATTCATTCTGTGAAGATTTTATCAATTTCCTATTGCTAGATTTTGTTAGAGAGAGCTTTTACATTGAATTTGAGAAAAACACTTAAGAAAAACACTAGTATTTTTCAGGCAGCAAATTATACATTTTGCTTAATTTGTTATAGTAAATATCACTTTTTATCAGTATATTATAAGGGTTGTTTGTGTCAATTTGGTGTTATTTATTATAGCCAATATGAATGGGTTAAAACGTAAGTAAAGCTTGTTAACATTGATTTGCATCCTTATATTTTAAGTTTTTAACCCCTACCATATTATTTATGAAGGCCAAGAAATGAATGTCGAAGGCTACAGTATACATTTTAAGTGCCCATGTACAAAAAGAAAGCATGGTAACCTGTGGTTTTCTTTATACCATGGCACTAAGAAATGTTTGAAGAACTTATTCAGAAATTTTCATAAAGGTCAGGACTATTGAAATTTCATTTGGGCACGTATACCTTTAATTACAATTGAGTTTAACATACATGTTCACGACATCCGCTGAACTTTCTTGGTTTCTCTTAACCCTTTACTCCATAGATACCCCTTTACAAACGGAGAAGATCCATATCAGGCGGCCATCATGATAATTTAGCTAATTAATATTCATACATTCATTATTTATTGATGAATATTCATAAAGTAAAGGGTTATTTGTTTGTTCGTTTGTTTTTATCGGGGTTATACGTCGCTCTAACAGTAATGAAAGACCCAAGAGTTTTTGTCCGTGCACGAAAACAATGCGCTGTTTCCTGCACAGAAGAACAATCGGGTAAAACCACCGACATACCGCAAGTAAGTGGTCAGGCATCTTCACAGCAACGGCAGTTCTATTACTACTGGTGGTAGTAGTAGCAGCACCAGCATCATCATTAGTAGTATTAGTAGTAATCGTAGTAGAAGTAGTGGTGGTAGTAGTAGTAGAGGTACTAGTATTAGTACTAGTAGTTTTAGTAGTAGTAGTAGTAGTAGTAGTAGTAGTAGTAGTGATAGTAGTAGTAGTAGTAGTAGTAGTAGTAGTAGTAGTAGTAGTAGTAGTAGTAGTAGTAGTAGTAGTATTAGTAGTAGTGACAGAAGTGATGACAGATGACGATGATGCTGATGATGATGACGTTGTTGTTGATGATGATGATGATGGTTATGATGTTGATGATGATGCTGATGATGTTGGTTGTGATGATAGTCGTGAAGATAATTATAATATGCGATTTTCTTGTTAATCCCCTCTTTTTTAGAAATACATGTATTACATTTCAAAATGTGACAATATGTTTCAAATATGCGAAGCACAATCCGAGAACAAACAATTCTGTACATAACCGTTATTTTTAACAACGTTGTGGACTTTCAACCACTATAAGTCATGACCGGGCAATAACATTCACAGTTTTCAAATTACCTGTTAACTCTTTCGCTGCCAATGTCGCATTTGTGATTACCTTCATATGTAAACAATTTGGTTCTAGATGAGACGCCGAGTAACTCGACGTCTCATCAGGATCCAAACTGTGTGTTAGTGTGACTGACAACAACAGTAAAAAAAATGTAGTAGACAAAAAGTATGCAGACGATAACATTTGGTAGCGAAAGAGTTATCCTTTACTGCTGTTAATGTCTGCTCAACTATTGATCTTGTGCAATTTTGACTTCTTCGATTCGATCAAGCTTGAAAGAAGCTATTGACCGAGTGTCAAACAGCTTGTATCCTGATCAGACGCCGAGTTACTCTGGTTAATCTGGTTCAAGGCTGTTTGCGATGTTATGTCGGCTCGGGGTAACGGGATGAAGGTTAAAGTATATGTATGTATGTATGTATGTATGTATGTATGTATGTATGTATGTATGTATGTATGTATGTATGTATGTATGTATGTATGTATGTATGTATGTATGTATGTATGTATGTATGTATGTATGTATGTATGTATGTATGTATGTATGTATGTATGTATGTATGTATGTATGTATGTATGTATGTATGTATGTATGTATGTATGTATGTATGTATGTATGTATGTATGTATGTATGTATGTATGTATGTATGTATGTATGTATGTATGTATGTATGTATGTATGTATGTATGTATGTATGTATGTATGTATGTATGTATGTATGTATGTATGTATGTATGTATGTATGTATGTATGTATGTATGTATGTATGTATGTATGTATGTATGTATGTATGTATGTATGTATGTATGTATGTATGTATGTATGTATGTATGTATGTATGTATGTATGTATGTATGTATGTATGTATGTATGTATGTATGTATGTATGTATGTATGTATGTATGTATGTATGTATGTATGTATGTATGTATGTATGTATGTATGTATGTATGTATGTATGTATGTATGTATGTATGTATGTATGTATGTATGTATGTATGTATGTATGTATGTATGTATGTATGTATGTATGTATGTATGTATGTATGTATGTATGTATGTATGTATGTATGTATGTATGTATGTATGTATGTATGTATGTATGTATGTATGTATGTATGTATGTATGTATGTATGTATGTATGTATGTATGTATGTATGTATGTATGTATGTATGTATGTATGTACTGTATGTATGTATGTATGCATGGGTATGCAGAGGTCCGGGGTTCAAATCCCGGTCCATCCCGGAAATGTCAGAGACACGTTTCAGTGTCTCCCACCCGCACCTTCTCTCCACCCAGGGGTATATATCGAATTATCTATCTGCCTTCCTCCCTCCTTCCCCATTTCTTAGCTATCTCCCAAAATGCCTACCTACCTACCTACCTACCTATGGGTTTGTACAGCTGAATATATCACCTTGTCACCATTTTGATAATTCTAAACTAGACTGAAATACATGTAGTAACAAATAGTGCAGATCCATGGTTTACACAGTATGTTAGGATGTGTGTGATTGTGTGTGTGTGTGTGTGTGGGGGGGGTATTGTTTTTAACTTGATATATGATAGACAAACTTCATCTCAACTCCAGGCCAGTTCTGGTTGCCACGTATGTATAGCAATTTTCGGGAACAGTTTGGTCTGGGTCTACATCGTTTGCCTAACTATACCTGTCTGAATACAGGCTAATCATTGTAGATCTACACCGTGTGCAAATCATTTCTGTACAGAGGGTCTCATAAATATTGATCCAATACATGAATTCACACTAGTCAAGGTTAAACATTTCGTAACTATGGCTATAGTGTGTTATTTCCGAATGAAATACGATAGAACTCAATGACACATAGTTACATAAGAACGTTAAAGAATGCGTATAATTATATCGACTCAACCGTTTTACTTCTTACACACGCCTTTACTAAGAGAGTATATCCATATCAGAGGACTCCTATAGATAAATAATAGATGTAGTTCTACATGGTCAGCCATGGTACAATAGTCCCTTGTTCATAACGTCATTATAAAATCCAGCTAATTAATATACCCAGTAAACCCCCGCTAATGCGACCACTTAATGAATACACATGGGTGTCTTTATAAGCAGGTGGTTGCTTAATGCAGGACAAAAGTAATGCAGAAAGCTCCTCTAGGAGCTTTCTGCATTACTTTTGTCCTGCATTAAGCTACCACCTGCATCTAGCACCCAGAATTATACCTCTTTTAGGTGGTCGTATTAGCGGGGTTTTACTGTACATGATGTCAATATTCTTACTTAATCTTCGTGCGGTAGAGGGGTGAAAAGGGAAAAAAGTACACAGTTATGTTTAACCATCTCCATAGCAACCACTCTACCTAGAGTAAGCGTCTGTCTTAACTCCTTCATAGGCTAGTTTTAGACAAAACCTCTTTGAATACACGTAAATACACTGAAAAGGAGCTTTACTAGAGAAAAATAGAATTGTTCAGTTTTTAAACCATTGTGATAAATACAGTGTTTATCACAATGGTTTCGAGAAGTGACTTTTACACAGGCGTCAAGAGGTGTCAGTATGAGGGAATGGGTTAACCCTTTACGTGATGAATATATGTGTTAGGAACATATTAACTGTCTGCATGCATACTAATCAGTTGATTTTTATAACGGTAAATTACGAACAAGGGATTTCTTAGCATGACAGAAACCGTAGAATCAAGGTCCATGCTTATAAAGCTTTTTAGTTAAGTCTGAGTTTGTTCTCAAGCTTTTGATTGGTCTGATTTGAGTTCTCAAGCTTTTGATTGGTCAGATTTGAGCCTTTGGCTCAAATCTGACCAATCAAAAGCTTAAGAACGATCTCAGACTCAACTAAAAGCTTTATAAGCACGGACCCAGGTCTGCACTATTCTATGAGCAAATAGAGCAGAGTCGGGACTCCTACAGGAGTTGTCTGATCTGGGTATACTGTGTTGGCAATGACGTCAAAAAGGTGCCCCTCTCTTATTTATAGGACTAAATACAGCTTGTAGCTAATTGCTCGTGAAAATAAAATAGAAAACTCGCAAAACTGGGCTGTAGAGAGGTTTTACTGTATTGTTGTACTTTTATAGTACTATGGTAAGTAACTCATAATCTTAGGCGCAACACATAGTTACATAAACGTATAGTTGTACTGAAATTTTTTTCCAACTAAACTACAAAAACAGATCGATTCCAATTCTCTGCCAAGGTCTGGAAAAGTGTTGCATTTTTCCCAGTGAATAAACGAATCGTTGTATAATCTCCATTTTTTTGTAATGGTGTGTGGGGGGGGGGGGGGTGCGTGCGTGCGTGCGTGTGCGCGCGCTACCATCATTCTATGGAACACATTTTCCTAGAGGTTTCTGGCCAGCCATCACCGTCATCAACTTGAGAAATTATTTTTTTTCATTTCAGTTTACGAGTAAGAAGATTATTACTTCCCCTTTAAGTGTAGACCATCCCGTTATGGGCGCTGCGTAATAAATAAGTAATATTCTAAAAAAACATTTATAATTCGAAAACATTTTTCAATTTGTAGGTGAAAAAATAATATTGTAATGGTAATATTTATCATTATATTAATACATATAATATAAATGTGCTCACAAATGCAAATATACTTGCAAACAGTGTTAACCCTAATTTAGACAGCCGTTACAAATGTAGACAGAACTACTAGGTTGTGGTCTGTAGTATTTCGCACAAACAATACCGTACATATTTATACAAACAGATAAGTATCCTTATAGTGTAAGGAAAGTCCGTGTTCTCCCCGTTGTAGCTCTTGGAGCTTTCTGTATTACTTTTTGCAATTATGGGACTGTAAAGCTGGTGTTAGCTTAATGCAGGACAAAATAAATGCAGAAAGCTCCCATAGAAACTTGCTTTCTGTATTAATTGTGCCCTGCATGAAGCAACCACCTGCGTTTTAATGTTTAATAAATGAATGACTGCTTAGGACAGGTTCTACTATTTATTCTTTCTACGAGGGTGTAGTTATTTAAAATGGCGATAATGAATCTGTGGCTAAGAGGGACTTTATAACACCTGCTCTAAACCCGCTGTTTACGAGTACACACTATCTACAGATATGCAGTTACTAGAGATGGTGACAAAAATACAAGGACTAAGTCTAAGAGGGACTTGAAATCCGTTGTTTACGAGTACACACTATCTACAGATATGCAGTTACTAGAGATGGTGATAATGAATCAAGGACTTAGTCTAAGAGGGACTTTAAACCCGCTGTTTACGAGTACAAACTATCTACATATATGCAGTTATAAGAGATAATGACAATGATCAAACTGCAGCTGAAAGTGACTTTATAACTCTTGTCCAAAGCACAGGGATCTGTACCACTACTGGGAATTCTCTCGTACTTGATAAAAACAACACTGGCTGCTACTGACGGGACGGACATCCGTGTACCACAAGTACAAACAAGTCTGCAACTATTACAATTTCAATGATATGCTTCTAATTCTTTCGTCTATTAAAAGCCAATATATTTTACTACCAAATAAATATACACAAATGTACAAAAATGTACTCATCTGACGGTATCTTATGAAACTATTATAAATCCAACAATGGTTTTCTTTCTCCAAAGTTTACGTATTTTTTTGGTTATTTAAAAAATGTTCGCTCATCCCGATCTTTGCATACTTGTTTGTACATGTGATACACGGATATTCGTTCTGGCAGTAGGAACCTGCTGGTTGTTATTAAATAGTATATAGAATCCCAGCAGTGGTATAGACCCCTATGGCCCGAAGGCCCCTAATTCCCTTTTCCTGTTTACGCGTATACTCTTTCTAGAGAAATGAAAGTACATTTGAACTTCGATATTTCGAACTCGGATAACTCGAACTTTGGGATAGCTCGAACAAAACGTTTTGTCCTTCCGAAACATACAATACAGAATTGCTCTAAACTGTATCACTATAGATAACTAGAAACACATGTTGCAGCTTAATACAGGTCTAAAGTAATGCTGAAAGCTCCTACAGGAGCTTTCAGCATTACTTTAGACCTGTATTAAGCTGTTAACTCGAGAAATTGTTCAGATTAGAAATCGGATAACTCGAACTTCTGTTATCTCGAACTAGTTTGTATGGTCCCTTGAAGTTCGAGTTATCGAAGTTCAACTTATTAGATATGTTGATAATAATTAGGACTTTATAAACCCTGTTCCCTGAATCCCCCCTCTCCTGTTTACGAGTATACACTTAGGGATGCATTGAATTTTACCAGAGAAGATGATAATGATGAGGACTTTACAACCAAGCCCCCTCCCCTGTTTACGAGTCCACTTTTACTAGAGGGATGCATTTACCAGAGAGTATGATAATGATGAGGAAAGCGCTAAACAAGACTGTTTAACCCCCGTTTGAAACCCTTCTGTTTACGAGTGTACTCTTTCTACAGGGATTCAATTATTAGAATTAATGATGATGATAATACTGGAGCTAACAGTAAAACGTCATTACCCCCTCCCCTCCTCCGCCCTGGTTTACTTATTAACCCTTCTCTTGCTGAATTTTAAAACACATTTCTCCTTCTTTACCCATGTCCTGTTGTATAATTACATATATCTTCACTGTGTACAAGTATTTCACTGTGCAAGTGCATTAGTTGCACAATCAACTTGTAAACAGTACAGAACCTGATGAGACCGCTCCTGCAGGAGCTGTCTCATCTGGGTCTTCACTATTTACAGGTAGATATATTGACGTGAATAGCAAGCGAAGGGTTAACAGGAGCAGGTCGTATGTACAGTAAAACCTTGATCATTCTAATTTTAGAATGAAAGAATTATTATTGTTATTATTATTATACCACATTTGTATAGCGCTCTTTTCACACAGGATATGTGCGTTCAAAAGCGCTTCACATAGTTACATTTTATATACAAAACAGGGTATATTCAATGTGTAATTATAGAACATTTAAAGTAAATATATTTAATACTTATATATAGATAATAATAATAATAATAATAATAATAATAATAATAATAATAATAATAATAATAACAAGAAATATCTTTTAAAAAGATATTCAGCGGCATTCAAATATTGACATAATGTACAAAACAATAATGATATTAAATCTCTGCCAACTTAATTTCAATGTTTGTAGATTCTGTTAGTACAGGGAACTAGATCTATGAAGGACTGCTTGTTATTATACTAGCAGAGAAGCATGCAGTGGAAATGACTTTGAGTAGAATAAGCAATTATATGGAAAAAATTCAAGTTACTTTTAAAAAAATCACTATTAAAATGTACAATGTCAAAGTATTTTTTAAAACTATCTGAAGTTAGTTCTTCATTTAACCTATTATAAAAATGTACATGAAAGCGCTTATATTTATATTGATATGAAGATAACTAACTGAATACACTTTAAAGCGTACATAATTTAGTTTTTGTTTGTGCAGAGTCTGTAATTACTTAAAGAACGGTATTTATCTATAGTCTGGATCAACGCATTAATCGACGTGTGTGCATAATCATTAGTGACACCATTAACTGAATATACATGTATTTTTAAAACAATATAAAGTTAGCAACCTCAACCTACTTCCTCGATCCAAAGCCCCAGGTGATAGAGCCGTAGGAATAGCCTTCAGTAAGTAGCTTTGTATCACAGAGAGCGAAAGTTTAATAGTGGTTTTGGCAAACTGGCAATAATGCTCAGCAATCATTACCATTGGGTGATAAGTACGATAATGGGTTAGGAACTGATATAAAGTATGGCACACCAAATATTGAATAGTCAAAATTGATCCACACCTTTTGAGAATAATATATAGTTTTACTCAGTAATATTGTTTATGTATTATATACTTTAGTTTTGATAATGATCAAAGTAATAGATAATTCACATTTCTTTACTGATCATGGTAATAAATAACTATGTAACTACAGTATTGTACGTGTATTTGAATCCACCAAAAGTTGAACTAAACAACATTTTGGCTGAAAACAAAAAGCATATTTTATAGTGAGTGGCAAATAGTTTGGACCAAGACCAAAATCAAAACTGAATGGGATAATAAATCATTAGTAAGGTGGTATGTTGCCTAGGACTGTTTTAATGACCAAACAATGTGACTATTGTATTTGAAAGCACCTCTTTATCACTCCTTGTAGGCTTGTACCCAAGGTTGGGTAAGTGTGAGGCTAATCTGAATATGTCACCTGCTTAGCTAATATCCTGATCTGCATAAATAAAAACAAAATTGGACTACATATCATTATTTAAAATAAAGATAATTATGTAATGATTTTGATTATTCAAATTTTGCTTTTTAATACAAATTTTCAATTTTTGCCGAAACGTCCTAGGCCGAAAAAATAGATGGCCAAAACGTCCTGGGCCGAAACATCCGGGCGAAACTTCCTAGGCCGAAACGTCCTTCATTCAGTTTGGCCATGTGTAAAGGCATTATAAAAGGCTGTATGCCAGTCAATGTGTTAACTAATGAAAATACAGTTTACTACAAAATACTAGTAGGTCATATGCAAATTACAATGCAACATAGTTTCTGATTGGTAGAAAACTAGAACTAAAGTGAAAATAGACAGCTAGCCGCTGAAAAAAGAATTTATTTAGAACATAGGTAAAATAATTACCGTATTTTAACGGAGTTGTAACAGGGTATATCCGAAATTTAATTACAGAGTAAAATGTCCTATTATGGGAAACCCGAAAAGCCCAGCCAAAGTAATAAAGAGGGTATCCCGTGTACTGTTCCTACAACATATCCCACCGGCTGCAATGGAACGGATGATTGTTTTATTATGATTTGTTTTATGCAGGTGATTGCTTAATGTAGGGTGGAAGTCTTGCAGAAGGCTCCCATTGGAGCTGTCTGCATGACTTTCACCCTGCATTAAACTGCCACCTGATTTAAAGATCGATAATGACACGTATTTGAGTGCTCAGATACTCAAGGTTTTACTTAACCCATTCCCTCATATTGACGACTTTTGACGACTCTGTAAAAGTCACTTTGTGAAACCATTGTGATAAATAGAGCATTTGCTCCTATAGGATTAAATGCTCTATTTATCACAATGGTTTCAAACTACGAAATTCTAAAAGTTTCCTTTTCTCTAGTTAGTGCTCCTTTTCGGTAGATTTATTCAAATAGGTTGTATATAAAAATGGCTTATGAGGTAATTGGTTAATGTGACATTACAAAATTTCAGTTAACTTTGATCCTAATACAAACCTTTTTTTCAAGTTGAAAGAGCCGCCTGATCAGGGTCTGCTGTATTTGCTTATGAAATAATAAGGATCTGATTCAAGTTTCTACCAATACCCAACAGATATGAAAAAAACCAAGTTAGTAAATAGTCATGATGTCCAGTCTCTTATATAAATATTGAACATGGAAAGGTTTAATGAATGTATATTGAGTCCTTCAGTTTTACATAAGTACAATGTACTCATAAGGGGAGGTGTTTATGTAATTAGGAGGATAGCCTGGTGAAAATATTTCGTAACAATCGATCCGACCGTACAGTAGAACCTGTCTTAAGGGACCATCAAAAAGAGGTATAAATATGGACCCGTTAGGTTGATGGTAGCTGAATGCAGGTCAAAAGTAATGTATCAAGCTCCTATAGGAGCTCTCTGCATTACATTTGCCCTGCATTAAGCAAGCGCATGTTTTTCTTTTTAAGACTCCTGTATTCAGTTAATGAATGGCCGCCTAAGACAGGTTCCGCTGTATTCGGTGTTAGTTCAGTCCTTGACCTAAGAAGACTGACTATTAGAACTAGGTAATGTTGGTGTGACTCGGTGTAATATTTTCAGGTTCAATTAAGTATTTACAGAGCAACAAAAAATGTGCGTACTCAAATACTGAAATCATCTTTTCTCCACCAAACCTTATGTTGTAGTAGTAGTAGTAGAAGTAGTAATAGAAGTATAGTAGTAGTAGTAGTAGTAGTAGTAGTAGTAGTAGCAGCAGCAGTGGCAACAGCAGCAGTAGTAGTAGTAGTAGTAGCAGCAGCAGCAGTAGCAGTAGTAGTAGTAGTAGTAGTAGTAGTAGTAGTAGTAGTAGTAGTAGTAGTAATAGTGGTAGTAGTAGTAGAAGAAGTAGCAGCAGTGGTAGTAGTGGTGGTGGTGGTGGTAGTAGTACACTAGTCATAGTAGTAGCAGCAGATTGGTAGTAGTAGTGGTGGTGGTGGTGGTGGTGGTAGTAGTAGTAGTACACTAGTCATAGTAGTAGCAGCAGAGTGGTAGTAGTGGTGGTGGTGGTAGCAGTAGTGGTGGTGGTTTTAGTAGTACATTGTAGTAGTACACTAGTCATAGTAGTAGCAGCAGTGGTAGAAGAAGTGGTGGTGGTGGTGGTGGTGGCGGTGGTGGTGGTGGTGGTGGTGGTAGTAGTACACTAGTCATAGTAGTAGCAGCAGATTGGTAGTAGTTATGGTGGTGGTGGTGGTAGTAGTACACTAGTCATAGTAGTAGCAGCAGAGTGGTAGTTATGGTGGTGGTGGTGGTGGTAGTAGTACACTAGTCATAGTAGCAGCAGCAGAGTGGTAGTGGTAGTAGTAGTGGTGGTGGTAGTAGTAGTAGTGGTGGTGGTGGTAGTAGTACACTAGTCATAGCAGCAGCAGAGTGGTAGTGGTAGTAGTAGTGGTGGTGGTAGTAGTGGTGGTAGTAGTACACTAGTCATAGTAGTAGCAGCAGATTGGTAGTAGTTGTGGTGGTGATGGTGGTGGTGGTGGTAGTAGTAGTACACTAGTCATAGTAGTAGCAGCAGAGTGGTAATAGTAGTGGTGGTAGTAGTACGCTAGTCATAGTAGTAGCAGCAGAGTGGTAGTAGTGGTGGTGGTAGTAGAGGTGGTGGTGGTGGTGGTGGTGATGGTGGTGGTGGTAGTGGTGGTGGTGGTGGTGGTGGTAGTAGTAGTACATTAGTCATAGTAGTAGCAGCAGAGTGGTAGTAGTGCACTGTTCAAGCAAGGACAGTGGACGGGGAGTTCAGCATTAGTTTAAACATATTTTATTTCCGAATAGATGTATACGTACAAGAAAATAATACTGAACATAATCATTTTGAGAAATGGGGTTGGATCGGAGGCAAATTTTGCTTATATAGATCCTCTCCCGATCCTCAGCATTACCGCGGAGCAAAACTTAAGAAAGGTTCGCCATCCACTGCTCACAGAATCATTTAAATGTATAAAATGAAAGACAAGAAACATGCACTGCAGCTTGTTTACGCAAAAAGAACTGATATCATATTTTAACTCTCTACTCCATAATTATTCATGGTAGACTCCACCCATACATACATGTATAGATAAATGGCTATGTCAAATAGTATACATGTATAGATACATGGCTATGTCAAATAGAATACATGTATAGATACATGGCTATGTCAAATAGAATACATGTATAGATACATGGCTATGTCAAATAGAATACATGTATAGATACATGGCTATGTCAAATAGTATACATGTATAGATACATGGCTATGTCAAATAGTATACATGTATAGATACATGGCTATGTCAAATAGTATACATGTATAGATACATAGCTATGTCAAATAGTATACATGTATAGATACATGGCTATGTCAAATAGAATACATGTAGAATCAGATCTAAGATACTCTTTAAACGGGCAGAGCAGACCCGGATCAGACGGTTCCTACATAAACCATTTGATCTGGGTCTACTCTGTTTGCAAAGATGTTAAAATGCGTCTCAATTGAGTAACCAAGGCGCTTTTGAACGCACATATCCTGTGTGCAAAGTGCGCTATATAAACGTGGTATAATAATAATAATAATAATAATAATAATAATAATAATAATAACCAGTTAAACTGAAATGAAAGAAGTCATTTAAGTAATAGAGACAAAGGCAAATTAATCTGGTGATAATGTTGAATAAAAATAGACCAGTTATTGAGGAGTTATTGACAGTTCTACACTTGAAAACCTCTGGGTTCTTCCTCCACCTGCAATTAGCTGGACGTCGTGATACGACTGAAATACTGTTGAAACGACGTAAAACCCGATAAAAACCAAACCAAACCCATCAACACTTGAACAGTAAACGACAAGTATCAGCTAAGTCTGTTAATTCCAGTGAGCGCTTTTTAGGTCAGTGACTGCTTAACCCTTTCCCTTATATAAATGCCTTTGCAAACAGAGTAGACCCAGATCAGACGGCTCCTTTAAGAGTCGTCTGATCAGGGTCTGCTCTGTTTGCTTATAGTATAATATTGATTTGATTCTAGTTTCTGTCTGAGCAAAATTGTCCTGTGTGCATATGTCATTTTAAAAAATAATCTAAATAACCATTTCCTTCATATAAACGTGTTTTCACGCATTTGCAAACAGAGTAGACCCAGATCAGACGGCTCCTATAGGAGCCGTCTGATCAGGGTCTACTCTGTTTGCTAGTTGAATTTGAAAGATCTTTTTCTTTACATTCTAAAATTATCCACCTCCATTTTTCATTGTAACTATTTTGTCCATAAGTATTCAGTAGGTATTGAAATTTTGAATAAATATAGAACAAGGAAAGGGTTTATACATATTTTCATAATTTCATTTCATGAATATTAAGCAGGTGAAAGCTTAATGCTGGTTAAAAGGTATACATCTTAGGGCAAGCTTTCTTTATGACTTATTTTGCATTAAGCTCTCGCCTGTGTAGACCCGGTGTAGACCCAGTGTAGACCCAGAGGAACCCTGTGATAATGATATTTACTGGTAGTCATTTAAAACCATGAATCCTGACCGAGAATTTGGCAGAAAACACGTAACATTTTGTGAAAAAATCATTGTTGGATTTATAATAATGTATTTGATACCGCCAGAAGAGTATACTTACTTGGTCGTGAAATATCTTTACTTTCATGCAGTAGCCGAAAGAAATTCGAAATTATCATATAAAATGTTACAGACTTGTTTGTACTTGAGGTACACGGGTGTTCATTCTGTCAGTCAGAATCCTTGTGTATTGTATACAGTAAAACATCTCTATAGCGGCCATTAAATTGTGTTAATTAGTAGGTATTTAGGGCAGGTAGTTGCTTAAAGCAAGATGAAGGTAAAACAGAACGCTCCTATAGGAGCGTTCTGTTTTACTTTCACCTTGCTTTAAGCAGCTACCGGCCTTTAACACAAAATACTTGAGGTAATTTAGTGGTCGTTATAGAGAGGTTTTACTGTAGTATATATAGACTGTCATGAAGCGGTATAGACCCCTGTGGTCCGAAGGACCTCTGGTTTTGTAGTCTACCGCGTTAACCACACGGTCACGTCCGCCGGTCTTGCGTAATGCAGTGCGAAAGTACATGCAAAGCAGAAAACCTAAATAGGTGTTTTCTACTTTACTTCCGACCTACATTAAGTTACCACATGTTTTAAAGACCAAGAAAAAAACATTTCAATGCGGGAAACGAGTCACTAACGTCCATCGCAAACAGTGTAAACTCAGTTGAGAGTGCGCCTAGTTGAACCCTCTCACCTGGGTCTCCACTGTTTATTTATTACACTTTTCTTTTGAAAAATCTCCGAATAGTCACGGTAAACTTTACCTGCTTGAAGTTTAGCATAGTCCATTTCAAAACTCATTGTTAACAGGGTGAATAGTCACTTAAGACAGGTAATACAGTAAAATCTGTCTTAAGCGATCATTCAACTTTTGAACACACGAGTCTTTAAAAAAGCAGATGGTTGTTTAATGCAAGGCAAAAATAATGCAGAAAGCTCATGCATTAAGCTACCATCTGCCTTACAGGCCCATAATTGGACATATCAATTTCCATTAACAAACAGAATAGACCCTGATCAGACGGCTCCTATAGGAGCCGTCTGATCTGGTTCTACTTTGTTTGCAAATGCGTGAAAATGTGTTTATATGAAGGAAAGGGTTCAGCTACTAATTGTCTTAAACACCGATAATGGCACGTGTAACTTGGCTTCTCATCAGGATCCAGACAGTCTGACAGTCGGTCAATAGTTTCTGAAAAGCTTAATCGAATTGTAGGTCTGTAAGTCACAAGTAGTGCAGAAATCGTGAGAAGGTTAAACAGCTGGATTGGAAGACCAATATGAATACACGCTTGGAAATGTCAAAACCTCCCTACAAAAATGCGTTTAATTATGGGTCTCAAGAAGACGATGATCATAATTAGGTTGTCGTTTAACTTGGTCCATATCAAGAGAACACATGTTCTGGGCTTCTCAGGTAAGCCAGATACATAACGTAAAACGTTGTCGTAAAACGCGACTGTTGATCAGGAACCCCTGTGAACCCTCAAAACTTACAAATCTTCTTTTATCTGAACGTTATATAGATAGGTTTTTTTAGTGTGATGACAAAAAACAAGCCACATTTTTTATAAAATACCGGTAGATCTAGTTTATTTCGATATTGGATCCATGGAGATCGTTTTCAGTTACATAAACAAAACATCATACGAAAACAATATGGTGTACGTGGTGAAATGAACGTATAGGTTTCACATAAACATTTCAAACTATGCGAGTTGACATGATCCCTTTACTCCATGGATATTCATATAAAAGTAATACGATCATGAATATTAATTAGCTGAGTTTTTTATAATGACATATGAACACAGACATATGGACACAGATATATGAACACAGACATCAGACATATGGACACAGACATATGGACACAGGAGTCTTTGGTCACGGCAGAAACTGTAGAATCGCATCTATATCATCTCATAATCAAAGACAGCAGACCCTGGTCAGACGGCTCCTATAACAGCCGCCCGATCTGGGTATACTCTGTTTGCAAATGCGTTAAAAGGCTTGTTTATGGAGTAAAGGGTTATAGAATGTCTACTCACATCTAGGATTAGGACATATTACAAACACATGTACAGTAACACAACTCTAAAACGGAATTCTAGTAGAGAAGAATTTAGATTTAGGCAGGTGGTTGCTTAATGCAGGGTGAAAGTCACACAAAAAGCTCCTAGAGTAGCTTTCTGCACGACTTTCACCCTGCATTAACCCTTTCGGCGCAAAATTTCTAATTGTCGACCGCAACCCACGTTTGTTAAATCATTCAGTAAAATAAGGAAATGAGATAAATAAATGCAAATTTCAAAGGAATAAAGCACATATGTAGAAATAGAGATTGAGACAAATAGTGAAGTCCCTGATCAGACGCTGCCTTGAAAAGGCGGCGTCTGATCTGGCACTGCACTATTTGTCGTGGTGTATTTACATTGTATACGACTGCGGCGGTGAAAGGGTTAAGCCGCCTCTTGTAAGATTGAGCAATCACCTAGCTGGACGGTGCAACTTTATATTCAGTCAGTAGTTCCTATAACCCTTTACCTCATAAATATTCACGAGCGACCCCAACCATTATGAATATTAATTAATTTTCCTTTATTAGTATAAGACAATGTTTTTACTGTAAATTCATTCCTGTTATAAATGGCATAGAATCAGATCTAATAGACATTATATTTTATTTTCTACAGGAGTCATCTGATCTGGGTCTACTCTATTGGTGTTAAAGGTATTTAAATACACACTGAGGTCCAGATAAGATGCGTGTCCTTTATTTCTCCACTAAACCCTGTACTGTGACCACATTTTAGAATCGTCTCTTCGAGACGATTCTAAAGAGTGGTCACAGTATAGGGTTTGGTGGAGAAATGACGATTTTAGTAAATTTTGTGTACGTAGCTTTATATGTAGCTCTGACATCTCTATGAGGTATAGGGTTGAAAAAGGTCCACTGTATAGGAATGTTTCTATCTCAGTAATGTATGAAACAGTCTAATGGTAGACATGATGAAAAATACAGTAAAAGATCTCTGTAACAACCACTCAAAATGTGGCTTATGCTGAGTCTCAAAGACAGGTGGTAGCTTAATGCAGGACAAAATTATATACAAAGCTCCCATAGGAACTTTCTGCATTACCTTGTCTGCATTTAGCAGCCGCCTGCATACAGGACAAAACTAATGCAGAAAGCTCCTATAGGAGCTTTCTGCATTACATTTGACCTGCATTAAGCAACCATACTCCTTATATACCCAGAATTAAAGCTAGTTTGATGGTCATTTAATACAGGTTTTACTGTAGGTAAATACATAAGGTATTCAAATGGGTTGAAAACGTGAGATAAGTAGATCATGTCTGATCGATAGGCCTTTTGACCGTATTCGCAAACAGGGTATGTCCTGTGTCCTTATGGAATTATATATATTTGATTCTACAGGTTCGACCATGGCTAAAACATCATGTGTTCATATGCCATTATACAACCCCAAGTTAATACATGTTCATGTGTCATTTTTACAGGTATAAATGGGTTAACTCTTTCGGCGCCAATGTCGCCTGTTGGCACCATTGAAAACAGTGCAGTCCCAGGTCAGCTGACGCCTTTTCAAGGCGGCATCTGACCATGGACTTCACTGTTTTCTGTATTAGTTTAGCCCAAGCATACAGGATTTTAAAAACAAATGTTTTACTAATATATCTTTATTATTTAGTTTAGCATTATATTTAATATGAAATTATTATTGCAGACGACACTTTTAAATTTGGCGCCAAAAGAGTTAAGTCATATTATATATGACAATGCTTAGTTGTAAGAAATGAATACGTTCACATATAATGTACAGTAGTACCGCCGCAAAGCGATCATTTAGTGGGGGAAAACAAGATGGTAGTTTATAGCAAGTGGTTGCTTAATGTAATACGAAAGCTGTACTTCCCGCTGTTTGGGAGGCCTTCTGAATTACTAAAGTACAGTAAATCCACTCTAAATCGGAATTCTAGTAGAGAAGAATTTAGATATTTTAGGCAGGTGGCTGCTTAATGCTGAGTGAAAGTCATACATTTAAAAAGCGCGTAGATGAGCTTTCTGCAAGACTTACACCCTGCATTAAGCTGTCACCTGTCCAAACACCGATATTTATACTACATTTAACGTTCGGTTTAGAATACATTATACACAAATAACCCAGTTTTCAATATTTCGGCCGTAGCCTTTTTCAAGAAATAACATGAATTCCATTATGGTGCTTAAATGCTAAATATGTAGTGAAGTTTTAATTACGTGTTATTTCTTCAAAAAGGCTACGGCCGAAATATTGAAAACTGAGTTATTTGTGTATAATGTTATCTAATTAATATTCCCTCTGGAATAAAATAAACACTGTTTAGAATAGTTTTACTGTATTCCTTGTCCAGCCTACTTCTAACTCGTTTGTTTCGACCGCTTTAGGGACTTTTACTGTAATAACAATTGAGCACAAGATGTATACAAGCAACGTCACTTACTAAAATGTTTATTCTCAGCATTTCAAACGGATTAGTCGCAGATCAACCACTGATCTAGCATAGACGTGATCATCTCTCTGAACAGTGTCCAGTGACTGGCAAACCAGCTGCCATATCTTAACGTGAATATTTATGTAAAGTAAAAACCCCTTTAAACCGGACGCCAAAATTAGTATCAAAATCAGTCTCTCAGACAGGTGGCAGCTTAATGCAAGTTGAAAGTCATACAGAGGGCTCATAAAGGAGATTTCTGCACGACTTTCATCAAGCATTAATTAAGACGCCACCGGCCCGAAAAGATCTAAATTGTTCCGTCATAAAATTCCGGTTTAGAGTGGTTTTATTGTAACAATGATGAAACTTTATTAGCAGAGTTTTTATAATGGAATATGAAAACAGAATGGTTCCGCTATGGCAGGAACAATAGAATCAGATGCATGTAGCCAAACAGAGCAAACCCTGATCAGTCTGCTTCTACAAGGACCGTCTGGTCTGGGTCTTCTCAGTATCACTAGGACCGTCTGGTCTGGGTCTTCTCAGTATCACTAGGACCGTCTGGTCTGGGTCTTCTCAGTATCACTAGGACCGTCTGGTCTGGGTCTTCTCAGTATCACTAGGACCGTCTGGTCTGGGTCTTCTCAGTATCACTAGGACCGTCTAGTCTGGGTCTTCTCAGTATCACTAGGACCGTCTGGTCTGGGTCTTCTCAGTATCACTAGGACCGTCTGGTCTGGGTCTTCTCAGTATCACTAGGACCGTCTGGTCTGGGTCTTCTCAGTATCTCTGTTTGAAAAGGTGTTTAAACAGCAAAATCACCAAAGTGCCAATTGAACTGAATGCCAGTGTTAACTCATTCTCTCCTAGGCTATTTTTAGACCCTACCTCTTTGAATGTATCTACCGAAAAGGAGAATTAACTAGAGGAAAGGAATTAATTAGAATTTTGTAGTTTGAAACCATTGTGATAAATAGAGCATTTGCTCCTATAGGAGCAAATGCTCTATTTATCACAATGGTTTCATAAAGGGACTTTTATAGATGCGCAAAAATGCGTCACTAGGGTATAATGCGTTAAGAGGCGATTCTGTCAGGCGCAGTGTTAAAACAGCCAGTTTCAGCAACAATGTAGTTCTTTATCAGAAGCTGTTCGAGAGACACAGTGGTTGGTCTGAGTCTACACCATTTTGCCTCAGAGTTTTTCAGTGACGAGCTTAAAGTAATAAATGTAAATCTGAAACAACTCGGGTAGTTTTTAATGTTATCAATATGACGTAATTTACAATATGACGTAATTTATGCTATAAATATGAAAAGTATGAATATCAATGAACTGAACATCAAAATCACATGAAAACAGCTACGAGATACAATGAGAATAACTACACAGTTTTAAACTGAACACAAAATATATAAATCAAACGTAAATGTAAAAAAAAGAATAATTGATGTTTGAAACAAAAGAATGAACAATAGCACGACTAATTAGTCACATCTTTGCTGAATTGAATTATACAAACGTTCTGTATGCCCCCTACTTCTTCTTCTTGTTACATGTAGCAACATACAGTTAAACCTGTCTTGAGCGATCATTAAAAGAAGAGTAATTCTGGGTATTTAAGACAAATGGTACTTTAATGCAGGACCAAGGTCATGCAAAAAAGCTCCGATATTCACGAGCGACCCCAACCATTATGAATATAATCAGTTTTACCTCCAAAACCCATGTTGTGACCACTCTTTAGAATCGTCTTGAAGAGACTATTCTGAAGAGTGGTCACAACATAGGGTTTGCTGGAGAAATAAAGGGACTATTCTTGAAAATGTTTCGATTCATCAATTTTATCTTGACTTCTTACATCCATCCTCTTTAAAGTAGGTAGTTGCTTAATGTAGGATAAAATATATGTAGGAAGCTCCAATAGGAACTTTCTGTATTTATGTCATTCTGCATTAACCCTTTACGTGATAGATCTGCTTCTATAGAGTCTGCCATGATCAAACTCTTCTTAATATGTTTTTTTACAAAATCCATATAATATCAATAATGTCATTATCTGATTATTCGTGAAGTAAAGGATTACAATAGTGAGTAATTACGATTTGTGGTACCACAGTGCCATAAATTGATTACAAGGCACCTAGCAATGAAGAGTTGAGTTGAGTTGAGTTGGCTTGGGTTGTACAGCACCACAACACTTGAAATGATACAATTACTGGAGAAAAGTTACTGGACCTACACCTTCTGGATCCAGAAACTATGCTAGGTCGACAACTATTAACCCTTTACTTAATGAATATTCATGTAAGAAATAATGGCATTATGAATATTAATTAGATATGAGCACAGGAAGGTTTGGTCATGGCAGATACTACAGAATGAGATCTATATTAATTATGCATTTATAAGCAATAAGAAGAGATTCGGATGAGACGGCTGTTACAAGAGCTGTCCGATATAACTAGCATTTACAACCGATTCGGATGAGAGGGCTGTTACATGAGCTGTCCGATATGACTCGACTGTTTGCAATGGCCTTAACCCTTTCCTCCATAAATACGCCTTTGTACGCCTCTGTAAAAGTCACTTTTTGAAACTATTGTGATAAATAGAGCATTTGCTCCATAGGAGCAAATGCTCTATTTACCACAATGGTTTCAATACTACACAATTCTAAACTTTTCCTTTTCTCTAGTAAATGCTACTTTTTAGTAGATTTATTCAAAGAGGTTGGGTCTAAAAATATCCTATGGGGGAATGGGTTAAAAGACGTGTTTATGGAGTAAAGGGTTAAACAATTATAATAATGATTCTTAGCAAAGCGAATACAAAAGACCGAGGTCAATGGTCGTTATTAGAGCACATCTGTATACATGTAAAATGGAATGGCATAATGTATCAGTTTTCTCACATAACGACAATAAACGTCAACTGCTTCAGTGAACACAGAATATATTTGTGTCTATTTTTGCAAAACAAGGCTTGCTTTTGCTCAATTAAAAACACTCTATCTGCCATTGGGACATTTGTGCAAGCATTTGTATTCTGATATACATTACTGGCATACTAACGTGTACTAGAATTAAATTTGCGATTTTAGTAAATCTAAAAAAGCATTTTAATACCCGTATACATTTACATGTTTAAGGATGGGGACCCAAATGGAAATAAGGGCTTGTATCGCGTTTTTGGTCATCCAAGGTCGTGAGATCATACTTCATGTAATTATTTTAAACTAGTCACGTGTGTTTATACCGCGACTCGTTTAAGATATATATTGTAGATATTAAACTGCAAAATTCTGTGTATCTCTTTACATCATACTGTAAAACATATCTAAACGGGACGTTCGATTTAGTATAAATATCGGTCTTGGAGGCAGATGGCAGCTTAATGCAGGGTGAACGTAATGCAGAAAGCTCCTCTAGGATATTTCTGCATGACGTTCATCCTGAATTAAACAGCCACCTAAAAGTATCCAAATTCTTCTCTATTAGAATTTCCAGTTTATAGGGGTTTTACTGTATGGTCTTAAGCCTGAATAAATTTGAGTGGAATTTGAAAAACAATATATTTAAAATTATGTTTTCCCCCATTAATAATTAAGAAAAACAACCACATGTGTATTTAAATGTTTTTGATCCAGAAGAACAGGTGGGTGGGTGATCAAGGCCTGCACCGTTGGAATAGCGAATGTTATCTGAGACGATTGCTGGAGTGCGACTTCAGTAAATACAATAATTCTTCTATATACCGGACGTTTAGTAAAAGAGAATTCATATCTTTGTATGCAGTTGCTTGTTTAATTCAGGGGAAAGTCATGCGGGGTAATTTGGGGGATTTCTGCATTTCTTTTACCCTGCATTGAGCTAACACCTGTTTTAAAGACAGGCATTGACATTACAAGTAATTTGAAAGTCCGGTTATTATAGAGGGTATACTGTCCATGTGGCACGTCTTAAATGATTGCCATTGTATATATCCTTAAGCATACGAGGTACCTAAATCTCTTTGACTTAATAAACAAATGTTTAGTCAAGAGTCAAGTTTAAACAAATTTCCTCAACTCTTACAAAAAGGTACATCCTTAACTTTCAGTATGCAAAAATTGTCGTCTGCTACACTTCTAAAAGTAGCCGTCTGGAAAATGTCAAGCATCGTTCCTCTGGTATAGGGTTGAAATAGTTGAAAAATACCAAGCATATCAAGTACAGACCACTGTTAAATATTGGTTCCTATATACAGTAAAACCCTTCTAAACGGGACGTTCAGTTTAGAATAAATACCGGTCTTAGACACAGGTGGCAGCTTA
The DNA here is from genome assembly GCA_963576725.1 of Azorinus chamasolen. NCBI lineage: Eukaryota > Metazoa > Mollusca > Bivalvia > Cardiida > Solecurtidae > Azorinus > Azorinus chamasolen. The sequence continues at coordinate 45,990,512 of OY755251.1, read as the reverse complement.
ATACAGGGTGAAAGTCATGCAGAAAGCTCCCCTAGGAGCTTTCTGCATGACTTTCATCCTGCATTAAGCAGCCACCTGCCTAAAAGTATCTAAATTCTTCTCAACTAGAATTCCTGTTTAGAGGTGTTTAACTGTAGCCTGTGTTCTGTACAAACTATTTAACTGTAGCTTGTGTTCTGTACAAACTATTTAACTCTTCATATACGAAACAATGACACTATGAATATTATTTTTTGAAATGTTTCATGAAAACATGATATTATGGCCAGAACAGAAATCAGATCTATATTATTTCATTAATAGCTAACAGAGAAATACTCTGATCAGATGGGCTCTTACTGGAACCGCCTGATCTGGAATAACACTATTGCAAAGTTGTGAAAAAGGGGTGTTTCTATCAGACCACACACAATAGTCTAGTCGGGCTCTTGGATACATGTCATAGCTTAATGTATCAAATGCAGGGCGAAAGTGTTGCAGGAAGATCTTCAATGACATTTCTGCTTTAGTTTCTGTCATGCATGAAACAACCACCTAAGTTTCATCTATGTTCATTTAAAGTGAAGGCTTTAGAGAGTTTCTTATGTACATTGCACCTAATGAATACCTGATTATGCATTGAATTGAGTCCAGATATTGCTTGCGTGGAATTCGTCAGACACTACATGTATATACAGGTATTTCTATTGCACGTGGCGAATACACGTTCTTTTGTCCATGTTCATTTCGAAAAATACCCCGTTTACGCATGGACTTTGTTCATATACATCAAAATATCATGTGTTCATATCTCAATATACATAAAAAGCTAATAAATATTCATGAGTTCTCACGTGGATACTAAACAGGGAAGGGGTTACTGTTTGACGAAAGTTACAGACAAAAACTCCGAAGGGAGTTTTGTGCGTTACTTTTCATCATGCACTAAGCGACCATCTTCTCTTATAGACGCCCAGGGCATCTTTGTTAGTGGTTGTTATACAGAGTTTGTACTGTATGTTCAACTGCGCCACATACGACCTGAGAGTCCTATAAATACAATACAGCCTGGTCCTACAAATACAAGGCACACATTTGTAGTGGTTTCTTTGCTGCAGTATATGTCAATAAAGAGCATTCTCTAGCTACAGAAACGTTGATGCTAACTTCAATTTCGTTTGAGCACATGTGACAGTTCATTGCTATTAGCACAAGTCCGAAATAACGCCCGACTTTTCCGAGTCAGCGTCGGGGGCATTATACCTTACCCCTCCAAGAATTACAATTGCTTCGTTGTAACTGGGTGGGGGTGTTTGGATATAGCTCTGATCGTTGTTAGACTGATTATTGGAATGGTTTGAATCTTCACTGGACATTATGAGATCAATGATGGATAAATGCATGCCGGGAATTCTGTTTCGTCTACAAGACTGAGGTAAAATGTCTATCTGGGTACTTATACTATTTATAGATTCACTTCGACTTAATCTAGGACTATTTGGAATACTGTAAATAGCCCCTTGATTTGCCGCTTCAGTGTTACCCCTTAAATCACTCCGCGAGTTAAAATCACCACTGTCTTCGAATATTGGCACCACAAAACGCGAAGCGTCAGACAGTAATTGTTCCGTACTGCCCGAACCCTCACCGAACAAAGCCGAGTATGACGGTGGTAAATCCCCGCCAGATAGGGAATCCTGGTCGTGCTCGGAACTTTCCTCATCGTCCGATTCTTGCTGCTGACGTCGATTTTTCTCTTTGAGCATGCGCGTCACGTGCATGCAAGTGACACAGAGTATTGGTACTATTACCGAGAGGCCCGCTGCTATTCCAATCAGGCCAAGGTTACCCATACGTTCTTCCGGGACTGAAACTAAATAAAACAGCCGTCATAAGAATTGAATGTATATTTAACCCTTTCGCTGCCAATGAAAACTCTTGGGATCCAGACGAAATGCGGAGTAACTCGGATCAGGATCTAAACTGTTTAGTTTATTTTCTTGAAATGGAAGAAAATTAACCTTTAGCATGCAATGTGCGGATGAGAGAATATCTTTGCAAACAGTAAGAATCCACATGAGATGCCGAGTAACTCGGCGTCTCATCAGGATCCAAACTATTTGACACCCTGATTGCATTTTGGAAGATAAATTGATTATAGCTTGAATTTTGAAAATGCAGTAAATGAACTATTCTGCAAATATAATTTGCTCAGCAAGCTAAAGGTTAATATAGATCAAGTCAGTTCGATACCTCTACCTATGATCCACTAGGATTGTACACATAGACGTACATGTATAATACTCCACAATTAGTTCGATACCGCTACCTGTGGCTCAACAAGGTCCAGTAGGATTGTACACACAACATATATACATGTATATACATTACAAAGTCAGTTCGATATGCTTGCCTGTGATTTTACACACGTTTGACACCACATGGAGACAGAAGAACTGATACTTTAGAATGCTGAAATTGCAAAGTGGAGTGATCCATCATTATTTGATGGTAGAGTCCACTGTGAATGATAAGAAATAAATTTGAAATAATTATTTTAAATGACAAACAATGCAAACTCTGATTAGAAGGCTCATGCGGATGCCTTCAGATCGTGGTCTATATTGCAAACAACAGATGACTGATTATCCATTTCCAGCATTGAAAACGTTAAGACCGCTAATGTAGAATAAAAAACCGTTACACCTGTATATAGCAAAACGTCTTGGCTGTTAAGACATGTGGTAGCTTAATGTAGTACGAAAGTAATGCAGAAAAATTCTCTAGGAACTTTTTGCATTACTTCCCTCCTGCATTAAGCAACCACATGCTCTTAAAGGCACCCATGTTTATTTATCATACGGTCGCTATAGGCAGGGTTTATTGATGATTTATTGATCACAACGTACCGGTGTTTGGAGTTCATATCATACAAAAGCACATGTATTAACCATTTCCCTCATATAATCGTGTTTTCACGCATTTGCAAACAGAGTAGACCCAGATCAGACGGCTCCTAGAGGAGCCGTCTGATCAGGGTCTACTCTATTTGCTAATAGAATTTGATAGATCTGGTTCTTTACTTTCTAAAATGTCTACAATGTTTTACCTTCCATATTTCTTTATATCTATTTTTTAATGAATATTCAGTAGGTACAAATGTATTCAAATTTGGCCTAAATACAGAACAGAGAAAGGGTTAAGTCACATGCCAACAAATGTGATGAACTATTTCCCTCTGTCAAATAAGCCATACTTATATCTTGGGTGTTAATTAGTGGGGTATGCTTATCACAGTCTGGATATAGGAAAAACTTGGAACTTTATGATGATACTAGTATCTTGTTAATTGTAACTTTATGTTGATACTACGATCTTGTTTATTAACTATTTACATCATGAATACCCATGTAAGAAGAAATAATGAATTAATGAATATTTATAAGCTGAAATTTAAATACGGTTTACGCACTAAGGACTGAAGAACCAGATACTTTATAAGCAAAGGAGCAGATCCTGATTAGACGGCTCCTACTGAAGCCGTCTGATCTGAGTCTACCCTGTTTGCAAATGCATCAAAATGTAGAGGGTCAGGGTACTATATAAACCATAACTTAGAATAGTTAAAACTTCGCGTTCCATGAGTGACATGTAACAAAACAAAATGCATACAATAAGACCTCTCTGAACAGAGCACACAGATAAGAATCAATATCCGTCTTTCAGACAGATTGCAGGATGAAAGTCGAGCAGACACCCCCTTTAGAAGCTTTCCACACGACCTTCACCTTGCATAAAGCAGCCATCGTCATAAAAAGTTCTCAATACTTCTTTACTAACAGTTAAGATTAACGATTTTTTACTGTGCATTTAACCCATTGCCTCATATGCTATTTTTAGTCACAACCTCTGAATAAATATACCGAAAAGGAGCCTTTACGAGAGAAAAGGGAAATTTTAGAAATGTGTAGTTTTCAAACCATTGTGATAAATAGAGCATTTGCTCCATGGGGCAAATGCTCTATTTATCGCAATGGTTTACCGAGGCGTCAAAAGGCGTCAATATAAGGGAATATGCTTAAGCAGCCGCCTGCATAAATATATCAAAATGATAATTTAGTAAATGTTCGATTCGGAGAGATTTTTCTGTATACTGGCGTGCATTTATCCTAAGCATGCTGTTTCAATATCACATGCTTCAAATATAGTCTGAAGTAAGTCTCGTTCAACACGAGATTATTCGAGAATTAGAACTAGTCCGTAGTGAGACGTCCATTCACCCAGTATTTTGACACGCAACCTGGTGTAAGAACACCTTTTAGAGATGCATTTTGGTGCAAATTTGCAAACAAAGTAAGAGCCTGGTTGCTTATGGAATAATATAGACCTGAATATACTGTTTCTGACTCGGCCAGAACAAAACTCCATGTGACCATATGCCATGATTAAAATAATACTTATAATAATACTTATAATAATAATAATAAATTAATAATAATAATAACAATACTAATAATAGTAATAAATTAATGATAATAATAATAATAATAATAATAATAATAATAATAATAATAATAATAAAATAATAATAAGCATCATGAACGAATGTTCACCAGGTAAATGATTGACCAGCGATGTGTTAATTGTATACAGACTGAGTTGATTACCAACCCCATGATATTATGTTCTGTTTACCTGTTAAACGACTTAAAGCTTATTTGTTTTCTGAGACAATATCAGAGTGTCAAATAGTCTGGATCTTTACGGGACGCCGATTACCTCGGTGTTACAATATCGGTGTGTCAAATAGTCTGGATCTTCACGGGACGCCGATTACCTCGGTGTTACAATATCAGAGTGTCAAATAGTCTGGATCTTTACGGGACGCCGATTACCTCGGTGTTACAATATCAGGGTGCCAAACAGTCTGGATCTTCACGGGACGCCGATTACCTCGGTGTTACAATATCATAGTGTCAAATAGTCTGGATCTTTACGGGACGCCGATTACCTCGGTGTTACAATATCAGGGTGTCAAACAGTCTGGATCTTCACGGGACGCCGATTACCTCGGTGTTACAATATCAGAGTGTCAAATAGTCTGGATCTTTACGGGACGCCGAGCAAACGTTTGTTTACAAATAAAATGTGCAGTAGAACCTGTCCTAAGCGATCATTCATTTATTGAACGTAGGAGGTTTTAAAAGCAGGTGGTAGCTTAATGCAGGTCACAAGTAATTCAGAAAGCACCTATAGGAGCTTTCTGAATTACTTGTGACCTGCATTAAGCTACCGCCTGCCTTATAGACCCATGATAGCCGCTTACTACAGATTCCACTGTAGTACAGAGTATAGTACAAATAGGTTAACGCTAAACTCTCGATATATACATGTACATACGTTATGCTCTGATAATAAAAGGGCGTGAAAAACTCTTGTAACACTTGTATTGCCTGTTAGAATAAAAATGAGACGAACACTCAGATCGGTTATACAATGTATCCGTTCAGAGACAAATGGACAGACACACAGACAGACACATAGTCAGACCACGTGACATAACACCCTTTGAACAAAAAGGGAACAACGAGATTAAACCATGCGAAACAATGGTGCAGATCAAACCACATTTACACATATTTTCTAAACATGATTGCACGAACCTTTTTCGTACCATCTCCTCAAATGAACTGAAACATCGACCATGTTATATTTATATTTGCGTATACAGTAAAATCTCGATACTATGGAATTTTAGTACTGAAGAATTCATGTCTTTGTAGGCAGGTGGCTGCTTAATGCAAGGTGAAAGTCATGCAGAAAGCTGCCACCTGTTTTAAAGATCAATAATGCTACGTATTTGAGTATTCGAATAATTGAGCTTATACTGTATTCATATTTGAACACACTTATACAGTAACGCCTCTCTATAACGGACACTAAATTGTGTTAATTAGTTGGTAGTTTGGACAGGTGGCTGCTTAAAGCAAGGTGAAAGTAAAACAGAACGTTCCTATAGGAGCCTTGCTTTAAGCAGCCACCTGCTTTTGACACAAAATACTTGGTGTAACTTAGTGGCCGTTATGGAGAGGTTTTACTGTACTTACACTAATTTATATTAAGTACATACTTATAATATCAAGTTACAGAATAGACTGTAAAATAAGTTTACATTCAATTAAATTGTAGTAAGGTTGTTCTAAACCTGACAAATTATTATCAAAGCCGAGTTTAAAGACAGCTGACAGAATAGTAAGGGATAATAGTCAGCCAGGAAGCTCCGAATTCGCTCTTTATATAATCAGCCACTTGCCTAAAACGATTTAATTTCTTCGTTTACCGAAAGTTCGATTTTCGCGGAATGGGGACTTCGCCCACTTGGACAGAAAGAAAGAGGAAGGTATAATCTAGCTTAAAAGTATAATTCCCTTGTATTTTCAGATCTACACTGTTGTTGAAACTGACTGGTATTTTTTTACTTCATAGATACGCTATTCATCACTTTTGCAAACAGGATATTCCGAAATCATACACCAGGGTCTTCTCAGTTAGCTTATGAAATAATACAGATCTGATTATATAATGTTTGCATGGGTAAAGATTGCCTGTGTTCACATGCCATTATAAATATATAAATAATATATGTTCATACTGTCAATATTTCTGACAATGAATATTCATGAGGTAATTATTTATATCCTGTTTGTAGCTTGAATATGAGTCGATAAAATCTAAATAGTTGAGAAGTACGTAGTTTTACCTTTAGAATGATGAGCAAAATGTTGTTGCTCACAATTTCGTTTATTTTGAATTTCAAAATAAAAATATGTTCAATTGCTCTACTAAAATGTAATGTGTTTCAAACAGTTTGCATCCTGATGAGATGCCGAGTTACTCGGCTTCTGATCTGGAACCAAACTGTTTGCGTAGGTAATTGAGTTTCACATGTTGTATGCTTAACCTTTAGCCTGCTATGGGCGGATGAGTGATTATTTATGCAAACAGTTTGGATCCAGATGAGACGCCGAGTAACTCGGCGTCTCATCAGGATCCAAACTGTTTGACACCCTGATTGCATTTTGGTAGACACATTGATTATAGCTTGACTTTTGAAAATGTAGTAGGTGAAACATTCTGTAAAAATAATTTGCCCAGCAGGCTAAAGGTTAAGGTATGTGCCCAACCTATATTCTTTACATTATGTAACATTTATACACAGTAAAACACGTCCTTAGCATCCATTAAATGTTTTGAACATAACAGTCTTAACAAGCACGCTGATGCTTAATGCAGAGCAAACGTAATGCAGAAAGCTCATATAGGAGCTTTCTGCATTACTTTTGCCCTGCATTAAGCTACCACCTGACTTATAGACCCACTAAGGCGGGTTCTACTGTATGTATATTTTGTCGTCAAATGAATTTCCCCATAAATCCTTAGTCTTTTAAGCCCGATCTTGCATACATTTGTAAGGAGTTTAGATCCAGCCGAGACGTGTAGTATGTAATCAGGATCCAAGCAGTTTGACACTAGGTCAAAGTCGGTGTCAGTAAATACTGCAAACTATCGTTAAGCAAACATCATTATTACAGCAAAATAAGTATTACTATATGGTTCAACTATTTTGAGTAAAAATAGAATCTGTCTGGATATACAAAAAAAACCAAATATGAATTATCTCATTCATACGCAGCCATGACTTCGTCTAAATACGTAGATATTACTAATTATTATTTTTACTTATTACGTGAAAGTAAAAGCATCGAACGCAAACCGCAGATCGTGAATGGCTTCTAAATAAAACCTAATAACTCGTCATTACCTGTGTGTTTGTGTGTGTTTTTACTTGGCCCCTTGAATGCGTGAAACGACTGTGCTGGTATTTGTAAAAGTGTAGACCCATACCAGAGGGGGTTACCCTAGATGAGCCCTCTGATCAGGATAGGGACTGTTTGTCATTAACCCTTTCACCGTCAATGTCGCAAAAATGCGCCACGACAAATAATGAGGTCCCAGATCAGACGCCGCCTTTTCAAGGCGGCGTCTGATCAGGGACTTCACTGTTTGTCTCGATCTCTATTTCTATATCTGTGCTTTATTCCTTTGAAATTTGCATTTATTTATCTCATATCCTTACTTTACCGAATGATTTAACAAAATTGGTTAGCAGACGACAATTAGAAATTTGGCGCCGAAAGGGTTAAACAACATCTCGTAAAAATTATATCTTTTATAGCGAATGGACTCTACTGTTAAATAATGATAGACCAGTCCACTTTGAAAACTGAGCAGTCAAAGGGTAATAAGGTTTTACGTAATGGATGAGACAGTGTAGTATAATGTCAACTGACAATGTGCGACTGGCCCTTGTGGGGGAGTATAGTACAACCCATCTAAACCGGAATTCAAGCAGAGAAAACATGCAGTAAAACCTCTCTATAACGGCCACTAAAGTTTATTAATTAGTTGGTATATTAGGGCAGGTGGCTGCTTAAAGCAAGTTGAAAGTAAAACAGAACGCTCCTTGCTTTAAGCACCCACCTGCCTTTAAATAACACAAACTACTTGATGTAATCTAGTGGCCGTTATAGTGAGGGTTTACTGCATATACTTTTAGGCAGGTGACTGCTTAATGCAGGGTAAAAGGCATGCAAAAAGCTACCCTAGGAGCTTTCTGCATGACTTGCACCCTGCATTAAGCCGTCATTTGTCTTCAAGACCGATATCTATACTAAATTTAACGTCCGGTTTAGAGGTGTTACTGTACATTTTCGTTTTCTTTGTCACTTTTCGTGTAAACTTTTATAAAAAGAAATCCTTTCCTCCATAACTACGTCTTCTTACACCTTTGCCAACACAGTATACCTAGATCCTACAGGAGCCGTCTGATCTGGGTCTACTCTGTTTGAAAATACGTCAAGGGGCGTGTGGCTTGTTTTGTGCAGCTATTAATTCAATAGTCTTAGGAACGAATAGTGCAATATGATGCACAGAGAGCTCTTAAAAATATAGTATTCACATTGGAAATATGATACCTTAGCTCAATCAGTCTTGTATCGACAAGCGCGTCATTTAACCAAATTGTATCGATTGAGCTAGACAAAGACGCATAAAATTGTCCAAGTCTTGTACATGTAGATTGACGGGTCTATCATTGGTCATGTTTTAACACTTTGCGGCATAGATACGCCCTTTGGCGCCTTTGCGTAGACCCTGATCAGACGGCTCATGTAGGCTGATGGGATTACGGAAGGACTTTTAGACGTGCGTTGTTACAAGAAATAGAACATGACAAGTTGGCATTGCGCTTCATTTTGATACGACTGAAGTTGAACTCTTTTTTTTTCAATCATTTTCCCCCATGAACATCAATGTAAGATATTAAAAAACATAATATTTATTATATGAATTCTAATAATGGCATATAAACACATAGCATGTTTGCCATGGCAGAAAAACTAAGATCTCTACAATTCCATCAGCAAACAGCAGAATCTGATCAGATGGTTCCTTTAAGAGTCGTCAGAGCTGGGTCTACCCTGAGTGCAAAATCGTTATAGAGTAAAGATATGTTGTTGCTATAGATACAAACTCAACCTATATTGTTTATTTATCTTTAACCCTTTAACCCTTACCCCCATATAAACGTGTTTTCACGCATTTGCAAACAGAGTAGACCCAGAGGAGCCGTCTGATCAGGGTCTGCTCTGTTTGCTGAAAAAATTGATATATCTGTTTCTTTACTTTCTAAATATGTCTTTATAACTATTTTGTTAATGAATATTCAGTAGGTACTGAAATTTGGCCTAAATACAGACCAGGGAAAGGGTTAAAGGTTACATCACTGTTTAAAGATCTATGCAGTTCATTCAGTATGTAGTCTGCGAGGTGACTCTGAATGACAAACAGTGCAGATCCTCATCAGAGGGCTCTTATATGAGCCCTCTAATCTGAGTCTGCACTGTTTGCCTCATTTCAAGGGTTAAATATTTTGTTAACATACAGTAAAACCTCTCTATTACCACTAAATTACATCAAGTATTTTCTGTTAAAGGCAGGTGGCTGCTTAAAGCAAGGTGAAAGTAAAACAGAACGCTCCTATAGGAGCGTTCTGTTTTACTTTCACCTTGCTTTAAAGCATCCACCTGCTCTAAATACCAACTAATTAACACAATTAAGTGGTCGTTATAGAGAGGTTTTACTGTACTGTGAAATAAACTTGATACTCTATGTTAACCATTTTGCTCAAGGTGAGATACAGAATAACTCACAGACGACAAAAGTTGCAGACGACAACGTTTGCAGACGACAACTGCTGCAACTGCTAAAAGGGCTACACGATGGTGAACGAATGAAGGTATGGTAAAATTCAGAGCTACAGATAAAGATGCGTACCCAATTACTAAAATTGTCATTTCTCCACTAACCGTACTGTGATCTCTTCGACACGAGTCTTAAGTGGTCACAGTTTAGGGTTTAGTAGAGAAATAAGAGAGTCATTCTTGAAAATGGTTGAATGTATGTATAGTTAAACTTCGATATCTCGAACTTCAAGGGACTATATAAATTAGCTCGAGAAAACAGAGGTTCGAGTTATCCGATTTGTAATCTGGACAATTTCTCAAGTTCATAGCTTAATGCAGGTCTACAGTAGAACTGCATTAAGCTGTGAAATGTGTTTCTAGATATATACGTAGTGATACATTTTAGAGCAATTCTGTATTGTAAGATTTTGGAAGGACCGAACTTTTAATTCGAGTTATCCCGAAGTTCGAGTTATCCGAGTTCGAGATATCGAAGTTCAACTGTATGTTATCTGGCCCTCTGGTAAATACAAAGTACTATCCACAACAACAGATCACGAATTTAACCCTTTACCTGACAGAGACGCCAACTGACGCCTTAGCAAACAGTATAGACCTACACGAGCAATCTGACCAGGATCTACTGTATTTGCTTGTGGCATTACATAGATACCCGTATACAATTTCTGCAACGGTCATAAATTAGTGTTCATATGACGTTTTAAAAACTTGGAAAGCCAGCTAATTAATATTCATGAAATCGTTATTTCGTAGAAAAATATGCATGCGGTAAAGTGTAAATATGCGTTGAACGATGTTGATAGGTTGTAGTGTGATATAACGGTGACAGAGGGATGTTATGGTTTTTCACACAGGTGCGGCGTGATAAATGATTGCAACCGATCCTGCTCAGTCTGTACATTTAACCATTTCCCTGTTCAGTATTCATGTAACAAATGATGACATCATAGATATTTATTATCTGAATTATTATAATGGCATTTGTAAACAGGATTGTTTGGGTATCGGTAGAAACTGTAGAGTCAGGCCTATTATTATTCCATAAGCAAACAGAGTACACCCTGATCAGACGGCTCCAATACGGGCCCGTCTGATCTGGGTCTACTCTGTTTGCAAATGCGTGAAACCACGTTTATACGAGGTAAAGGGTTAACTATTATCCTGCTAATGACGTCATGATCCATCTTCGCAAACAGCTTGGATCCTGATCAGACGCCATGTTACACAACGTCTGGTCATGATCCCTGTTGTTTGCCAATCGGCCAATGTATTATATGGAAGTTTTAGAAAGCAAAGAAAAAGATATATCAAATTCTATTAACAAACAGAGCAGACCCTGATCAGACGGCTCCTATAGGAGCCGTCTGATCTGGGTCTACTCTGTTTGCAAATGCGTGGAAACACGTTTATATGAGGGAAAGGGTTAAAGCTCACTAATGGTACGTATTTGAGTGTTCTTAGTATCGATTTTTACTGTACTTCAATATACATGTATATATATAGAGAGAATAATCAAATTATTCAGGTTGATATTAAAACTATTTCACGTGAATGGGTTGTTCAACGGTCCATAAAGAGTCATTCTTTATTGTTGACAACAACCAAGTGATATGCAGTAGAACCTGTCTTAAGCGGCCATAAAAAATAGGTCTATTGTGGGTCTGTAAGACAGGTGGTAGATTAATGCGTGTCCTATAGGACCGTTCTGCATTACTTTTGCCAAGCATTAAGCAAATACCTGCTTTTTAAGACTCCTATGTTTAATAAATAAATGGCCGCTTAAGACAGGTTCTACTGTACATGTACATGTATTCTTATAACTAACAAAAGAAGTCGAATATCCTCTGTATAAAAAAAATCAGCTAATAAATATTTACACATTCATTAGTTGTCACACAAATATTCATTTAGTAAAGTATTAAGTGATCACCAGTATAGAAAGGTTTTACTTTAACGCTAAGAAAAGTGTTAGATATACATACTGCTCAAGCACTGGAATCTGATGCCATAGTCCCTGCACGTGTGATTCTTGCCCTGGTCCGTGTTTCTACACACGATCCCGATGCTTGTACATGGCATTACTAACACATCGTCGGTATATTCCGTAGTTCCCACATTGAACACGATGGTGTGGTCGCTGGCGACCCGACAGACGGCATCAACCGGCGTGTTCCCCTTACATATGGAAAATCCGCGCTGTTGAAGAAACGAGAAGAACAATGTAACATAGGCCCAGATAAAATGAGTAACTGAAATAGTTTCAAGAATAGCTGCTTTATTTCTCCGACAAACCCTATGGCGTGACTACTCTTTAAAATTGGCATAGAGTTCGGTTGGGAAATGATCGTTTTAACCATTTTCCTATTCTATGTTTTTTTTTTCAAATTCCGATACCTATTGAACATTCATGGACAAAATAGCTATAATGAAATATGGAAGGTGCAAAATTGTGCTCATTTTAGAAAGTAAAGAAACAGATCTTTCAAATCTTTTTAAATAGCAAACAGAGCAGACCCGCAGTAGACCCAGATGAGGCGGTTCATACAGGAACTGTTCTCATCTGTACAGTAAAACCCCTCTAATGCGACCACCAAAAAGGGCCATAATTCTGGTTGGCAGAGGCAGGTGGTAGCTTAATGCAGGACGAAAGTTATGCAGAAAGCTCCTGTAGGAGCTTTCTGCATTACTTTCGCCCTGTATTAAGCAACTACCTGCTTAAAACGAAGACAGTGGCTGTTTATTACGTGGTCGCATTAGTGGGGTTTTACTGTATTTGTATGCCGTTAAAAATGACGTCACGGATCTGACATTAGAGAGAATGCATTTATAAAAAATCACTGGAACCAGATCCGCCTTGTGGTTTAAGAATCAAAAAGCCTACATTGATGACCCATGTCACTACATTCTCTTTTTGCTTTTAGAAATGAAAAGGGGATAATAAACGAGATCCCGTCATTATAGCAGGACCTGAAAAAAAAATAGAAAAAACATGAAAAGGTCGCTAGGAACATTGGTTATAACTGAAGAAGAATGTATCACAATAGGTTTGCACTTCCCTATCGATATGTACTAGAATTAGTTGCAATTAAAATACCACTTCCCGTAATTACATGTATGTAACTGCAACGTGTTGGGGGTCTACTTCCTGTAATTCCTGTTGTGGTCTGCAAAATGTTTTCATTTTTAAATTTTCTTCCCGTTTCTTTTCAAAACTATTCAATCACAGTAAAAATTTGTCCGACGAATATCCATGCAGGATATATAGAATACAGTTGAACTTCGATATCTCGAACTCCAAGGGACCATAAAAATAGTTCGAGATAACAGAGGTTCGAGGCATCCTATTCATAATCTGACCAATATCTCAAGTTCATAGCTTAATGCAGGTCTAAAATAATGCTGAAAGCTCCTGTATTACTTTAGACCTGCATTAAGCTGTCACATGTTTCTAGATATGTGTAGTGATACACATTTTAGAACAATCCTGTTTTGTAAATTTTGGTTGGACCGAACTTTCAGTTCGAGTTATCCCGAAGCTCGAGTTATCCGAGGTCGAGATATCGAAGTTCAACTGTATAGACATGTAATTAGATGTTTTTTACACAATGGCATATAAACACAGACAAGTATAACCATGGCAGAAACTGCAGAATCAGAATTATAGTATGTCATAATTAAACAGAGTATACACTGATCAGACGGCTCCTGCATCGTCTGATCTGGGTCTTCTCTGTTTAGAAAGCGCCCCTATTGGATAAACGACTAAAATAGCAGAACTGCAAACACTGCATCTATTTTACTAGGCTGGGTAGAAAACCCGAAATGAGTTTGTATAAATTCCTACAGTGACTCAGACTATACCTGTTACAGGCAGTATGTCAGTATTACTGGTATGATATCAAAACACTGATCCAAAGTATTACCCGAGTTTACTAGGTTAGAACCCATAAACATTTATCCTGCAGTAAATACGATGTTTGTTCAACGTCTGGTCTGTTGTAATTTTTGCTGACTTCTGATTCACTCAAGTTATTGAGAAACTATTGACCGATTGTCCAACATCGCTTATATGTTGTTGAGATACCAAGGCGTCTTGTCTGGATCCAAACTGTTTTGCTAGGCTGCGCCCGGCAGAACGAAGGATGGATGCATTAGAACCTGTTTAACCATTTCCCTGTTCTATGTTTATTCCAAATTTCAATACTTACTGAATATTCATGGACAAAATAGTTATAATGAAATATGGAAGGTAGGACATTGCAGTCATTTCAGAAAGTAAGGAGTCCGATCTTTCAAATTCCACTAACAAACAGAGCAGACCCTGATCAGACGGCACCTCTAGGAGCCGTCTGGTCTGTGTCTACTCTGTTTGCAAATGCGTGAAAACACGTTTATATGAGGGAAAGGGTTAAGCGGTCATTCATTCAACAAAGGAGTCTTAAAAAGCATGTGGTTACTTTGTGCAGGGCATAAGTAATGCATAAAGTTCATTGGAGCTTAATGTATTACTTTCATCCTGCATTCAGCAACCACCTGTTATTATACACCACCATCTACATGTATATTCATTATATGGTCGCTCAAGGCATGTTCTAATGTATTGGTGAAATCAATAAGTCGCAGCGGCGGCAAAAGCACATCCCTCAACGTGACACATGTAACACCTTCCAAGGTACATTGTATATATACAAGGTAATTGACCCTTTTTGTTTTTCTTCTTTATCACTTAGCCTACTCCATACTGTCTGGGTTTAATGACCGTAAGATCACTGGGCAGTATGAGTATAAACACTTAACGGTTTATTTTATGATCATCTTTCGTAATAGTTTGGATCCAGATAAGACACGAAGAAACTCAGTGTCCCCTAAGGATCACACGTGTTTGTTTCTTTGATTATGTTGTTTTTAAATAAATTGAAAGAAAATGAAAATAAAATGCATGCGACTAAAAGTGTCAGTGCAACATTTATATCTCTTTCAAGTAACAACTACATGTAAAGCGGTGTAGTTATCAGCCTTTAAGATGGAACGTAGATTAACCCCTTCCGTGCCACAATGGCGGGTTTATAATATCACATGCAAACAGTTTGGATCCAGATGAGACGCCGAGTAACTCGGCGTCTCATCAGGATCCAAACTGTTTGTTACTGTTACTATGTTTTTGAAACAAAAATGAAGAAAATCAAAAGAATGAAAATTTGTAGCAGACGACAAAGTTAGCAGGCGACAGAGTTTGGCAACGGAAGGGTTAATGCAGAATGAAACCAATGGAGAAAGCTCCCATTCGAGCTTTCTGATTATTTTCATTTTGCACTAAGCTGTCATCTGATTTCTAAAACCCACATGTTCATTCACTAAGAGATACTACTGAACTATTGATTACTACTGTGATTAGTGATTATAGATTACTACTGTGATTATTGATTACTATTGTTACTATTAATTACTACTGTGATTAGTAATTATCGATTACTATTGTGATTATTGATTACTACTGTAATTAGTAATTATAGATTACTACTATTATTACAGATTAATACTGTAACCATTGGTTATTATTATTATTATTTCTTAAATTATTTATTACCACTGTAATTATTTATTACTATTGTAATTATTGATAACTACTGTAAAGCCTGTATTATGGGACAATGGACTGAATAAACATGACAGTCTTAAATATTTGGCGTTTGTTTAATACCAAGCAAAATCATACAAAACCTCCTTGGAGAGGTGTCTGCGTTAGTGTGTACTGCGTCAAGCTATCACCTGCATAAAATACCCAGAATATATTTCTTTTATTTTCGCTTAAGACAGGTTTTACTGCTTTTGTTACTACTGTAATATTTGAGTACTATTTTTGAAATATGTAAATCTAACACACCATTTTGACCCGTACCCCACTAACTGCGACCTGGCACGCCTTTGAAAACCGATACGTCAAGTGACTCGGTGTCAAATGGGGATCCAAGCTGTGTGACACTCGGTAAATAGTTCCTCAAAAGCTTCATCAAATCGAAAGTAGTCAAAACTTGCACCAGATCAAATTTTGAGCAGACATTGTTTTATTGCGGCGGAATAAGAGCTAATTGTTAACCCTTTCGGTGCCAAATTTCTAATTGTCGTCTGCAATCCAAGTGTGTTAAATCATTCAGTAAAATAGGGAAATGAGATAAATAAATGCAAATGTCAATGGAATAAAGCACATACATGTATATAGAAATAGATATTGAGACAAATAGTGAAGTCCCTGATCAGACGCCGCCTTGAAAAGGCGGTGTCTGATCTGGGACTGCACTATTTGTCGTGGTGCATTTATACGACTACGGCGGTGAAAGGGTTAAAATGTTTTCTTCATGGAGATATTTCGATAACGGATATTTGCTTTTTTGTTTTATAGGAGTGTTATCGTTAATTCCATCCGTCATACATTATTACACAGGTACAGTAAAAAACCCATATTAACCCTGACAACGCTGAATTTTCAAATGGACTATTCCAAATTTCAACTAGGTCAAGTTTACGGTTAATACATTGTATTTCTAAAGGGATTCTTTTTTCTAAACAAAAGTGTAGTGCAACATGACAAACAGTGCAGACCCTGATGAGAGGACTCCAATCCCTCTCATCTGGGTCTACACTATTTGCAAAGGACATCAGTGACTTGTGTCCGGCACTGTAAGGGATAAGCGACCACCAAACCAAGCTAAATGCAGGTCAAAAGTAATGCAGAAAACTCCTACAGGAGCTTTCCGCATTAGTGTTGTCCTGTATTAAGCAACAACCAGTGTCAAAGCAATATAAGGTTCTACTGTATTGAATATACATCTCATATAAAACCAGTTCAATGAAAAAAGAGCAACACATTAAACCTCTACATCAAAGAAATGCCTAGAACGCATTTGCAAACAGAGTAGACCCAGATCAGACCCAGATCAGACAGCTCATGTAGGTGCCGTCTTTTTGCTCTTATGTTTGCTTATGGAATTGTTAGATCTGATTCTACAATTTCTGCCTTGTGTTCATGTGCCGTTATACAAAATTAGAGTATTTAATGTTCATGTTTTCATTATTTTAACATGAATATTCAAGGTATAAAGGGTTAAAGTGGACTTTAAGCAACATTATAGCAAATAAACAAGATCCACCCTACTATCCCATAAACAGCATTATATCATGTACACGAGATCCATCCTGCTATCATTTATCTCATCAGTATGTAGGCGAAAGGATCCACTTATGCGTTCCCTGTGGCATAGGTTTATTGGCTCCACAGTGTGTTAAGAATACTTGAAACAGGGAGTGCAAGCATATTGTTTCTTATGTAACGTAAAACAAGCGTAACATACAGACTGAATTAGATCACTCTGAGCAAAGGTAATTGTAACAAATTGTCATTGTAACGTAATGTCATTGTAACGGATTGTCATTGTAACGTAATGTCATTCATTCTAACGCACGGTCACTGTAATATAAGGTTCATTGTAACAGTCAGTCATTGTAAATAAAGTTATTGTAACGGACAGTCATTGTAAATAAGGTTATTGTAACGGACAGTCATTGTAAATATGGTTATTGTAACGGACAGTCATTGTAAATAAGGTTATTGTAACGGACAGTCATTGTAAATAAGGTTATTGTAACAGCCAGTCATTGTAAATAAGGTAGTAAATAAGGTTCAATGTAACAGTCAGTCATTGTAAGTAAGGTTATTGTAACGGGCAGTCATTGTAAATAAGGTTATTGTAACTGACAGTCATTGTAAATAAGGTTATTGTAACGGACAGTCATTGTAACGGAGGTAATTGTATCGTAAGACCAATGTAACAGACGATCATTGTAACATGAGGCAATTTTAATTGATTGTTATTGTAACGGACGGTCAATATAACGAACGGTCGTTGTAATAGGTGGCCATTGTAACGGATGGTCATTGTAATGTAAGGTACATGTAATTATAACGGTAGGTATTAGATCTATATCGTAACGAATTGTACGATACAGTTATTGTAACGCAAGGTCATTGTAATGTAAGGCCATCGTAACGTAAGACAGTTGTAACTTAATGAACATGTAGCGTACGGTAGCTGCATCGTAATGTAGTTTTAACATAATGTCATCGTGCTGTAAGGTAGTTGTAACGTACGTAATGTTGTTGTGACTTAGTGCCATTGTAACGTTAGGCTATTGTGACGTAAATGTCATTGTAATGTACGGACATTGTGACGTAAGGTTCTTGTAATCGAATAGCCATTGTAATGCAAAAGCATTAAGAAGTTATTCCTTAATAAAATAAGTACACATTTGAAATATACTCATTTTAATATGACGTCAGTGTAAATAAAGGTCGTGTATTGTAAGGTCAAGGCGAAATCAGGTCATGGGCCCTTCGAACGCTTAACTTCCAAGGTGGAATGACCAACCATTGTTTTAACGGCAGAATCTATTCAGTATGAAAGGGTATACTTTGCGTGAGGATTTGGACTGACAAATAGTTCAGGCTCTGATCAGCGGGCTCCTCTAAGGGTCCGTCTTATCTGAGTCTACACTGTTTGCCAATTTACACTTAAGTACACTCAGTTCTGGCACTGAAAGGGTTATTACTAAAGGTCAACGTGCCGAATGTCTTATGTCACGTATAGAGTGTGAACGAACCATGAAGATAGTTCCGTGACTAGCGTTAAAGGCACAGTGGCCGATTAGCTTGACATCATGCATTTACGATGTTACGCTGGTGTGAGAATAAATGATTGTTTGAATAAATTCATACGCGGTCAGTTACCTCTTCTTATCTTGGATACCGATGAGGAAAGGTTCAGTTCAAGAGTTTTCAAGGGGGGACTACTAGCTGATAAACATCCTAGTGTATATGGTTTACGTTGCTATTAATTTTGTATTTTGTCATATGCAATTATAAAAATCCAGCAAATTAATATTCATGTCATTATTTCTAATATTCATGTCATTATTTCTAATATTCATGTCATTCTAATATTCATGTCATTATTTCTAATATTCATGCCATTATTTCTAATATACATGTCATTATTTCTAATATTCATGTCATTTTTACACTATGACTATTCAGATCTATATTATTCATAAGCACACAGAGCAGGTCCTAGTCAGACGGCTTCTACAGGGGTCGCTTGATTTGTATCTACTCTGTTCGCAAAGGCGTTTACCCATTCCCTTATATTGACGACTTTTGCCGAGTCTGTAAAAGTCTCTTCGTGAAACCATTGTGATAAATAGAGCATTTGCTCCTGTAGGAGCAAATGCTCTATTTATCACAATGGTTTCAAACTATAAAATTCTAAAATGTTCCTTTTCTCTAATTAATGCTCCTTTTCGGTAGATTTATTCAAAGAGGTTGTATCTAAAAATAGCCTATGATGTAGTGGGTTAAAGGCGTATTATGGAGTAAACGGTAAACATGGACTCGGCCATCACGTGCTCACGGGTAGTCCTTTCTCTGTTGAATATTCATGTTCGAAATAATGATATCATGAATGTTTAATACCTGAAGTATTACCATGCCATATACGTACACAGGGCAGTTTGGTACTACATGTATTAGACACTGTAGAGTCATATAAGGTCATTAGAAAATAGAAGAGACCCTGATTAGACGGCCGTCTTATCTGGATCTACTCTGTTTGCAAAGACATGGAAAATCATTTATATGTGGGAAAGGGTTAACTGGCGTTTGATTGAAGGCCTATCTGCAATGGGAAGCTTTTCAATGCTCTTGTCAACAGAGGTAGATCCAGATTAAACGGATCCTGTAGGAGCCACATTATTAGGGCCTACTCTATTTGCTTATGAAGGGCCTACTCTATTTGCTTATGAAATAATATAACCGATTCTACAGTTTCTGCAATAGCAAAAAGTCCCTTATTCATAATGTCATATAAAATGCAGCTACTGAATGCCCATGACGTCATTATTACTTACATGACTATTCACCATGTAAAGGATTACTTTACTCGATATTATAATCTGAAGTATAGCTTAGTTGGTATAAGATGTCATGTAAAACTATCGCTATCCCTTTACTTCACTAAGACAAAATAATGTTAACCCATTACCTCATACGCTATTTTTAGATACAACCTCTTTGTATAAATTTAACGTAAAGGAGCATTAACTAGAGAAAAGGAAACTTTTAGAATTTTGAAGTTTGAAACCATTGTGATAAATATTTAGCACAATGGTTTCACATAGTGACTTTTACAGAGTCGTCAAAAGTCGTCAATATGAGGGAATGGGTTAACTCAGATTTTGGTCTGGTCCAATTTTGACTATACATGTATCCGATTTGTTCAAGCTTTCGAGGAACTACTGACCGAGTGCCAAACAGCTTGGTGAGGTTACTCGGTTATGGT
Organism: Azorinus chamasolen; assembly: GCA_963576725.1. Lineage (NCBI taxonomy): Eukaryota > Metazoa > Mollusca > Bivalvia > Cardiida > Solecurtidae > Azorinus > Azorinus chamasolen. The sequence goes on along the minus strand of OY755251.1, from coordinate 45,969,820 downwards.
TCAATTTTGACGTTTTCCAACTTGTTAAAGTTTTCGAAAGTTATTGAAATAGATCGGTGAAGTTACTCGGCGTCTCTTCTGACTCTAGGCTGTATGACTCTAGGCTGTATGACTCTAGGCTGTATGACTCTAGGCTGTATGACTCTAGGCTGTATGATTCTAGGCTGTATGACTCTAGGCTGTATGACTCTAGGCTGTCTAACTCTAGGCTGTATGACTCTAGGCTGTATGATTCTAGGCTGTATAGGCTGTATGACTCTAGGCTGTATGACTCTAGGCTGTATGACTCGAGGCTATATGACTCTAGGCTGTATGCCTCTAGGCTGTATGAATCTAGGCTGTATGACTCTAGGCTGTATGACTCTAGGCTGTATGACTTGACTAGACTGTATGACTCTCGGCTGTATGACTCTAGGCTGTATGACTCTAGGCTGTGTGACTCTAGGCTGTAAGACTCTTGGCTGTATGAATCTTAGGCTGTGTGACTCTTGGCTGTATGAATCTAGGCTGTATGACTAGGCTGTACATGTATGACTCTATGCTGTATGACTAGACTGTATGACTCTAGGCTGTATGACTCTAGACTGTGTGACTCTAGGCTGTATGACTAGGCTGTATGACTCTAGGCTGTATGACTCTAGGCTGTGTGACTAGGCTGTATGACTCTAGGATGTATGACTCTAGGCTGTGTGACTCTAGGCTGTATGACTCAAGGCTGTATGACTCTAGGCTGTGTGACTAAGCTGTATGATTCTAGGCTGTATGGCTAGGCTGTATGACTCTAGGCTGTATGACTAGGCTGTATGACTATAGACTATGTGACTCTAGGCTGTCTGACTAGGCTGTATGACTATAGACTGTGTGACTCTAGGCTGTCTGACTCTAGGCTGTCTGACTATAGGCTGTATGACTATAGGCTGTATGACTCTAGGCTGTATGACTATAGACTGTGTGACTCTAGACTGTGTGACTATAGGCTGTATGACTCTATGCTGTCTGACTAGGCTGTGTGACTATAGGCTGTATGACTATAGACTGTGTGACTCTATGCTGTATGACTCTATGCTGTCTGACTAGGATGTGTGACTCTAGGCTGTATGACTATAGACTGTATTACTCTAGGCTGTATGGCTCTAGGCTGCCTGACTCTAGGCTGTATGACTCTAGGCTGTATGACTCTAGGCTGTATGCACATGCGAGTCCAGTTGTGGATAGCGGGATAAGGGTTAAAGAAGACGAGATTTTGCAATAACGTATTTCATGTTTATTAAAATCTACGTTTCTAGAAGAATCTATCAATTTTATCGATATAGGACCAGTCCCGTTATTAAATTGGCAGACATTTAATTGTTTCGTACCCGCACTATTTCGTCCGCAAATGCACATAATCACAGTTGAACAAGCTAACAGTATACATTTTCTGGCGTGCTCTAAAGATTTCAGTACATGATACTGCAGTCAGAGAGTTGGATTTCAAGTACACTTAGAAGAGAAATTCAAAGAGTAAACATTTTAACGAGATGTAACATTACTACAAGAAGTTTTATTTCAACGTTCTTGCTGTCTTGCATTTGAACCTTTAGAACACTTAAAGTACTGTCTGATTATACCTATGTAAACAGTTTAGATCCAGATGAGACGTGATTACCTATCATAGTGTGTAAACAGTTTAGATCCAGATGAGACGTGATTACCTATCATAGTGTGTAAACAGTTTAGATCCAGATGAGACGTGATTACCTATCATAGTGTGTAAACAGTTTAGATCCAGATGAGACGTGATTACCTATCATAGTGTGTAAACAGTTTAGATCCAGATGAGACGTCCAGTAACTATATATGCGTCTCATTCGACTCCAAACTGTTTGACATTGCATTCGTGATCTTGACAAGTAATTGATAGGATTTCAGTAATTGATAGGATTATAGGATTTCAGTAATTGATAGGATTTCTTTTCTGAGAAATAGTGTGAATCACATTTACTCACAAGAAAAAAACCAACAAACTGATCACATTAAAGGTTAAAAGTACGCTATACATGTAGAAAGAGGTAGGCCTACTGTAAGTGAAATAGACCTTTCGAAAGAGTACTAAATCTGAGGGGCTACTACTACTACTATTACTACTACTACTACTACTACTACTACTACTACTACTACTAAACTACTACTACTACTACTACTGATTATTATAACTATAATAATATATTGATTATCAAAGCGATAGACTCTACAATAAGCACGCATTTTAAGTAACACTATAAAAATTATAGTTATGTTCAGTTATTCTGATGAAGTTTACAATTTGAACTGATATCGAAAAATGACCCTGGGATTTAAAATAAAGTATTTTCTTCGATGCTTATAATTCTTTGTTGTACAACAACATTTTATTGGTCTATGTCGAACAGTTGCGATGCTAAAACCCGAATAATGGTAATACATCGGCTAATAACATCGGACTTTTCGTTTAACCCTTTCCCTCATAAAAACGCATTTTCACGCATTTGCAAACAGAGTAGGCCCAGATCAGACGGCTCCTATATGAGCCGTCAAATCAGCGCCTTCTCTGTTTGCAAATGGATTTTGAAAGATATATTTCTTAACTTTCTAAAATGCTCCACCTTCCATATTTCATTATAGTCATTTCGTCCATGAATATTCAGTAGGTATTAAATTTTGGACTAAATATAGAACAGGGAAAGGGTTAAAACACATACATATTTCGTCTTCTTCATCCAGGGGCGTAGCTAGGATTAAATTAATGTGTAGGCCAAATTTAACTCTTTACTCCATGAATATTCATGCAAGCAACAATGACATCATGCATATTAATAATATTAATTGTTATACATGTATTAGCACACGGATACATGAATTTTGGCCGTGGCAGAAACTGTAGATATCATATCTATTTTATATAAAAAGTACCTAGTTTCAGTCCGAAGGACCGCTCAGTCGACTGTACCTTTATTATATCATCAGCAAACAGAGCTGATCCTGATCAGATGACTCCTATATAGGAGCCGTCTGATCTTGATATACACTGTTTGCGAAGACATAAAAAGGTGTACAGGTGGAGCAAAGGGTTAAGGCCAAACACACACAACAAGTATTCAATTAATTATTTCTGAATATTGCTTTTTTTGGTCATTTTTCTTTCTTCTTTATTTCAACTTTCTGGGAAAATGTGTAGGCCGCGGCCTACATGGCCAACAAGAAGCTAGGTTCCTGCCATCGTTTATTCGTTATAGTTTATCACTTAAATCAACATTTTAACCCCCCCCCCCATTTCCAATCCAACCACATGACTGGAAATTATTATTCTAGCACGACATCAATACGACATAAGAACGCCCAAAGTGCATCCATATTAAATAAGAACTCAGTCGAAGTGCATTACATCAGTAGAATGTGGTTTGTGTACATGTACTGTTTTAACCCTTTCACCGCCACAGTCGCATAAATGCACCACGACAAATAGTACAGTCACAGATCAGACGCCGCCTTTTTCAAGGCGGCATCTGATCAGGGACTTCACTATTTGTCTCAATTTCTATTTCTATATAAGTGCTTTATTCCTTTAAAATTTGCATTTATTTATCTCATTTCCTTATTTTACTTAATGATTTAACAAACTTGGATTGCAGACGACAATTAGAAATTTGGCGCCGAAAGGGTTAAGCATGTACAATGACGCAGAATCTATCACTCCGTGAAAATACGTTAGAATCAGTTTTATATATCGGTTCTTCCGTAAGCAAACAGTGCAGGTCCACATTAGACAGTTCCCATAGGAGCTGTCTGATCTGTCTCTACTTTGTACAGGGTTGAAAACGCGTTTGTATGACGTACAGGGCTAACTGGAGGTGTAGAGTCGTCTTGAAAACCTGGCAGCTTGTACAATGTATGCCCTAAATTTGGCACTGAATGTGACATCTCAATTAACCAATGGCCGCCAGCCCGTGCATTCAAAGCATCTCCAAATCGGTCATTTAGTAAAGGCGAACTTAGATCATTTTAAGCAGGTAACTGCCTACGCCTACTGCAGAGTGAGGGTCATGCAGAAAGCTTCACTGTAGGAGCTGCTACCTGAATAAAACACGGACATTGATACCTAGTTGGGTGTTTGCTTAAGTGAGGGTTTACAGCCGAATGTAAAGAATGTAAATCAATTCAAATCATACAGTTTTTGTACACTAAAAACCGGCCCAATTAAAAAAGTAGCGTAACTTCATCATTTTAAGTGTGTGTTTAAAACTTGTCAACGAAGCCGCTGGTCAACATTTATGCATGTCAAACAAATTTAAGACGAATGTTTTTTGTTTTTTTTTAAAAAAAAAGAAAAGTAAAATATATCTAAACCAGTTAAATTACAATAACTGCCATAAGCGACCTTATGTTCATTGGACATACGAATCTTAAAATACAGGTGGTGGCTTAATACAGGACAATAGTAATGTAGAAAGCTCCTAGGAGCTTATTGCAATATTGGTGACTTGCACTACTAAGCTCCCATCAGTCTTAAAGACCCATACTTAAATATACTTTTATGGTCGCTTAACCCTTTCCCTGTTCTACGTTTATTTCAAATTTCAATACCTAATGAATATTCATAGATAAAATAGTTATAATGATATATCGAAGGTGGATCATTGTAACCATTTTAGGAAGTATAAAAACAGATCTATCAAGTTCCATTAGCAAACAGAGCAGACCCTGATCAGACGGATCCTATAGGAGCCGTCTGATCTGGGTCTACTCTGTTTGCAGATGCGTGAAAACACGTTTATATGGGGAAATGGTTAAGACAGGTTCTAAATGTGCTGTATTTGAGACTGAGGGTCTCGAAGACTGAAACTGTTAGTGAATATGGAGCCAGTGGTATAATTATGTACACATCTATTTAACATTTACCTTCCTTATGCTGGCTAGACTCTCGTCATCGCCGGTGCCGCTGCTGGGACTGTCAGTGTTGAACCATTCCGTCCATTCCCGACGATGATGAACTTGGTCGTCATAGTACTCTAAAACAGAAAAGGCGGGTGTTTAATAGGGATCATGTGACCTCAGCTTAATGCAGGGTGAAAAACATACAGAACAGAAGGCTCCCAGAGGAGCTTTTTTATATGACTTTTACACTGCATTACGCATCAGATTCATTATACAGACGTGTATTGTGTTAGATGCTTACAGAGAAGACTGATCAGAGGACTGCCATAGGAATCGGCTGATCTGTGCTCGCATTGACAAGTCGAGATTTGCTTAGAACCTGTCTTAAGCGGCCATTCGTTTATTGATCATAAGAGTCTTAAAACAGGTGGTTGCTTAATGCAGGGTAAAGGTAATGCAGAAAACTCCTGTAACTTTCTGTATTACCTTTACCCTGCATTAAGCTACCACCTGTCTTACAGAAATGCCATTAGACCCATTTTTATGGCCGCTTAAGACAGGTAATTTACTGTAGACATGTTTCTATAGTTTTCGTCAAGCAAACAATTCCCTTTCAAGAACATATTCAGGTGATGAGTATTCATACTGTCACCCGACGTGAGTGTTGTACAGGTTAAGGGTTAAGAAGACTCCCTTTTACAGCAGGATAAAGGTTAAAACTTCAAACGGATGTTTGTCTACTCATCCGAGTATCCGTCTATTTTCTGCTTATCTGTGTCAAATTGTATATATACAGAAAAAAACCCTCTAATGCGACCACTTAATGAATAACAAGAGATGTTTGTAAAACATGTATACCCCCCCAGACCCCCTGACCTTTGATTTAGTGACCTCAACTATAGAGGTCATCCAGTGGTCATGACTAATCACCACAGCAACTTTGAAGATCCTAAGCCAAACCACTGATCATTTATTGATCTGAAAACATTTCACAAGTTAAGGTCATGGTGACCTTGACCTTTGACCTAGTGACCTCAACAACTATAGGGGTCATCTAGTGGTCAGGACCAACTACCACAGCAAATTTGAAGATCCCGAACCAAACCATTTCATCAGTTACGGTCATGATGACCTTGACCTTTATCCTAGTGACCTCAAAATCAATAGGGGTCATCTAGTTGTCATGACCAACCACCACAGCAAGATCCTAAGCCAAACCCTTGAGCAGGTATTGATTGGAAACCATTTCACCAGTTAAGGTCATGGTGACCTTGACCTTTGACCTAGTGACCTAACAAATAACAGGGCTCATCTCGTTGTCATGACCAACCATCTAAGCAAATTTGAAGATCCTTAGCCAAACCCTTGAGCGGTATTGATCAGACACCATTTTAACAGTTAAGGTCATGGTGACCTTGACCTTTGACCTAGTGACCTCAAAAACGATAGGGGTCATCCAGTGGTCATGACGAACTACCGCAGCAAGTTTGAAGATTCTAAGCCAAACCCTTGAGCAGTTATTGATTGGAAACCATTTAACCAGTTAAGAGTATGCTGACCTTGACCTTTGACCTAGTGACCTCAAAATCAATAGGGGTCATCCAGTGGTCATGACCAACTACCGCAGCAAGTTTGAAGATTCTAAGCTAAACCCTTGAGCAGTTATTGATCGGAAACCATTTAACCAGTTACGGTCATGGTGACCTTGACCTTTGACCTAGTGACCTCAAAATCAATAGGGGTCATCTAGTGGTCATGACCAACCACCACAGCAAGTTTGAAGATGCCAAGCCAAACCCTTGAGCAGTTATTGATCGGAAATTATTTCACCATTTTAGGTCATGGTGACCTTGACCTTTGACCTAGTGACCTCAAAAACAATAGGGGTCATCTACTTGTCATGACCAACCACCACAGCAAGTTTGAAGATTCTAGGCCAAGGCGTTTATTAGTTATCATTCGGAAACCATCGATCTACCGACCGACCGACCGACCGACCGACCGACAGACCGACCGACCGACCGACCGACCGACATGTGCAAAGCAATATACCCCCATTTTTTCAAAAGGGGGGTATAAATATGGGTGTCGTTATACCTGGTTGCTTAATGCAGGACAAAAGTAATGCAGAAAGCTCTTCTATTACTTGTCCTGCATGAAGCTACCAGCTGCCTCTACCACCCAGAAGTATAACCTCTTGTAGGTGGTTGCATTAGTGGGGTTTTACTGTACACTCATTTGTACACGCGCCCCTTCTCTGAGTATAAACTGCTAAACATATTTAACCCGGATTATTAATATTTTAACGAAGACCACCGAAATATACATTGTATCTTATAAATATTTAAGGTGTATTTCTACAAAAAAATAATAACTTCCCGGTTCGGAAATTAATATACAGTTAGTAAAAACTCTCTAAACCGGATTTCTAGCAGAACAAAATTTAAGTACATTTAAGCAGATGCTGCTTAATGCAGGGTGAAAGTCGTGCATAAAGCCCCTAGACTTTTACCCTGCATTAAGCTGCCACCTGTCTCCAATACCAATATTTATACCAAATTTAATGTCCGGTTAAGAGAGGTTTTACTGTACGGGGTAAACAGTTGATTTTGGATTTACTGTCGTTTCGTTAGTAGGTATTCATACGCCGTACGTCATAGATATACCTTTTAACGCCTGTATAAAAACAGTAGACCCAAACCTGACAGCTCCCTCTTATAATGATACTCTCTCTCTCTCTCTCTCTCTCTCTCTCTCTCTCTCGTTTTCTGCACTCCTCTCTATATGTCTCGCATCCCTCCCACGTTGTCTGCCCGTATGTCTGTCTGTCTGTCGCAGACTGTCTGTCTGTCTATGTATATCTCTCTCTCTCTCTCTCTCTCTCTCTCTCTCTCTCTCTCTCTCTCTCTCTCTCTGTGTCGGTGTGTATATGTCTCCCAATTTATGCCATGCACTACTACCATTCCACCTTTCAGTCACTTTGGAGCGCTGCGTGCATTTATCACTCTATATCCGCCTATATTATCTTTGTTATCTTTAACCCTTTGTCTCATGAATATGCATGAAAAGATCCATCAATATAGTCTCATATGTTATCTAACACCGGTGAATATAGTCTCATATGTTATCTAACACCGGTGAATATAGTCTCATATGTTATCTAACACCTATGAACATAGTCTCATATGTTATCTAACACCTGTGAATATAGTCTCATATGTTCTCTAACACCGGTGAACATAGTCTCATCTGTTATCTAACACCGGTGAATATAGTCTCATATGTTATCTAACACCGGTGAATATAGTCTCATATGTTCTCTAACACATGTGAATATATGAATGCGACACATAGTATAGACTCAGATGTAATACATTCTTTGAGCAAACAGAGTAGACCCTGATCAGACGACAGGAGCCGTCTGACGACAGAAGCCGTCTGATCTGAGTCTACTCTGTTTGCAAATGCATTAAAAGGTGTAACTACCAGGTAAACGGTTTTGGCGGAAAGAGTTTTCACTATCTTAAGTGCATTTGTAAATGACTCACCTATTTAATTACATCCGTTTAAGCCACACACCAGCTCAGTTATTAAGTTCCTATTTAAGGAAAAGATACATGCGTTGATAGACAGTATCATGTTTCTTTCCTTCCTCTACGTCATCTTGACAAGTACCCGTATCTGTTCTATTGAACTAGTGACATGATATAGATACGCCTGTGGCTTTTTCACGTCTTTGCAAACAGAGTATATCCAGATCAGACGGCTAATTTTAGTGCCATCAGAATCAGGGTCTTCTCTGTTTGCTTATGAAATGTCATGGCCAGAAACTCTCTTGTTACCCTCATGGGATATTTTTAGATCCAACCTCTTTGAATAAATCTACCGAAAAGTAGCATGAACTAAAGAAAAGGAAAATTTTCGAATTTTGTAGTTTGAAACCATTGTGATAAATAGAGTATTTGCTCCTATAGGAGCAAATGCTCTATTTATCACAATGGTTTCACAAAGTGACTTTCACAGAGTCGTCAAAAGTCGTCAATATGAAGTAATGGGTTAATATACTACATAAAATTCAGTTAATTAATATTCATAATTTCTAACATGCATATTCACCAGGCAAATGGCTAAAGAACGCATGCATTCGTAGATAGTATCGTGTTTCGTTCCTTCTACTACGTCATCTAAGCAAGTACCCATATCATTAAACCTTTAGCCTGCTGAGCAAATTAATTTTACAGATTGTTTCACCAGCTATATTTTCAAATTCAAGCTATAATCAATTTGTTTACCAAAATACAATCAGGATGTCAAACAGTTTGGATCCTGATGAGACGCCGAGTTACTCGGTGTCTCATCTGGATCCAAACTGTTTGCAAAGGTATTCACCCATCCGTCCATAGCAGGCTAAAGGTTAAATGCAACCATTAAAGTACGTGTGTGCATCCTTTAAATCCTTCCTCCATAAACATGCCTTTCTATGCTTTTGTAAACGGTGTAAATCCAGATCAGACGGCTCCTATAGAAGCCGTCTGATCAGGGTTTCATTCTCAGTGTTGTTATACCTTCTGATCCTTCGAGATCATGAAATTCAGTACTTCTTGATCTGAAAATTGAATACCGCTTAGCCGGTGCCAGGTGGCGTGAGCAGTGTTGCACTTTCAATTACTGCTCATGAACAGACTCAATAAAACCGAGTCTGCAATTTTCTCTTTTTGTGTTGCAAATTTTGCTTTCGGGGGATCACCTCCCTTCAGAATTTATAATCTTCACAACAGCAGGTGTTAAGTGCTTGAGTGGCGGTCGTAAAACGTCGCCCCGTACTTCATTCTCAGTGTTGTTATACCTTCTGATCCTTCGATATCATGAATTTCAGTACTTCTTGTTCTGAAAATTGAATACCGCTTAAGCCGGTGCCAGGGGGCATGAGCAGTGTTGCACTTTCAATTACTGCTCATGAACAGACTCAATAAAACCGAGTCTGCAATTTTCTCTTTTTGTGTTGCAATTTTTGCTTTCGGGGGATCACCTCAGAATTTGTCCTGTTTGCTTATGGAATAATATAGATCTGATTCTACAGTTTCTACTTTGGTAAGCCTTTCATGTGTTAATTACTATGACATTTTAAATATAAATTAAATTTTCCACGCCGTCAACACTTGGAGGTCAAAAGTCAGATTTCATAAAAACACAATGTATGCCTATAATTACCCTTTATTTGATATTCATGCCTTTTCATGTTTAGGCAAAGTAGACCTATATCAGGCATTCCTATAGGAGCTACCAGAAAAGGAGCTGCTCTGTCTAAATTTTGCATGTACTATTGGTGAATGGCCAGTGGGCTCGACATGTTGCCCGTGGGCATCTAGTTGATATTTTGATTTGTCGTATCTTCGTCCCGAAAGTTTGATGACAACGTGAGACATCAGAGCGACAATCTGCTAACGTAAGGGCGAAAATGAGACGTCGTTGTCGACAGAGAGCACCGTTTTGTTGTCCAGAGTACTAGGTATATCACCTCTGTGTGTTTTAACCCTTTCGGCACCAAATTTCTAATTGTCGTCTGCAATCCAAGTTTGTTAAAATCATTAAGTAAAATAAGGAAATGAGATAAATAAATGCAAATTTCAAAGGAATAAAGCACATATATAGAAATAGAGATTGAGACAAATAGTGAAGTCCCTGATCAGACGCCGCCTTGAAAAGTCGGCGTCTGATCTGGGACTGCACTATTTGTCGTAGTGCATTATGCGACTGCGGCGGTGAAAGGGTTAAGCACGACATCGTCGTGTATTCGCCATATATCTTCGCCCATTTCGCTTCGAAGACAAGATGACACAAAAGACATAAATGAGAAACCATAGATACAGGTTTAAGGATGTAGTTAAAACAGGTGTGCGCCTAGTCCTAAAGAATGATAACAGGATTATCCCGCATTGGTCCGTTTCAGCCGATCAATAGTCTTGTTATAGTAAACTCTCTTTAATCTTTTGCCTCCTGAGCAAATGTTCCTTGTGCAAAACATTCACTCACTTCCTTTTCAAAATACAAAGTACATTAATTTTCTCAACAATAATGAAAATATAGTGTCAAACAGCTTGGATCCAGATCAGACACCGGGTTACTCAGCTTCTCATCAGGATCCAAATTGGTTGCAGATGTAATCCTTGTATTACATGCATGTAGCCAATAACAGGCCAAATCTTGAAACGGCAAATCCGAATTACTGTTAGTTCGTCCAAGTAGTAGTTTTACCCTTTACTCTAAGAATATCGTCCAGGTAGTAGTTTAACCCTTTACCCTATGAATATCGTCCAAGTAGTAGTTTTACCCTTTACTCTATGAATATCGTCCAGGTAGTACAATGTAGTTTTACCCTTTACCCTATGAATATCGTCCAGGTAGTAGTTTTACCCTTTACCCTATGAATATCGTCCAGGTAGTAGTTTTACCCTTTACCCTATGAATATCGTCCAGGTAGTAGTTTTACCCTTTACCATATGAATATCGTCCAGGTAGTAGTTTTACCCTTTACCCTATGAATATTCATGTAAGGAATGATGACTTCATGAATATTACTAGAGAATCAAATCTGTTACAAATCCATAAAAAAATCCATAAAAACAGAGCAGATCCTGGTCAGACGGCTCCTATAGGGTATTCTCTCTTTGCACAAGCGTAGAAAGGCGTATGCATTGAGTACAATAGAATCCCTCTAATGCGACCACTTAATGAATAAATATGGATGTCTGTATAAGCAGGTGGTTGCTTAATGCAGGACAAAAGTAATGCAGAAAGCTCCTCTAGGAGCTTTCTGCATTACTTCTGTCCTGCATTAAGCTACCACATGCATCTAACACCCAGAATTATACCTCTTTAAGGTGGTCGCATTAGCGGGATTTTACTGCACTTGTAAAGATTTAAACTTTTTATTCAATACCTTTACAAACAGGGTAGATCCATATCAGACGGCTCCTGTAGAAACTATCTGATCAGGGTCTGCTCTGTCTATATGAAATAATATAGATCTAGATCTGATTCTACAGTATCTAACATGGTCAAACTTTCATGTTTCTATTTATCATTAAAAACCCAGCTAATTAACATTCATGATGTCATTATTTCTTTCATGAATATTCATGTTGTCAATGGCTAATGCATGACAAAGTGGTCCTGTAAACAGATAATACTATACTATAGCAATTGCTGGTGTTATCTAAACCTCTCGCTCACATGCTGCTATATATGGACCGACCATCCAGCAACTACAAAAGGAGTCGTTCTAACTGATATTCAGCACACAGGTTCCAGGCGCGTGACCATTTCATACATACTATTGACAAACATCTTCAAATACGTTTAGGCATCATACTTTGACAGAAAAAGAATGATTTTTTTTCGTAAAGTATAATGTATTATACATAGAATTATACTACACGAAACAAAATCAAAACTCTTCTTTTTTGCTCTCATAAAATGATGTCTAAACGTATTTGAAGAAGTTTATCAGTAGTATTTATGAAATTGTCACGCGCCTGACACCTGTGATTCAGCATTCCAGCGTTTTTACGTAAGAAATGCCGTTGTGCATTGTTACTTTTGTCCGACGACACTGTATGATGGGAAGGTTATCTGCAAGATTTCTGATATCAAACAAAACCACTACACGCAATGCCGTTTAATTAACGACAAGTACACGTCATTCCATCAGATGTCTTCGATGAGGTACTGATACGTTTGCTTGTAATTTGTTTCAGAAATGTGCCATCAATCCTATTAACCCTAATGCTGATTTCCACGACATAGCTCGCATTTGCAAACAGCTTGGATCCAGATGAGACGCCGAGTAACTCGGCGTCTCATCAGGGTCCAAGCTGTTTGACACTCGGGAAATATTTCTCAAATGTTTGTTCGAATTGAATATAGTCAATATTACACCAGATCCGAATTTGAGCAGACATTATTTTTTCACAGCTGGGTAAATGTTAATTTGAGGGAAGTCTGATTGGAAACTAGGTTGATAGAGGTCAACGAGCCATCATGCTGCTTAATTTTAAATGCAGACATCGTTATTTTGTAAATTTGATGTTGCTAAATTACTCAATAAATTATATTCACGAAACGGATAAGCATGCTAAAACAACTACATGTAATACCACTTTAACTTTGATTATAAAACCTAAGACTTTCTTCAAATTTTGTCTCGACCAAAAATCCAACGGCCTGGAAATCTGGCGGGAAATTAGCACATGACCTATATAATAAGATCAGACTCTATAAGTTCTATCGATGCCAAAATATCGTGTGTACATAATCAGATAATAAATATTCATTATTTTATTATTAGTTACATGAATATTCAACAGGGAAAGGGCTAAAAGGGCACACAATCACACAGTCCCAGTATGATACATCATTAGTTACTCCACCTATCTGTCTGTCCATCCAAGAGGTTAGGTTTGAAAGCTACAGTAAAATCTCTCTAAACCGGGCCTTAAAATTAGTATCAATGCCAGTCTGTGAGACAGGTGGCAGCTTAACCCATTCCCTCATATTGACGACTTTTGACGACTCTGTAAAGGTCACTTTGTGAAACCATTGTGATAAATAGAGCATTTGTTCCTATAGGAGCAATTGCTATATTTATCGCAATGGTTCCAAGCTACAAATTTCTAAAAAATTCCTTTTGTCTAGTTAATGCTCCTTTTCGGTAGAATTATTCAAAGTGGTTAGATCTAAAAAATAGCATATGAGGTAATGGGTTAATGTAGGGTGAAGTCGTGCAGAAAGTTCCTATAAGACCATTCTGCATGACTTTCACCATGCATTAATTAACCCATTCTCTGTTCTATATTTAGTCCAAATTGCAATACCTACTGAATAGTCATGGTAAAAGAGTTATAATGAAATATGGAAGGTTGACTATTGTAGCCATTTTAGAAAGTAAAGAAACAGATCTATCAATTTCCATTAGCAAACAGAGTAGACCCTGATCAGACGGCTCCTATAGGACCCGTCTGATCTGGGTCTACTCTGTTTGCAAATGCGTGAAAACACGTTTATATGATGGAGAGGGTTAATCAGTCATCTGCCTGAACAGATCTAAATTATTCTTCACTAAGATTACAGTATAGAGCGGTTTCACTGTACTTTAATTACCCTTAGTATACGGACAGATAAACTATGAACAATTAATACAGACCAACTTCAAACGGCTCCCGAGGGAAATGTTTGATAAGGGTCTACATTAATGACTACTTTGTCAGTCTAATTCAAAAATATAAACATGGGAGTAAAACCAAAATATTCCGTTTTTATAAACTAGTGGGTATATTATACTGAAAAAACCCCAACAGCAATCCAAAATCCACATGCAAGTCAACGTGACGAAGATGTGATCCATCCCACTAATGTACGAATCATTCCATTCGAACACTAACCACGTACACAAAGGACAGGTAACCTTTGGACGCAGTTCCAATGATAATGAGGTGCCAACTAGATCTTGGTCTCTGTGTTATCAGCATCCAACTGTTTGACACCCTTGTAATGTTAGTTTTACAGAGAAAATGGAAGAGAATGCCTATTGTGACATCTGAAACAGACGAGTCTATTAGTATTAACCCTTCGCTTGCTATTCACGTCAATATACCAACCTGTAAATAGTGAAGACCCAGATGAGACAGCTCCTGCAGGAGCTGTCTCATCAGGGTCTGCACTATTTACAAGTTGATTGTGCAACCAGTGCACTCCACAGCAGTGCTTACACAGCGAAATACCCGTACACAGTGAAGATATATGTAATTATACAACAGGGCATGGGTAAAGAAGGAGACATGTATTTTAAAATTAATCAAGAGAAGGGTTAAGTATTAACCCATCTAATGCTAAGCGCGACCTGTCTCACATTTGCAAAGAGCTTGGGTCCAGATAACCAAGTGTCAAACAGCTTGGATCCTGATGAGACACCGAGTCATCCGGTGTCTCATAAGGATTCAAGCTATTTGACACTTAGTCAATAGTTTCTGGAAAGCTTAAGCAATTCGGATGTTAGTAAACAAGCCAGGGTTTTAGAAAACTGTTTTCTAACCTTTAGCCTGCTGCGGGCGGATGATTGCGTACCCATGCAAACAGTTCAGATCCTGATGAGACGCCGAGTAACTCGGCGTCTCATCAGGGTCCGAACTGTTTAATATTCGGACCCTGTTGTTAAAAAGAAATACAAGATGAATCAACTATAACAACTGAAGTCGATGACATTTTCTACCGATAATAATTGCTCAGCAGGCTAAAGGTAAAGCGCGAGACCTCCTCTCATACTAAATGCGACCTGACCGGTATTTCCAAACAGCCTGGGTCCCGATGAGACGCCTAGTAACTCGGCGTCTCACCAGGACCCAACCTGTTTGAACAGTTTGAACGAATGTGATGTCAGTAAACCTTTGAGCAGATGACAGTTTGAGCAGGCAGGGTGTCGTTAGCATGAGAGGGGTTAGGGGGTTTGCACGCCAACGGCGAAACCGCCATTACATATGCAAACAGTTTGGATCCAGATGAGACGCCGCATGATGAAGCGTCTCATCAGGATCCAAACTGTTTGACACTTTGACCAATATTGTTTGCAAAGAAATGAGAAAAAATGAGTTTTAAGAAATTAAGCAGACGACAACTGCTGCAGGCGAAAAATTACTTAGCGTGCAAATAGTTAAAGACTTATAGCGATATACATGTACATTCAATGTGTATCGGAATTAGGATGTCACGTTAGCCACCGGAGACTCAGAAGATCACCATGTAAACTGTTATCGAATCAATACTGGTTATAGTGAAATCAGAGCTCGATAATGCGACAGGTTTTCAAATTTGTTTTGTTAGTGCATAAAGTGCATAATCCAGCAGAAAGTAAACAATTTCGTGCAATGGAGACACTAGCAATCAGTACAAAATCGTGTGAGACACTTAAAATCAGTACAGAGTCTTGCAAAACACTTAAGATCAATACAGAGTCTTGTGAAACATTTAAAATCAGTACAGAGTCTTGTGAAACACTAGAGGTCAGCACAGGCATTTGTGAGACACTAGAAAAGAGTAGAATACTTTTATGAGACATTAGAAATCAGTACAGACTTTTATGAGACATTAAAAACCAGTACAGAGTCTTATGAGACTTAGAAATTAGTACAGACGTTTACTGGACATTAGAAACCAGTACAGAGTCTTATGAGACTTTAGAAATCAGTACAGACTTTTATGAGACATTAGAAATCGGTACAGACTTTTATGGGACATTAGAAACCAGCACAGAGTCTTGTAAGACACTTGATATCAGTACAGACTTTTGCGAGACATTAGAAATCAATACAGACTTTTGTAAGATACTAGAAACCAGTATAGAGTATTGTGATACACTAGAAAACAGTACAGGGTCAAGTGATACACTATGAATCAGTACAGGGTCTAGTGATACACTATCAATCAGTGCAGGGTCTAGTGATACACTATGAATCAGTACAGGGTCAAGTGATACACTATCAATCAGTGCAGGGTCTAGTGATATACTATGAATCAGTACAGGGTCTAGTGATACACTATCAATCAGTGCAGGGTCTAGTGATACACTATCAATCAGTGCAGGGTCTAGTGATACACTATCAATCAGTGCAGGGTCTAGTGATACACTATCAATCATTACAGTGTCTAGTGATACACTATCAATCAGTGCAGGGTCTAGTGATACACTAGAAATCAGTACTGGGTCTAATAAGACACTATCAATCAGTACAGGGTCTAGTGATATACTAGGAATCAGTACAGGGTCTAGTGATACACTAGAAATCAGTACTGGGTCTAGTGAGACACTAGAAATCAGTACAGGGTCTAGTGATATACTATCAATCAGTGCAGGGTCTAGTGATACACTATCAATCATTACAGTGTCTAGTGATACACTATCAATCAGTGCAGGGTCTAGTGATACACTAGAAATCAGTACTGGGTCTAATAAGACACTATCAATCAGTACAGGGTCTAGTGATATACTATCAATCATTACAGTGTCTAGTGATACACTATCAATCAGTGCAGGGTCTAGTGATACACTAGAAATCAGTACTGGGTCTAATAAGACACTATCAATCAGTACAGGGTCTAGTGAGACACTAGAAATCAGTAGAGAGTCTAGTGAGACACTAGCCATCAGTAGAGAGTCTAGTGAGACACTAGCCATCAGTAGAGAGTCTAATGAGATACTGGAAGGTCATGCAACGTACAGTTGAACTTCGATATCTCGAACTCCAACGGACTATACAAATTGGTTCCAGATGACGATGTTCGAGTTATCAGAAGTTCGAGTTATCGGATTTTCAATGTGGACAATTTCTCGAGTTGACAGCTTAATGCAGGTGTAAAGTAAATCTGAAAGATACAGCAGGAGTTTTAAGCATTACTTTACACATGCATCAAGCTGTATCGTGTGTTTCTAGATACCTGTAGTGATACATTTAAGAGCAATTTTGCATTGTAAGTTTTGGAATGACCGAACTTTTAGTTCGAGTTACCCGAAGTTCGAATTATCCAAGTTCGAGATATCGATGTTCAACTGTATCAGAAGTTACTACGTTACACTAGAAGGCCATATAGAGGCGATTCTAATGAGTAGCTGCAAGAGAGGGTTTGGAGGAGAAGTGTCGAATCTGTTTTACTAAGATTTTCTGAATAGGTGTCTTATCTACAGTTATGGACGTTATACATAGATACTGCAAATGAATAGAAAAATAAAGTTCTTGGTTACAGTCATGCGTGCACATGAATCAAACACAGCTATGACCATGAATAGATATCACCCTTTGTTTATTGTGTGAGGTTTGTTCTGTCTCGCAAAACGTTACAATGGCTGTTTAACCCTTTCGCTGCCAATGCCGGATCTGTGATTACCTATGCAAACAGTTTGGATCCAGATGAGACGCCGAGTAACTAGGCGTCTCATCAGGATCCAAACTGTTTGTTACTGTTACTATGTTTTTGAAACAAAAATGAAGAAATCAAAAGAATGAAAAGTTGTAGCAGACGACAAAGTTAGCAGACGACAGAGTTTGGCAGCGAAAGGGTTAAATAGAACAGAAGTGAGACAGAAGGTGCCACGCGGATGTCCACATGAACTTCAGAAGCACAAATGAAATGTGCGCACTCATATACGCACTCATACATAACATTCGCATATTTCACCACCGAAAGCATATCTGAATAATAAAATCGAAATGTGTCGCCGTGTCGCTAAACAGAAATCAACTCAAAATCATCGAAAACGAAAGACAGGATATGACACCATAACTTACACACGCAATAAAAAAATTATTTCTGTCATTGCACATGGTATGGACTATTCAAGAAATAGTTCAAATCAATTGGAATCTGTTTTCACTTTACTTGACGCAGTGATACAGCACTGTAAGACTGACTCGTTCTTATGCTTAAACGTGAAGTCAATGGCATGTGCAAACAGTCTGGACACAGACGAGACGCCGAGAAGCTCAGCGTGACGCTTCATCTGGATCCAAGCTGTTTGGTCTCGACCAGTAGCTTGAACGAATCATAAGTCAGTAAACAGTCCAGCATATCATACTTTGAACACACTTTTTATTTTAACCCTTCTCTTGCTGAATTTTAAAATACATTTCTCTTTCTTTACCCATGCTCTGTTGTATAATTACATATATCTTCACTGTGTACAAGTATTTCGCTGTGCAATTACTGCTGTGGAGTGCACTGGTTGCACAATCAACTTGTAAATAGTGCAGACCCTGATGAGACAGCTCCTGCAGGAGCTGTCTCATCTGGGTCTTCACTATTTACAGGTAGGTATACATATTGACGTGAATAGCAAGCACTAGAAAGTGTAAGTAAATTGCAAAATCGGTTGGTATGACATTAGTAACAGGCATGCACGTCAAACATTTACCAATATTTCTAGGACGAATGACCATGACTGACAATCATAAACTGCAGTGCTGGAGAATTTGATTATCGGATGCACTTAGATCATTTCAGAGAAGCTGTGTGCAAATGCTCAACAGGCGACTGTCATTTACAAACAGTGTAGAACCAGATCAGAGGGTTCCTAGGAGGTATCCGACCAGGGTCTACACTATTTGTCATTCAAAATTCTCTCGCAAAATTTACCCTTTCATGTGGTATGGACTCTACCAATAGATAACAGACTAGTCCATAATGAAAATACAGCGTTTAGACAGGCAGACAGACAGTTATATTGACAGATAGGCAGAATAACAGACAGGCAGAATGACAGACAAACAGAATGACAGACAGACAAAATAATAGACGGACAGACAAAGAGAGACAGATACAATGATTTACAAACAACAATTGAAAAACAATTAAACTAAATTCATCACAGTGATGCACTTATCTGCAACAATAGGCATTGTGACATCAATGTATTTAAACAAGTATGACTAAGTGAAAAGTTAATCTTGTGATAACCTTTGTTTACAGTTTAGAAATATATACAAATACATTTGGAGCGAACGGCTGTTTACTGTAAAGGACTTATTGTTCAGTCATTGTCCTTGACAAGTGCGAACTGATTTGCATTTCCAAACAGCTTAGATCCAGATGTGACAACGAGTCACCCGGAGTGTCGTCAAGACCCAAACTGTTTGACAATCGGTCAGTAGGTGCTCAATCGCGAGTAAGTAAACGTTGCTCGAGGTCAGATTTCGGACGAGTTGTACTATACAGGATAAAGATTAATGTGTTCAAGGATGCGTGATCAAGTGTGGGGTAATCTTAACCCTTTGAATGCAGGAAATGAACGCACAGGCATTTGAAACCGTGTAGATCCAGATCAGATGGCTCCTACAGGAAATTTCTGATCAGGGTCTGCACTGTTTGGTATTCAAAACTCTCTAGCAGTGTTAAGTTTTACATATTGATATATCACTGTACTGTTGAACACTTACTGTAACCCTTACAGTGCGGGACACGAGTCATTAATGTCCTTTGCAAACAGTATAGACCAAGATGAGAGGAGTCCTCTCATCAGGGTCCGGCACTGTTTGTCATGTTACACCTTTCTTTCGAAAAAAACACCCCTAAATACCGGTATTCACCGAATGAAATTTACCTGTTTGAATTTTGGAATAGTCCATTTGAAAATTCAGCGTTGTAAGGGTAAATCGTTACCATTTAAAGGGTTAACCCCCTATCTGAACATCAATGAACCTATTTTCTTTTATTGTTATATAAAACAAGTGATTAGTTAGCTATTATAAATAGTAAAAGTTCACATCTAAGATATTATATAACTCGGTCAAACAGATCCCAGTAAGAGGCCTTCTACCGGGGGGGGGGGGGGGGTCATATATCGTGGTCTACTCAGTTTGCAAAGGCATCAAAAGCGGTAACAAATTCATACAATAATGTCGCCTGTTACATGGGTTTCCATTTTCTAAATAAGGAAACAATAAAACAGTTTCGATTCAGATGATACCAGGCGCGGATTTAGAGGGGGCGCCCCCTAAAATTGCCAAAACAATTTTTTGGGAGTAATATTTTAGATTTATTTACAGTAAAACCTCTCTATAACGACCACTAAAATTGTGTTAATTAGTTGGTATTTAGAGTAGGTTGCTGCTTAAAGCAAAGTGAAAGTAAAACACTTTACTTTCACCTTGCTTTAAGCAGCCACCTGCCTTTAACACAAAATAATTGATGTAATTTAGTGGTCGTTGTATCTACTAAAAACCAATAAAACAATGATTCAGAAGGAGTGTTTTATTTCCCTCACCCAATTAAGCTCTTTTTCAACATGTATTACAAACACACTATTTACTTATGTCATCCAATTCCAATTTTCCAATTTTATTTCAAATAATACAAACTCTCGCTTGTATGCAAGAAAACAGTCACATGGTCACAATGAGGGAAAGCGGCTACTTTCATGTCCCATGTATGGATATAGCATACCCAGAGACATATTCATACATATCTCTGGCATATCCTACCCAATAAAGAGAAAAGAAAAATAATATTGCCTATGTATACCCACTTGTTTTCATCTCCTCCGAAACGAAACGAGGGGATAAAAAGAGGGTACCAACGAACATAAAAATCTACGCCCCCACCACCTCCAAAAACATTTCTACGCACCTCCCCCCGCCCCTAATCTGAAATCCTGGATCCGCATCTGGATACGTCAAATTTCTCGGCGTCTCATCAGGATTCAACATGTTCACCGTTTGCATTAACCATTTCTATCATATAAACGCTTCTTAACCCATTCCCTCATAGGCTATTTTTAGATCCAACTTCTTTGAATAAATCTACCGAAAAGGAGCATTAACTAGAGAAAAAGACAATTTAAGAATGTTGTAGTTTGAAACCATTGTGATAAATAGAGCATTTGCTCCTAAAGGAGCAAATGCTCTATTTATCACAATGGTTTCACAAAGTGACTTTCACAGAGTCGTCAGAAGTCGTCAATATGAGTTAATGCATTTGCAAACAGAGTAGCTCCAAATCAGACAGCTCATAAAGTAGCCACCTGATCTGGGTCTGCTCTGTTTGCTTGTGGTATAATACATGTATATATCTGAGTCTACAGTTTCTGTCTGAGCCAGAACACCTTGTGTACATATGCCATTATAAAAAGTAAGTTAATAAATATCCATGATATTATTATGTCTTACATAAATATTAAACAGGGAAAATGTTATAGAGCTAAAAGTAAGGAGAAACAACATACCTTCAGCTACTATAGCAGTAGATATGAAGAAAAGGTAGCCCAAGACACACTGACATAGATCATAGGAACCTAATTTAATCTGCATGGCTGCAGTCCCTAGTGAAGTATTCAGATCGATGTATAACTCCTAAAATAAACAGTAGATTTTGAATTAAAATCCGTTTGTTGTCGTGTTGAACCGTTTACAATGTGAGATCTATCTTACTACAATACAGGTAGTGTATTGAGTATATAAGAATTGGAGAAACATGTGATCAGCAGTGCGCACACTGCTAGCCAATCAGAATGCGATGTTTTGTTTACGCAAATAGGATATTCTCACGCTACGTGAATTTGGTTACACTCTTTGACTCTCTGAAACTGAACAAATGTGAGCTGCTTAAATGTTATTGTTAAGTGTTCTGTCTCCCATATGGAACACGCGGTAGAACTGATAACGGGGCTGTGCAGCGTGGATACAAACTATTTCAAAAATAGTATGACGAATAAATTCACAGTTAAGGATAAATCTGATTTATCGGTAAACTAACTGTACCAAGGAGTCATTGTATTGTCGGTCACAGTATCTAGGCACTACAACTAAGTTCATTACACGCATTAATCTGAATTAACACCCACGACCATTCGCTAGTTAACCCATTCCCTCATATTGACGACTTTTGACGACTCTGTAAAAGTCACTTTGTGAAACCATTGTGATAAATAGAGCATTTGCTCCTATAGGAACAAATGCTCTTTTTATCACAACGGTTTCAAACTACAAAATTCTAAAATCTTCCTTTTCTCTAGTAAATGCTCCTTTTCGGTAGATTTATTCAAAGAGGTTGTATCTAAAAATAGCCTATGAGGTAACTGGTTAACCTTTATCTCCGTATTTGAAACCTGACTCGCATTTGCAAACAGCCTGGACCCTGATGAGACGCCGAGTAACTCGGCGTCTCATCAGGGTCCAAGCTGTTTGACACTCGGTCAATACTTTCTCAAAACCTTGACCGAATCGGAAGTAGTCCAAATGACACCAGATCCAAATTTGAGCAGACAGTATTTTTACATAGTGGAATTAAAAGTTAATGTACAAATGAGTTATAACAACAAAAGTCAAATCTTTGTTGCTGGGTGCTAAACTATCGTCTGCTAAATAGAGAACATGCTTAAACTAAACATATCGTCTGTCAAATTTCAGGAAATAGGATTGAATCGAATGGTTGATACTTGAGAAAAAATCGAAGGAGTGAGTGAATGATTTGCTAGATGGATGAATGAATGAATGAAAGGATGAAAGAAAGGAAGAAAGAAAGGAAATAAAGAAAAGAAAGAAAGAGAAAGAAAGAATGAATCCATTCACATGAATTTCAATCTCAAGTAGCACGGACACTGTTTCCAAAATTCTTATTGTATTATACAATGCATTGACACAAGGGGAGGGCCTAAATTAATGTTGTCAGAACTTGTGGCCCGACCGTTTTGCTAGTATACACGACATTGATATCATTTGCTTTCTTGTATGATTATGTTATGTACTGCCCAGATTGTATATGCATTGTATATTGGCAATAAAATATGTTTAAACTAACTAAACTAAACTGACACAAGTGTATCTCAGTCAGTCCTTTGTACATGGTCATTATCATTTAACCTCATGAATATTCATGTAAGAAATAATAACATCATGAATATTAATTATCTGAAATTTTGCGGATCACGAACAAGGCACATTCCATTTTGACATTGGCCGAACTGGTAGAGTCAGACACTTTTCATTTACTAAGCAAACAGAGCGAACCTTGACCAAACGGCTCCTTTTGGAATCCATTCTGTGTGTAAATGTGTTAACTCTTCGCTTGCTATTCACGTCAATATACCTACCTGTAAATAGTGAAGACCCAGATGAGACAGCTCCTGCAGGAGCTGTCTCATCAAGGTCTGCACTATTTACAAGTTGATTGTGCAACCAGTGCACTCCGCAGCAGTGATTGCACAGCGAAATACGTGTACACAGTGAAGATATATGCAATTATACAACAGGGCATGGGTTAAAAAGGAGAAATGTGTTTTAATATTCAGCAATAGAAGGGTTAAAAGACGTACGTATGAAGTAACGGGTTACATGTATATGTAGAGGCTAGGTACATGTACACTGCATGTAGACAAGGGGATATTAGTCGCTTCCTAACTGAGAAATAGCAACTGATAATATAGAACAATGCGTTATGGTCACCATTAATATTTTCCTTTGTTTAATGTAACAATAGATTATACGGTAAAGCCTCGCTAATACGCCCAGTCTAACCAAGTATAATTCTGAATTTTAAAACAGGTTGTAGCTTAATGCAGGACAAAAGTAATACAGACAGCTCCAATGGGAGCTCCAACAGTATTACTTTTGCCCAGTATTAATTAAACTAACCACCTGCCTTTACATTATTCTGTGTTACTGAATAATGTGGCCGCTTTAACGTGACCCTAGTGTATACACAAGGTCTGATACATTGAAGAAAATGGCCTGTACAGAAACACCTCTCTAAACGAGACGTTCAATCTAGTATAAATATCGGTTTTTGAGACAGGTGATAGCTTAATGAAGGGTGAAAGTCATGCAGAAAGCTCCTAGAAGAGCTTTTCTGCATGATTGTCACCCAGGATTAAGCAGTCACCTGCCCAAAGTATTTAAATTCTTCTCAATTAGAATCCCGGTTTAGATGGGTTTTATTGTAGATCTGCGAGCATTGAAGATACCGTCAGCATACACACCAGCGTCACAGCGTCTGATCAGGGTATACACTGTCAGGTTGCTGAACACGTTTTTCACTATTTGATACTTATTAGTAAACAGAGCAGACCCCATTGGAACCGTCTGATGAGCGGCTTATGTTCCTATAACCCTTTAAACCATATATAGATATGCTTTTGCAAACAAAGTAGACCCCTGTCAGACAGATCCTGTAGAAACTGAGCTGGCTGATCAGTATCTGTCCTGCTTATAGAGTTATAAAGATTTGATTAGATCTATAATATCTACTCTGGTCAAACTTCCTGTGGTTTAACCCTTTCCTAAATAATACCCATTTCTACGCCTTTGCAAACAGAGTAGACACAGATCAGACGAATCCTTAATTAGCCGTCTGATCAGGGTCTGC
Source organism: Azorinus chamasolen (assembly GCA_963576725.1). Taxonomy (NCBI): domain Eukaryota; kingdom Metazoa; phylum Mollusca; class Bivalvia; order Cardiida; family Solecurtidae; genus Azorinus; species Azorinus chamasolen. The sequence goes on along the minus strand of OY755251.1, from coordinate 45,945,028 downwards.
TCTGATTGCTAAGCGAATAATATAAATCTGATTCTATAGTTTCTAATCCCCCCCCCCCCCACACACACACACAAAAATCACGTGTTAATGTGCCATTATTGCAATTAATCTAATCAATGTTTATGATGTCATTATTTCTTACATGAATATTCATGGAGTAGGGTTAACATTAACGTTGGTTAAAGCCAGTTGATTGCTTCATGCATAATGTAGGAAGATCCAGAAATAGACTTCTTAATAATGACCATTTAACCCTTTACCTGTTCTATGTCTAGTCCAAATTTTAATACCCACTCAATATTCATGAACAAAACAGTTATAATCAAACATGGAAGGTGGGACATTGCATCCATTTTAGAAAGTAAAGACACAGATCTATCAAATTCTATTAGCAAACAGAGTAGACCCTGATCAGACGGCTCCTCTAGGAGCCGTCTGATCTGGGTCTACTCTGTTTGCAAATGCGTGAAAACACGTTTATATGAGGGAAAGGGTTAACACAGACTTGACTGTATGTGAATCATTTGTTCAAACGCATGTCATTGTAAGTATACCGACATTGAACAACTCTAAACAGAATCAAACCATAGGAACCTGTCTGGAACGACACTGTTGTCAAATGTTTGAGTAGAAATTCACTGCATGCCAAGTCGTTGACATCTGTAAAAAGTACTGGTTGCTACAGTTCTTAACCCTTTGTTTGCTATTCACGTCAATATACCTACCTGTAAATAGTGAAGACCCAGATGAGACAGCTCCTACGGGAGCTGTGTCATCAGGGTCTGCACTATTTACAAGTTGATTGTGCAACCAGTGCACTCCACAGCAGTGATTGCACAGCGAAATACGTGTACACAGTTAAGATATATGTAACTATACAACAGGGCATGGGTAAAGAAGGAGAAATGTATTTTAAAATTCTGCAAGAGAAGGGTTTAGATTAACCATTTACTGCTCGAATATTCGTGTAATAAAATAATGATATGTTTGAGTATTAATTAGATTAATTTTTAAAATGGCACACGGACATGGGAATATTTGGTCATAGTCTATTATAGAGGCATATCTATATTACACGTATTTCATAAGCAAACAGAATAGACCCTGGTCAGACATCCATTCATTCCTACAGGTACAGCCACTCGGAACACCTCGGCTATTTCTATCGAAATAGACCTATACACTCGGAACACCTCGGCTATTTCTATCGAAATATATATATTCCGAACTCTGACGGAATACGGCGAGTAGTTACGATTGAGACCTATATTCCGAACTCTGACGGAATACGGCGAGTAGTTACGACTGAGGTACAGCCTGACATGGGCCTTTTCGATTTGCAAACTCGTATGGAATAAAGGTTTAATGTTTGAAACTTTCCTACATGCTTCCAGAGAGTCCAACAGTGTAGATCCTGATGAGATCCCCAGTTTGCTCGGTGTGCATAGTTTATCACTCATTAGCGGGCTAAGAGCTGAACTACTACAGTAAAACCCCTCTAAACCGGACGCTCAATTTAGTATAAATATCGGTCTTGGTGACAGGTGACGGCTCAATGCAGGGTGAAAGTCATGCAGAAAGCTCCTCTTGGAGCTTTCTGCATGACTTTCACCCTGCATTAAGTAGCCACCTGCCTAAAAGTATCTAAATTCTTTTCGATCAGAATTCCGGTTTAGAGAGGTTACTGTAATACAATATGCTTCGTACTCCGTATTCTCCCATTTATCCTCGACCTCATGAATATTCATGTAAGACATAATGACATCTTGAATATTCTTTAACTGTTTTTTAATGGTCTATGAAAACAGGTTATTCTAGTCATGGCACAAACCTTGAGAGTCATAGTTATATAATATCGTACTTAGCAAACACAGCCGTCTTATTTGAGTTCTCTGTTTACAAAAGTGTTTAACATTTCCCCCATATAAACTCTTTTTTCCCCGTCTCCGCAAACAGAGTTTTCTGACCGTAGTCCCACTCTATTAGCCTATGGGATTATATAGATCTGATCTTACAGTTTATGTCAAAGCATTTTACATTATAAAATTAAATTAATGAATATTCATGAAGTGACAATTTCACGCATAAATGTTCATTAGGGAACGTGTTAACCCTTTACTCCATAAATGTATTATATTTATACCCATTTCTTTGCCTTTGCAAACAGAGTAGACCTAGATCAGACGGCTCCTGTAGGACCCGTCTGATATTATATTTATACCCATTTCTGTGCCTTTGCAAACAGAGTAGACCCAGATCAGACGGCTCCTGTAGGAGCCGTCTGATCAGGGTCTGCTCTGTTTGTTTATGAAATGATATAGATATGATTCTAGAGTTTCTGCAATGGCTAACACTCCCTGTGTTCATTAGCTGTTATACCGATTAATGTAATTAATATTCATGATCTCATTTTTCTTACATGAATATTTATAGAGTACATGTATATGGAGTGTTAAAGGCGTCTTCATCAGGTGTACAGTAAAACTGCTCTAAACCAGAATTCTAGTAGAGAACAATTTAAATACTTTTAGGCAGGTGGCTGCTTATGAAAGTCACACAGAAAGCTCCCAGAGGAGCTTTCTGTATGACTTTCACCTTGCATTAAGCCACCTGTCTCCAAGACGGATATTTATACTAAATTTGCCTTCTGATTTAGAGAGGTTTGACTGTATAGAATAAAGAAGGCATAGACTGTACAAACGGTATGTAAACAAATCAGAAAATAAGCAATCCTCTTGGACTGGTCAAAACGTTCGGGGAACTGACACAGATATGTTAATATAAAATTATAAATCATTCATCATTCATCACTTATCATGAAAAAAGCCTCTCGGACTTTAAACTACATTTAAAAATTTACAAACATGTTACAGTAATTTATACCACTTGTAGATTTTAGCCATCAACATTTTTTTGTAGCTTGTTTCAATTCTCAAAGAACATTTTTTTTCATGAGTTTACAAAAGAACTAATGTGCGATTGCAACGAGTTTGATTGACCCACTTTTGAAGCCGAGGAGACTTATAAGAACTCATCACTCGGATATCTGAGAGAGCTGTGTTAAAGGCAGGTGGCTGCTTAAAGCAAGGTGAAAGTAAAACAGAACGCTCCCATAGGAGCAGCCACCTGCTCTAAATACCAACTAATTAACGCAATTTAGTGGTCGTTATAGAGAGGGTTTACTATATATAGATCTAAAGTATTACTAAAACATTTTGCATACATACAAGTCAAATATTGGATTTTTTCGGAGGAATTTCAGATTGTATTATCCTTTTCAGACTTACTAAACAAAAGGCGCAGCGTGAAGTCCCGGTTTCATAGGAAAGAATTTTCTTCCCAAATCATACAGGATGTCGTTTAAATATTTTCCTAGTATTTGAACGTCCTATTGCTAATCTACTCAGCGATGTCGACTAAGCCACAAAAGGAAAATGTTATAAGTGCTTGCATATCCTCCTACCAGATGCATGCAAAATATGATCGACTTGCTGAATTAGACGAGGATTATCAAAAAGCTAAGGTAGTAAAGTACATGTAACATTCGTTACACAACACACGTCTTTGATGACAAAAATGTTGTGACGTGCAATAAAAACTAGATGGTTCTGTAATTTAAATATAAAATGGCCATGACCATTTAAACACTAAATGGCTATAACTCTTATTTAATCGCACAAGGGCTGGAGCTCAATTTTAAGCTCACAATGTTCGTAAACTGTGTCTCACATGTCGTGTTTCCCGTCTCATGTGATAAACAGAATTTCACATTTGTTTGTCGATCGTGGCATTTCTAGTAAACTACCTACCCCATATACACCTTTAAACGCCTTTGTAAACAGAGTAGATCCAGCTCATGCTGCTCCCCTAGGGGGTCTTCTGATCAGAGTTTGCCTATGGAATGATATAGATCTGATATAGATCTGATGTAGATCTGATTCTACAAGCTCTGTTATAAACACAATGCAAGTATCAATTTTGCCAGTATAAATAGTTAGTTAATGCTAACATACCGGCGTTGTGCGAAACTTTTTCGAATGAAGAGCTTTTGTGTCTTAATACCAATGAAAAGAAATCCAATTATTTAAATAACTTTTCTGCACCAATATCTACAGCAGATGACATAAATGTTAACCTCCCTCCGTTCTTTCCGAAAACAACGAGTAGCCTGACCACTATTCATATTAATGATACTGAGGTCGAAGAAACAATAAATCCATTCGCTTTGAATAAAACGTCTGTCACTGACTATATACAATGTATCTCAATAATGCTTGAAGGAATCTAAGGTACATGTAAGAGTCATGCAGGAAACACCGCATACAAAACACACAACCGCCTAAACAGCACCATGACGACAAACAGCAAATGTACATGTAAATAAAAGACACAAAGAGACACACAAAGACAAAACAAACATACAAAGGGAGAAATGGAATTCCTGCCTTGTAACGGTCAGTGACCACTTGCTATTCTCTTCAATAGATAATTGAATACAGGATTTTTTTCCTGATGCATGTATAGCCTTAATGGTGCTATTTCTCATATATTGAATGAAAACAGAAAACTATTTGTTGCTTTTATAGATTTTAAAAAACAAAACAACCTTTGATTATGTTGTGCATGATGTTTTGTGGTTCAAACTTGTGAAATATGGAGTTAGAGGGAAAATACTGAATGTGATAAAAATCAATGTACTGTAAACTCAAGTCGAAGGTTAAATACGATAATTGCTAAAGTGAAAGCTTCTCTTTATCACTTGGACTCGCCCAGGGTTAGTGTCCCTCACCGTTTATGTTCGCAATGTTTTTAAATGGTCTGGAAGAGACATATATCTTAAAGGGCTTTGAAGGGATAGACATTTACACGGTAAAGCTTTGTTTACTTTTATATGCAGACGACATTGTGTTATTCTCTACTTCAGAGCATGGATTACAAAAAGGACTAGACATACTTTATGACTATTGTTAAAGATGGAAACTTATAGTTAATGTAGAAAAAAACAAGATTATGGTTTTTAAGAGAGGCGGTAGAACACGTAGGGGTACTAGATTTACATATAATAATGTCGACATAGAAATAGTTTCAAAATTTAATTATCTAGGCATAACTTTTACTTGCGGCGGTGCTTTTTCTGAAACCGATTCGGCATTTGCTGGCCAGGCTTTGAAGGCTCTGTTCAAACTCAATTCACATCTTTATAATTTTATAAATATTTCTGTAGCACACAACCTTGAGCTGTTTGACAAGCTTATTCTACCAATACTGACATACGGGAGTGAAGTTTGTGGGTTTTCAAAGGCAGAAAAGCTAGAAAGAGTACATTTAAAGTTTTGCAAACAGCTGCTTGGAGTAAAAAGGCAAACACAGAACAATTTCATTTATGGAGAATTAGGAAGAACGTCATTGAAAGAGTATAGGTTTGTTTCTGTAATACGTTATTGGCTAAATATTATACATTGTAATTATACAGAATATGTTAAGTGTGTTTGTAATATGATGTTAGATGATCTGCAAAAATGGCCTCATAAACCATCATGGTTATCAAAAGTGTATTGGAATCGCTTGGGTTTTATGACATTTGGTTAAACCAAGGTGTAGGGAATTCTGAACTTTTTCTTAATATCTTTAAGCAGAGACTTACTGATAACTTCATTCAAGTTTGGCATGATGAACTTTCCAATTCGTCAAGGGCTGAAAGCTATCGTTTATTCTCCGAATTTGGTTTTAAAGAATATCTAAGCAAAGTCAGCATCACAAAATTTAGAAAAGAATTAACGAAATTAAGAGTTTCATCACACAAACTTGAAATTAAAACAGGACGTTGGCATAAACCAAATCCCACGCCACTCCAGGATAGAACATTTCAGTTATGTAACATGAATGTCACTTTTGAATATCAGATGAATATCACTTTTTGTTGGAATATCCTATTTATGACAATCTGCGGAAAATTTACCTAAAACAATCATACTGGAGATATCCGAATATGTTCAAATTTATTGATCTTCTTCTATCAGAAAACGAAATCGAGTTAAGACATTCATCTGCGTATGCATATAAATGCTTCAAGTTAAGAAGCGACACGTTCTTTGACAATCATTAAACCAATTTGAATAAATGTACATGTATCGTATTATAGTGGTTTTTGTGTGAAGCAGTGTGGATATCACTGGGTACGGGTTGTTGCTTGTGTGGGGCGAGAACGATACAGAGAGCTCGTAAGGAAGCTTTCTGCATTGTTTTTGCATGCACTAAGCGCCCGCATGAGTTTGAATTACAGACAGTTCCGCTAATAGGTGGTCGCTTAATAAATGGTTGGGTGGAAAACTAAGAGCAAACAACTACATACATGTATTTGCTCCACCGTGTACAATGATAAATATGATTTCATAATTTTCCCCTCGTAAAGACGGGTACTTCTTATTATTAAGATAATCAATGCTAATGTTACGAATCATTTCTAGTACGTATTAGCATAATATAGTGCATGCCGTTGACCATATGTATTGTATTTGTATGCTTGTGTACTGTTGGGCATATGGCCTTATGTATGAATAAACTATCTATCTATCTATAGCCGCAAAAAGGGAGACAAAGTAATGCCATGTAATTATAGGCGTCTCTTTTTTCTTAGTTGCTGTGGCAAATTGTTTTCACACATATGTACAATCATTTCTAGGCAATACACATTTTTATCTTGATATATAAATTATTATACTGTCTACCAGTTAATTAATATAGTTAATCATATTTGCCATTCAAACCACATTCTTGTAAGGCGTTTTGTGATATTTCCAAAGCCTTTGATCGACTGTGGCATAAGGGTCCTATTTATAAATTACAGGAAAATGACATTAAGTAATAAGTGGCAAAAATGTTTTGTCCGCTCTTCTGTTTCAGCCGTAAGAATACTACCAGCTGGTGTACCGCAGGGATCTGCGATAGGACCTCTTATATTTTTGATTTACATGAAGTATCTAATTCGCTGCTAAGCTTAACCCTTTCATGTAAACGGGTTTTCATGCATTTGCAAACAGTGTAGAACTTGATCAGTCGGCACATAGAGGAGCCATCTGACCAGGGACTGCTCTGTTTGGTAATGCAATTTGAAAGATTTGTTTCTTTACATTCTAAAATGGCTACGGTGTTCCAACTTCCTTAATTCATAATAACTATGTTGTCATATATGTTCAGTATCGAAATATGGTATAAACATAGAACAGGGGAAGGGTTAACCATATTGTGTGCGGACGATAGCTCTCTATACATATCTGCCTCTTCTTTAAATCACCTCAAAGATACGTGTACTTTAAATCATAATCTTATATTAGTTTCCGCATAGAGTAAGACTTGTCTTGTGGTTCAACCCCACCAAAACGGAAGCAATGATGTTTTTATTTAGATATGGCAAGTGATATAATCTCATGTTTGAGGGCACCACTGTACAATAGATATGACAAGTGATATAATCAAATGTTTGAAGGCACCACTGTACAATCTTTTGACTCGCATAAACACTTGTTTGTAACTCTGAGATCGAATGATAAGTGGAATGATTACATTGGCAATATACAAGTACTTCAATCGGCCTCGAAAACAGTTGGATTTTTGAAAAAACATTAAATTTGTTTTGAATAGAAACGCCCGAAAATCAATATTCCTTTCTTATGTAAGACCAATATTAGAGTACGATTCTGTTATTTGGGATGGTTGTTCCGAAACTTGCACAGCAATTATAATCAAAGTACTGACAGTACTGAAGGTTTCGGACATAATATATATTATATTGATTGTTTGCTGTGGATTTTTCTGAAAATCATGTCAGTAGTTTGGAAGACATTTAAAGAATTGTTTTATGAACATGTCACACACAGGACGATTCCAATAGCTCAACTTGCCACTTTGTGCCAATAGAGCCAACATTGATGTTTAATGTAGTATAGAGCCATCACTCCATTATTTGAAAGTAAGGGTCATACTTCTGCTACTATCTGGTGGACCATAACAGTAATTAAATGATCAGAGCATAAAGTACATTCTTTAAGAAAATCTTCACATCAAGGTTGACAGATTATCATTGGTGAAATTTTGAAGTAAAACCTCCTATTGGTATATAGGTTGTTAGACACATAATATTGTTTCACTTTATATTAAATAGTGAAGAAGATATCAAGGTTCCATATCGGGTACAATTGGTTTGAGCAAAAATAAGCCTATCTATGCTTTTGCAAACAGAAAAGACCCTGAAGTTCATAGAATAGTTTATCCATGCCTATACTTTGTCTTTGCGTGCGATTGCATTGTATTTTCTTACTTTTTCCTGAGGAGACTGCAAGTGTGAGTCTGTTCAGGGCCAGTTTGTGAGTCTGTGCTGTAAACAATACAGTAACCGGCGTCATAGAAATAAATGATATGAATAAGAAATAAATTACATACATTACTATAAGATACTATACGACACTATAAGATACTATACGCCTGACATGTAAATCAATAAATGATGAAATGTATATAAATTAAAAGATAAGAAAGTGCTTTGTCTCATTTTGTTTGCCTTTCTGCCTTTTTGCTGTTAATGATTTTTATACGCCCGTTTGAGAAAACGGGACGTATTATGGAATGGCGCTGTCTGTCCGTCTGGTTGTCTGTCTGACTGTAACATCTCTAACTCAAGATCCGCTTGGTGAATCCTTCCCAAATTTAATCAAAATGATTATCTAGACATGCTACAGTAGCCTGCCAAGTCCCGGCTCAACTATCCAAGGTCAAGGTCGCTTAATTGGACTTAGAATTTGCGTTTAGCATTTGCGTTAAGCAAAAATGTTAACCTCAATTCATGTGGAACAAGTCCACTTATTTACATAACACTTTGTAATAAAGCTTTGAAACTTGGAACACTTGTTCACCGTCACAACCTACACCTTAGGTCAAAATGCCTAAATCTGATCTTTTTGAAATTCAAATGATGACAAACCTGAAGCAGACAACATTACAGATATCTACAGCTTGCATAATCCTTACAATGCTGAGTGATTTTTCGTTTGCAACAATTGCCGTCTGCTTCAATTCTTCAATAAACTTTCTTTCATTTTATGCAAAAATATGATCAAGATGACAAACAGTTTGGATCCTGATGAGACGCAGAAATATGTGGCCTCTCATCTGGATCCAAACTGTTTGCAAAGGTAATCACAGTTTCGCCGTTCGCGTGCAAAGAGTTAAGCTATGACCTCGAGAGATTTTAGCATGATGTAACAGTTGCCCTGCACTACTGACCACCAGTGCTCTAACCTTTATACTGAAGCTTTTGATGTAAAGAACAGAAGAAGTCTATTTAACCCTTATTTTCCCTCATATAAACTTGTTTTCATGCCTCTGCAAACAGATTCGACCCAAATAAGACAGCTCGCTCCCATATGATCAGGGTCTGCTCTGTTTGCTAATGGATCCAACTTCCATATCTCATAAATATTTGGTAAGATTCCGGAACCGGATTGTAAGCCATGCACTGCACATGCGCGTATTTTCTTAGGGGGATTCCCGCTAGGTAGAGCTCGTGCAATAGGGTTTTCCGCCATAGTTTGAGTCGCAATCCATTTTATAAGGATTTCGGCAAAAGCCGAAACCCTAAAAATACAAAAACGAAGCAGTCCGCATCGTAGCTGGCTTGATCTGATCGGTATCTCAAGATAATATTTATCTATTAATGTGGATGGGAATCGCTCTCAGCCGATGAAATTTACAAAAACTCTATTTCATTTACAGACCTCTCACAACATGGGTCCATCATATATCAGTGATTTACTATCGCATAGAGTAGGGGAGTTAGCCCACTCGTCATTAAGATACAGCGATACTATAGAGGTGCCATTTTCGCGCATACCATTATTTTCAGATAATTTAAAAATGTATGCGACACAGTTTTAGCAATCTTATTATTGTCAGTTATTCATACCAGAAATAGGAACATTTATAGCAACCTGAACGATGACCCTTTTATCAACCACTTAAATCAAATTATATTTTGTAAATATAATATTACTGTTTCCAAACCAAGGAATTAGAGTATTTCATGCGACAGTCTCCAAAAAAACACAACAACAAACCCCAACAACAGCAAAAACAAAATCACATTGCCCCCCCCCCCCCTCTCTCTCTCTCTCTCTCTCTCTCTCTCTCTCTCTCTCTCATACGACAATAATTTGGGGGACATGGACAATTTAAGATATCTCCAAGTACCCTGTCAAATGTGTTATTGCTGAATTTAGACATGATGCAAAACCACCTTATCTCTCTAAAAAGTCGAGGGAGAGGTAAATTTTGGGGACGAAAAAATGTATCACATATTGCTGTGGGAACAATACTATAAACCACATATAAATTCATTTCAAGTATATAATGATATCCCTATAAATACGACGTGTCCCCACAACTAAGAAGTTTGGAGAAAGATTTACAAATACAACAATTCAAGTTTTTTCTCTCTATCCCCTCTCTCTCTCTCTGTTTGTTTGTCTGTCTGTCTCTATCTCTGTCTCTGTCTCTCTCTGTCTCTTTCGGTCTGACTGTCTCTCCCTCCCTCTCCTTCTCTCGTTTTTCTCATAATCTCTCTGTGTTTCTCTGTGTATCTGTGTCTCTCTTTTTGTCTGTCTGTATTTCTGTCTCTCTCTGTCTCTCTTTCTCTCTTTCTCTCTCTGTGCCTCTCTGTCTGTCTCGCTCTGTCTCTCTCACACACGTTTCTATAGAAACGATACTTAGTTTGAATATGTTCGTTTGCCATTACCTGTATATATATTGCTTTATAAGCGGGGGGGGGGGGCAATTCTAATGTCGTACGAATCTTTGGTCCAACCTAATTTCATCTTTTATGGAAATAAGATATGTTTAAGTTATACTTAACATATCTTTCAAAGAGTGAACATGAAAGTAACTGATGACAATCAAAATTTAAATAATCAAGGGAAATAAGTTCTATTTCACTCTTGATTTCCGCTATTCCAGTTCTCTCCCTTTATTCATAGAACACTATACATTGATTACTGTCTTGGTTTACAGACTGTGTCCTTTAAGCCACGATTAACCCTTTACCCGATGAATGTTCATATAAGCAATATTTATAGCATCAATATGTATCAGCTGAACTTTAGATTTATAATACTGGTAAATGTACACAATGTAGTTTGTAGAATTAGATAACATTTCTATAGGCGAACAAACATAGAAAATGTAGAATTAGATAACATTTCTATAGGCAAACAGGCTACAGGCTAGTCTGATTTGGATCTACTCTGTTTGGAAATGTGTCTCTATCGGGTAATGTGCTGAGCTGAAATATGTGTCTTTGATGGAATAATTGAAAATAGCAGAGACCCGGACCTGCTGACTGGTTTAGAACATGTCGATTGGGTCATGTCGGAATGACGGGGGCGGGCGGAGATGGACCGGGGGACGAGACAAAGATAGAGACAGAGAGAGGGAAAGAAAGGGACAGGGGGCAGAGTGACAGAGTGACAGAGTCAGATAGACAACCAGGGAAACGTGTAAAATGGAGAGGAAGAAAGAGACATAAACGGAGAGAAGAGAAACAGACATATAGACAGACAAACATATAGACAGACAGTGAGAGTGAAAGCGATGCTGCATAGAGACAGACAGGCACAAACAGACATAAACAAACAGACATAGACAGAGGCGAGACAGAGATAGAGATAGAAACAGGGATATTGACAAAACAAACTCGGGGAAAAGCACATAGACATAAGACGCCGTGTTATATTTTGTTCTTGCAGGGTTACGGATATGTCTAGTGAAGTATTTTACTAGCCGGATCATTTCCAACCATTATAACTATCTACTCGCAGCTGCTGTGAATTTAGTGGAAAACTAGAAAATTGCGTCTGTAAGACACAGCGACGCCCCCGAGGTGGTGCTTGCCTAGCTGCACGTAAAATTCCTAAGTCATTTGACATTGACCTTGGGCTTGCGGGCGGCATGGGCTTGGTGTGCAATGAAAGTATTGGTGGTGTTGAATGTGTATATGCAATTCCACGCCAATAGCTATAGTGGTTAGTGAGATATAAGATAATGAAAAACTGTGACAGCCAACTGCACGTAAATGTGACAAACAACTGCACGTAAAATTTCAAAGTCATTTGACATTGACCTTGGGCATGCTGGAAGCATGGGTGGGGTGCCAAATGATTGGACAAATGGTGATGAATGTGTATGTGAAGTTTCATGTGTATAAGTGTAGAATTGCTGACATATAACACTTGAAAAAACTGACGACCAACTGCACATAAAAGCCTGACACACGGACAGACAGACGGACGGACATGTGCAAAACATAATGCTCCCTGACTATCGTCAACGGGTGCATAATTATGGATTCGCTGACCTTGATAAAAAAAATTGTGTTACTTGTAGTTCTATCAGTCCGCTATTAACCCTATCCCTGTTCTACCTTTATTCCAAATTTCAATACCTACTGAATGTTCAAGGAAAAATTAGATACAACGAACTATGGAAGGTAGAACTTTGTAACCATTTTAGAAAGTAAAGAAACAAATATCCCAAATCCCATGAGCAAACAGAGCAGACCCTGATCAGACGGCTTCTATAGGAGCCCTCTGATCTGGATCTACTCTTTTTTCTAATGCATGAAAACGCGTTTATAAATATGAAGGAAAGTGTTCATTCTTTAACCCTTTCGCTGCCAAACTCTGTCGTCTGCTAACTTTGTCGTCTGCTAACTTTGTCGTCTGCTACAAATTTTTCATTCTTTTGATTTTCTTCATTTTTGTTTCAAAAAACATAGTAACAGTAACAAACAGTTTGGATCCTGATGAGACGCCGAGTTACTCGGCGTCTCATCTGGATCCACAAACTGTTTGCATAGGTAATCACAGATCCGGCATTGGCAGCGAAAGGGTTAAGGTACATCTTGCCAAACATTTTTGTTCAAACTTATCGCTAGGTCTGTTATTATAACATTCACTACTTCTTAAATGGCCAAAACAATCTCGCATTACGGTATATGCTACTTATAATCAAGGTTAACCCTTTCCCTTATATAAACGTGTTTTCACGCATTTGCAAACAGAGTAGACCCAGATCAGAAGCTCCTAGAGGAGCTGTCTGATCAGGGTCTGCTCTGTTTGCTACTGGAATTTGATAGATCTGTTTCTTTACTTTCTAAAATGGCTACAATGTTCTACCTTCCATATTTCTTTATAATTATTTTGGCCATGAATATTCAGTAGGTGCTGAAATCTGGCCTAAATATAGAACAGGGAAAGGGTTAACGTTGTCGTGAGTTCTAACATATGACTATCGCAACTTCTATATACGAGCGTTGTGCATGTATGTTAGAGTCGTACACTCGCTCGTAAGACGGGTCCCTCCCTGTACATCGTGCCAGTATGCAACGCTGTCTCTATATTTGATTCAGTAAGGCGCACGTTTAATTATCGTTTCTCTCTCTCTCTGTGAATCTCTGTCTCTCGCTCTCGCTCTCTCTCTCTCTCTCTCTCTCTCTCTCTCTCTCTCTCTCTTCTCTTCAGTCTCTATCTCTCGTGTCTCCATCTGTGTGTCTCTCCCAATCTGTCTCTCCCAATCTGTCTCTCTCACTGTCTCTGTATAGCTGTGTCTGTCTCTCTATCTCTCTCTTCTGATTTATCACCATCCTCTTCTTAACACGTACAAGCACATGTACTCACAATATATATCTCATTGTATGTCCGTCTCTCTCTTTCTTTCTCTCTCTCTCTCTCTCTCTCTCTCTCTCTCTGCCTCCCTTTAGTTCCCTCATACCGACGCTAACTCACCTAAACTCTCTCACCCCCTCTCTCTCTTTCTCTCTTTACCATTGCAGAAACTAGAACCCAGACATATCCTATTTCATTAGCAAATATAACAGACCCTATTGAAACGACCCCTACAGGCATCATCTGATCTGGACTTACTCTGTTTGCAAATGGTTACTGTGACATAGTTTAGAGGTTTGACACATCTAGCACAGAGCAAATTCATGTTTGGAAGTTTTAATATATTTACAGAAATATAATTTATTTACAGAAAATTTCATAAATGGCAAAATATCGACCATTCAACAATACCCTTCCATAGTTTTACCTTATAAATAGAAATAAGATAATCTATAATCATGAAGTGATCAATTCATACAAAAGTGTTCAGCGGGGAAAGGGATAACTACCCGATTTACAGGGATAACGCTTGGTATATTCAGTGACAATACACACTGACAGGCTGATAACACTTGGTATATTCATTGACAATACACACTGACAGGCCGATAACACTTGGTATATTCAGTGACAATACACACTGACAGGCCGATAACACTTGGTATATTCAGTGACAATACACACTGACAGGCCGATAACACTTGGTATATTCAGTGACAATACACACTGACAGGCCGATAACACTTGGTATATTCAGTGACAATACACACTGACAGGCCGATCATTTATATCACTAGAAAGAGGAGTTAGTATTATATAATTGATAATGTATATTCACATTTATTCTTATGCGGTGAAACCTCTCTAAACCGGAATTCTAGTTGAGAAGTATTTAGATTCTTTTAGGCAGGTGATTGCTTACTGAAGGGTGAAAGTCGTGCAGAAAACTCCTAGAGGAGCTTTCTGCAGGGCTTTCACCCTGCATTAAGCTGCCACCAGTCTCCAAGACCGACATTTTTAGTCCGGTTTAGACATGTTTTACTGTTCGTTTATAGTATATACACAATTTAGCATACTAGTGAAACCGACTGGTTTAAGCGAATACTATCAGGAAAGCATAAATACAATGTTTCAATAACTGAACATGGAATGTACACTGCTTTATAAAGAAAAAACATGGTTTTAATGAGATGACTATTATCATCAATTCACGAGTGGAGGTATATCGCGCTATTTATGGAATATTATACAGTTTCTACCATGGCCAAAACTCCTACATCCATGAGGCATTATAAAACATAATCTCATTAATATTCATAAAGTAATTATTTTCTTCATGAATTTTACTAAGGTATGTGGTTAACCCTTTCCCTGTTCTACGTTTATTCCAAATTTCAATACGTACTGAATCGTCATTAACAAAATACGCAATGAAGAAAATATTCATAAATAGGGAATTAATATAATACATAAATACTTGAATTGCTCTGATCTAATATTTCGACCAATAAGGGCCCTTTTTATGCATGTAACAAAAATGTGACGTGTATTTTGACATGATAATCTTCGAAAAAGGCCCTTAGTGGTCGAAATATTAGATCAGAGCAATTCAAGTATTTATGTATTAACAAAATAGTTATAAAGAAATATGGAAGGTGGAACATTGTAGACATTTTAGAAAGCATAGAAACAGATCTACCAAATTCTATTAGCAAACAGAGTAGACCCTGATCAGACGGCTCCTCTAGGGGCCGTCTGATCTGGGTCTACTCTGTTTGCAAATGCTTGAAAACACGTTTATATGAAGGAAAGGGTTAAGACAATGTACTGAACAGTAGAACCCGTTTTAAGGGCTCATCAAAAGGAGGTCTAATTATGGTTATGTAAGACAGGTGGTAGCTTAATGCAGGTCTAAATACAGTTAAACATCATTAAACGATGACTTACTAAATAAGAATACAACCGAACCTGTCCTAAGAGGCCACTTATCTATTAAGCATAGGAGTCTTAAAATGCATGTCGTTGCTTAATGCAGGACAAAAGTAATGGATAAAGCTCCTATAGGAGCTTTCTGCATTACTTTTGACCTGCAATAAGGTACCACATGCCTTACAGACCAATGAATAGACCTATTTTTTATTATTGCCGCTTAGGACAGGTTCTACTATAGATGTCTTAAAACCCAGATGGCGGCTAAATGCAGAACATGTGCATTGTGGGAAGATCTGGGAACTTTCTACATAACTTTCGTCCTACATTGAACCTTTATCCTGCCATGGGCGGATGAGTACCTATGCAAACAGTTTGGATCCAGATAAATCGGCGTCTCATCAGGATCCAAACTGTTTGTCAACCTGATTGCATTTTGGTAGTCACCTTGATTATACCACATAAATACTTGAATTGCGCTGATCTAATATTTCGACCACTAAGGGTCTTTTTTCAGAGAAAAAGGCCCTTAGTGGTCGAACTATTAGATCAGAGCAATTCAAGTATTTATGTTTTATATTAATTCCCTATTTTGGAATATTTTCTTCATTGTGAAATTGATTATAGCTTGAATTTTGAAAATGTATTAGATGAAAACTTCTGTAAAAATAATTTGCTCAACAGGCTAAAGGTTACTCCTTTCTACGCTAAATGTTTAGATTTGAATAGTCTATGATCGTTTACTGGTGTAGAGTCCATACAACCAGAAAGGGTAACATTGAACAGTCTATGATCATTTATTGGTAGAGTCCATACAACCAGAAAGGGTAACATTATGCGAGAGGATTCTGAATGACAAACAGTGCAAACTCCCATCAGAGGGCTACTCTGTGAACCATCTGATCTGGATCTACATTGTTTACAAATCACAGTGCAATCGTTCCCTGCATTTAAAAGGTTAAGTATCCATCTTTCTATCGACCGATACTTAGATTTAATTTTTATCACCACTCTAGGGATGTTTCATTGTAATTTACTTGGCCACTTTAGCTATGTATTTTCGTGACGACCTTGGGGATGTTTCACTGTGTTTAGCTTGACCACTTTAGCTATGTATTTTCGTGACGGCCTTGTAGATGTTTCACTGTATTTAGCTTGGCCACTTTAGCTATGTATTTTCGTGACGGCCTTGTAGATGTTTCACTGTATTTAGCTTGGCCACTTTAGCTATGTATTTTCGTGACGACCTTGTAGACGTTTCACTGTATTTAGCTTGGCCACTTTAGCTATGTATTTTCATGACGACCTTGTAGATGTTTGACTGTATTTAGCTTGGCCACTTTAGCTATGTATTTTCGTGACGGCCTTGGGGATGTTTCACTGTATTTTGCTTGGCCATTATAGTTATGTATTTTCGTGAGGACATAAGGGAGTTTTTTTAATTGTATTTTACACGCATCTTTCTCCACTATATTTACCACAAATAAAAACTTACCACTTTCTCTTGATTATCTTTAAAGAATAGCTAGACAGCGTTTAAGTTGTCATTGAAGTATTGTATTTTATTTTTTATTGAGTTATTTTATTTCGAAATAATCATTGAATTAGGTAATTTAATTTTCTTTCCAAGATGGCTAGAGAGGAGTGTAAATTGCCACTGAATACATGTATTGTGTTATATTGTTATTTAATATATTGTGTTATATTGGACAATTTATAGTGTGCTGTATTGGGTTATTTATATCGTGTTCTCCTTTTCAGAAATAATTTCTATGTATTTTCTATACGGTATAGGTAGACAGCATTGTGAATTGTCGCTACAATGTTGTGTTGTTATATGATGTTCTCTTATTACGAACTAATTAGACATGGGTTTTTTTCTATAAATAATAGCTAGAGAGCGGTGTGGAATTTTTACTAAAATATTGTTATTTATAAATGTGTTTTCCTCCTACAAAATAATTGTACATATAGTTTTTTATAAAACATCTGAAAATTATAGGCTCTGATCCTTAGTAATCCTACGACGGCTTGAACGAAAACAGTGTACGGTAGCGAGTCCGAAACATTGTGTTATTTCTGATATTTGAACACCAACAGAAGTTCAGTAATATACTAACAAGGACGTAAACTCTTTTTCTCTTATTTGACACTCGGTCAGTAGTTTCTCAAAAGTGTAAGCGAATCAAATGTACAGTGAAACCCCTCTAAACCGGATTTCTAGCAGAGAAGAATGTAGATACTTTTGTGCGGGTGCCTGATTATGCCTAATGCTGGGTGAAAGTCATGCATAAAGCTCAGAGAGGAGTCTTCTGCATGACTTTCACGTTGCATTAAGCTGCTACCTGTTTCCAAGACCGATATTTATGCTAAGTTAAAGGTCCGGTTTAGAGGGGTTTATTGTAGATAAATTTTCTCCAGGTCAGAAATTTGGCAGACATCATTTTTTTCTGCACGATAAGGGTTAACCCACCATATTGATCTGATAATCACGACATTGTGGAACCCTATGCATGACGTAATCTTGAATTGACTGGTCAATAGTTTCGCATTGACCTTTGATTGTGACGTGAATGTACGTCATAAGACGGCGAACCCAGAACAAATCACACGTACAATCTATTTTGGAATGAAGAAAGTTCAGAACTTTGAGACTATCGAGATTGACTATGGACTCCGGTATCACAGAGATTTCAGAATACGACATGTCTAGTACAGAAACAGAATTCAGGCCTATAAAGGAATCGCTTGAAATAAATTTGAGAGGATTCCTGGCAAGAGTTAGCGTTTGTAATGTTGGCATGTGTCTTAGATCGACGCTTTCGATAGTTTTCAACAAATTACCGGACACATCAAGCTCTATTAAGTTTGATAAGTCTGAAAGAGAGCCTGGAATTCTTGTTAAAGAACAGTGCCGAAAGCTTAAGATCCTCACACGTGTACGCTTAATAAAACTAATCGCCTCCTGACTGATGAACTGAAATGGGTTACCATCCAAGCTTATATTATTAAGCATACCCAAATCTTTCAATGCGCTCGGTACAACAGTCAGATTATCGTAGCTCAACGATAGGACTTTCAGTGTTTTGTTTATGGCTGTCAGTGGCTGCGGGATTATAACGCTGTCACCGTCTTGAGCACTGTTGTGATCAAAATGCAATTCCTCTAGCTGTGTAAACACACTGATATCCAATGGAATTTGTACGAATGTTGTATGTGAGATGAATAATTTTTTCAACGGATATTCAAAACCATGAAATGCTCCGTGGTTTAACCTCCTAATAGCTGAGCCAGTAAAGCGGAGTTCTTGTAGCTGAACAAGGTGATGCAAAGATTTGGGCCAATGATACAAAATATCATCTCCGAATTTGAACTTGTTCAGCGAGTCCCCAACGGCCTTCATCACAGAATCGACAAAACCATCTGTATGATGTTGACCGTGCTTGTCTGCAATGTATCCTTTAATAGGATTATGCGAAATGTCCAAATCGGATATAGAGTTCAGTGTGCCTATTGCCAATGGCATTGTTTTCAGTCGATTGTGAGCTAGATTGAGAACTTGTAGTTGGGTTTCCATACCGTGAAACGCTCCAGGATCAACAGAGGAGATCCGGTTATAGTCTAAATGAATCTCTTTAACATTAAGAATGATGAACGCTGAAGCAGGAACTGTTGTTACAGTATTTACACCAAATCTCAATATGCTGTAGTTAGTCTGGACATAACTGAAAGTGGTGATATTTGGAAGATTATGTGCCTCGCATTCAATCACGACGCCATCGCAGAGACATGGAGACGGCGCGGGGCACGCATTTCTGCTTCCGATAACAGAGCCAAATAGTACGAGCGAGGCGAAGAACACAGTCCAGATCACATTGGTCTTTCCTGAAATTACAAATAGAAGTCGGTGCATACACATCACACTGTATAGCTAGTTTGCTATTCAAATGAAGATGATACATGTCATTATTTCTCTCATGAGTATCCACCAGGTCATGGGTTAATAGTACTACAGTCACGTGGTTGAGCTTCACACAATATGACCAATTATAAATACAGTTAACCATTTCACCGCCAACGTCGCAAAAATGTACCACGACAAATAGTGCAGTCCCAGATCAGACGCCGCCTCTTCAAGGCGGCGTCTGATCAGGGACTTCACTTTTTGTCTCAAACTTCTGTTTCTATATCTGTGCTTTATTCCTTTGAAATTTGTATTTATTTACCTCATTTCCTTATTTTACCGAATGATTTAACAAAATTAGTATCAATGCCGGCCTTCAACCATTTACTCCATGAATAGCCATGTTAAAAATAATTACATCATTAATATTAATTAGCAAACAGAGAAGACCCTGATCAGACGGCTCCGACTGGGTATTCTCTGTTAACCCTTTCCCTGTTCTATGTTGGGTTTTTTCAATATTTTCTGCTAAATATTCATGGTCACAATAGTTATAATGAAATATTGAAGGAAGAATACTGTAGCCATTTTAGAAACTAAAGAAATAGATCTATCAAATTCCATAAGCAAACAGAGCAGACCCTGATCAGACGGCTCCTATAGGAGCCGTCTGATCTGGGTCTACTCTGTTTGTAAACACGTGAAAACACGTTTATATGAGGGAAAGGGTTAACAAAGGCGTATAAATGCGTATTATAGAGTGTCGGTTTCGTCAAACATGATATATGACATATAGGTGAACCTGTCTATAGTAACTATATAATGGATAAACACTGGGTCTATAAGAGCAGGTGGTTGCTTAATGCAGGATGATACAGTAGACACACTCTGTAGTAACTATATAATGGATAAACACTGGGTCTATAAGAGTAGGGGGTGTTTAATGCAGGATGATACAGTAAACACACTCTGTAGTAACTATATAATGGATAAACACTGGGTCTATAAGAGCAGGTGGTTGCTTAATGCAGGATGATACAGTAGACACACTCTTTAGTAACTATATAATGGATAAACACTGGGTCTATAAGAGCAGGTGGTTGCTTAATGCAGGATGATACAGTAAACACACTCTGTAGTAACTATATAATGGATAAACACTGGGTCTATAAGAGCAGGTGGTTGCTTAATGCAGGATGATACAGTAGACACACTCTTTAGTAACTATATAATGGATAAACACTGGTTCTATAAGAGCAGGTGGTTGCTTAATGCAGGATGATAGAGAAGACACTCTCTTTAGTAACTATATAATGGATAAAACTGGGTCTATAAGAGCAGGTGGTTGCTTAATGCAGGATGATACAGTAGACACTCTCTATAGCGACCATATAGAGGGGCTTTCTGCATTGCGTTCGTCCTGCATTAAGCTAACGCCTATCTTACATACCCGGAATAAGACTCATTTTTTATGGTTGCTGTAGTCATGTTTTACTATTTATCTTCCGTCGACAAGACTAATAAGCAAGTGATGGACATTGTAGGTGGCGGTGGTCTAGTGGTAACGCGCTTGACTATCAGTCCGGAGGTTCGGGGTTCAAATCCCGGTCCCACCCGGAAATTTCAGAGACGCTTTTCCGTGTCTCCCGCCTGCACATCCTCTCCACCCAGGGGTTAAAATGGGTACCTGTGAGGGTCACTCGCCGGTACTGCGGCTGCATGATTGCGCCATATGTTAGCAGTGCTCAATATTGTAGGCCAATGACTCAATGACCAGGGGAGTAAATGTACAGTCGGCTGAGCGGTCATTCGGACTGAAAGTAGACTATAACTAGGTACTTTACTTTTTTTTTACTTTACATTCACTTAGATAGAATATAGATCTAATTAAATTAAAGTAAGTGAGTGGATGTGGTATGACAGCAAATAACGCGTGCATGATTAACAGATGAATGTTTTATGTGTTAGTGTTGAGTAACGATGTATAAAGGGATAAAAACATACCTTTAGCCATTTTCAAAACTCCAAAGGTTCGACTTTGACATCGGCTATCTACCGTCACGTGATAAGCCTTATGGTCACGTGATAAGCACAGATGTCGTGAAAACAGAAGTAAAGGCGGATATAGAAACCTGTCTTATCTCATGGAATGACAAATATACAGTAAACCCCGTCTAACCACAGTTGTCTTTAACCCATTACCTCATAGGCTATTTTTAGATACAACATCTTTGAATAAATCTACCGAAAAGGAGCATTAACTAGAGAAATGAACATATTTAGAATTTTGTAGTTTGAAACCATTGTGATAAATGGATCATTTGCTCCTATAGGAGCAAATGCTCTATTTATCACAATGGTTTCACAAAGTGACGTTTACAGAGTCGTCCAAAGTCGTCAATATCATGGAATAGGTTAACCCTTTCCCTCCAATACGCATTGTCACGCATTTACAAGCAAAGAAGACTCAGCTCAGATGAACTTTATAGGAACTGTTTGATCAGTGTCTACTCTGTTTGTTTATGAAACTTTCATACATGAAGATCTGACTTGTCGATGTCAACCAACACCAAATAATCCTGTTTACAAATTCAGCTAATTGATTATTTTGATGTCATTATTGCTTACATGAATATTGACCAGGGAAAGGGTTAAACACATGTGTCTGTTTAACGTGGGACGATATTATATACAAAGCTTAGGTGGGAGCTTTCTACTTAACTCTTTCGGCGCCGATGTCGCCTGCTGCATGGCACCATTGAAAACAGTACAGTCCAAGGTCAGATGCCGCCTTTTCAAGGCGGCATCTGACCTGGGACTTCACTGTTTTCTGTATTTTTTTAGCCCAAGCATACAGGTTTTTAAAAACAAATGTTTTACAAATATACCTTTATTATTTAGTTTAGAATTATATTTAATATGAAATTATTATTGCAGACGACACCTTTAAATTTGGCGCCAAAAGAGTTAACCTTCCTCCTGTACTGACCATTTACAGCTGAACTTCGATATATCGAACTCGGATAACCGGAACTTCGGATTTAAGTTTGCAGTACAGAATTATTCTAAAATGTATCACTAGGCATATCTATAAGCGCACGTGACAGCTTCCTACAGGAGCTTTCTGCATTAACCCATTCCCTTATCTTGACGACTTTTGACGACTCTGTAGAAGTCAATTTGCGAAACCATTGTAGTAAATAGAGCATTTGCTCCTGTAGGAGCAAATGCTCTATTTATCACAATGGTTTCAAACTACAAAATTCTAAAAGTTTTTTTCCTTTTCTCTAGTTAATGCTCCTTTTCGGTAGATTTATTCAAAGAGGTTGTATCTAAAATAGCCTATGAGGTAATGCGTTAAGCTGTGAACTTGAACATTGTTCAGATAAGTATGATCCTTTGAAGTTCGGGATAATGAAGTTCAAATGTACCCGACTGAGGTACTTTGTACGCATTTGCAAACAAGTTAGACCCAGATCAGACAGTTTCTGTAAGGGGTGTCTGAACTGGTTCTACTTTTTTATTTGCTTATTGTGTAATAAAGATTTGAGTCTACAGTTTTCTGTCATGGCTAAATAATCCTTTGTTCACATGCTTGTATAAAAATGTATTTAATAGTTATAAATTTATGATTACTTTTTACATGCGTTTTCATCAGGTTCAAATGCCAAGAATTAAACCATTTTGTTGTGGACGTTGTAGAGAGATATTACTGTAAATAAAAGTATCAGTGCATTTGAGATAACTTGTTTAACCCTTTATCCTTTTAATATACGTGTAAGAAACACTGAACACAGTAGAGCCTGTCTTAAACGGCCACCAAAAGAGGTCTTATTATGGATATGTAAGGCACGCGTAGCTTAATGCAGAGCAAAAGTAATGCAGACAGCTCCTATAGGAGCTATCGCATTACTTTTGCTCTGCATTAAACAGCCACTTGCTTTTTAAGACTCATATGTTCAGTAAATGAATGGACGTTTAGGACAGGATCTATTTTAGTGAATTGTCGTTTAAGACATGTTCTACAGTAATGAATGGCCGTTAAGGACAGGTTCTACAGTAATGAATGGCCGTTTAGGACAGGTTCTACAGTAATGAATGGCCGTTAAGTACGGGTTCTACAGTAATGAATGGCCGTTAAGGACAGGTTCTACAGTATTGAATGGCCGTTAAGGACGGGTTCTACAGTAATGAATGGCCGTTAAGGACAGGTTCTACAGACGTTAAGGACGGGTTCTACGGTAATGAATGGCCGTTTAGGACGGGTTCTACAGTAATGAATGGCCGTTAAGGACGGGTTCTACAGTAATGAATGGCCGTTAAGGACATGTCCTACAGTAATGAATGGCCGTTAAGGACGGGTTCTACAGTAATGAATGGCCGTTAAGGACGGGTTCTACAGTAATGAATGGCCGTTCAGGACGGGTTCTACAGTAATGAATGGCCGTTAAGGACGGGTTCTACAGTAATGAATGGCCGTTCAGGACGGGTTCTACAGTAATGAATGGCCGTTAAGGACAGGTTCTACAGTAATGAATGGCCGTTAAGGACGGGTTCTACAGTAATGAATGGCCGTTAAGGACAGGTTCTACAGGAATGAATGGCCGTTAAGGACAGGTTCTACAGTAATGAATGGCCGTTTAGGACATGTTCTACTAAATTCATTAGCCGAATCTTCATAATTGCATATGAAAAAGAAACCTTTTGGTCCTGGTACAGAAGCTGTAGAATCAGTCTAATTCCATAAGCGAACAAGGCAGACCCTGATCAGACGGCTACTAAATGAGTAATCTGATCTGTGTCTACTCTATGTTCAATGGTGTTATAAGACGTGTCTATGGGATAGCGGGTTAACCTTTACACGTAATTGCTATCTCTAGTAGCGGCCACCTATCTAAACAACAAGAATACATGTCTCATTCTTGGTCTGAAATGAAGACGGTGGCTCAATGCAGGACGAAATTTATACAGAAAGCTCCCGCAGCAGTTTTCTGCATTACTTTCATCCTGCATTAAGCAATTAAGCAACCACGTGCTTTTTCAAAAACAATTTACTCATAAAATGGTCGATTTAGATGTTTTTCCATGTATATGTTGCTGTCCTTTCATTATAGATCAAGGCCTTACAGTAGTAAGCACCCTTCACGATTGTCGCAAGAAAACTCAACGTTTTAACGACAATCTCTACTCAAACTCAGAAATTTTATATTCAAATATTACTGTAAATTCACAATTTTGTAAAAGTATTTGCCATTATTGCTGATAAATGGCTTCATAAGTACATTCAGACACACATTAGAAGAAATACAAAATGTGCATAACGTCGAACTGTTTTATGCTTAATGCGAGGCGAAGTAATATAAACAGAAGTAATATAAACAGAAGTAATATAAACAGTGCCTAGAGGAGCTTTTTGCTGCTTAACTTTCGCCTTGGATTGAGATATCACCTGTATTAAACAACTTTAGAGAAGATTTACTGTACGAAGGAAGGGGCGCTTATCTCTATCTGCATTGCTCACAGATGTCAGAGTGCCCATTTCCTCCTGTAGCTTTGTCAATCAAGTTGTTGTTATACATAACACCTCTCTACAACGACAGCTCTAAATTAGCCAACTACCGCGGTTTTAGGCAAGCAGTAGCTAAACGCAGGACGAATGTTACGCAGAGCTGTTTGAGTAAATTGTATTCTGCATTAGCCCCTTTTGTCTTGAAAATTAATGTAAGAAATAATGACATCATATCATCATGAATATTTTGAAGCTGATTTTTTATATTGGTAATAGAAACTGTAGGGGGCGAAGCCGGCCTCCTCCCCCCCCCCCCCCCCCCCCAAAAAAAATAATTTTTTTTTTTGCCAAAACCATTTTTAGTAATATTTTAGATCTATATACAGTAAAACCTCTATATAACGACCACTAAATTGTGTTTGTATTTAGGGCAGGTGGCCGCTTAAAGCAAGGTGAAATTAAAACAGTACGCTCCCATAGGATTGTTCTGTTTTACTTTCACCTTGCTTTAAGCAGCCACATGCCTTTAACACAGCTCTTTTTCAACATGTATTACAAATATCACACTATTTATTTATGTCATCAAACATAAAAATCTACACCCCTACCCCACCCCCTCCAAAAAAACTTCTAAGCCCCCTAATATGAAATCCTGATCCGCAACTGATATTATAATTCCATAAGCAAACAGAGCAGAACATGATCAGATGGCTCCTGTAGGAGCTGTCTGATCAGGGTCAACTCCGCGTGCAAATGCGTGAAATAGAGTCTATATGATGGAACGGATAAGTAGTCACGTGTTTTAAAACACCAAAACGATCGTTATATAAACGCACTCTCTTGCACTCTGTTACATTACATACGTATACCTCTGTCGTTGGCACAGAAAGTAGTCCGAAATCACATAATGTCATTGTGTTCAAAATAGCGAAACTAACTCCCGTACAAACCAGAAATGAAATTGTTAATGTGTTCTGTGGAAGAAAACCAAAAGGCGGGGGATTTCCCAGTAAGATTTTAGTGTCCTTATAGGTGGTTTGGAATCTACAGTTTGTAGAAATAGTTTTCGAAATATTGAGCAGACATCATTCCATTTTTTTTACATTTGTGCAATAATCGAAACGTAAAGCGACATGAAAATAGGTCATCAAGTATTCTCTAAAATTAAACAGTATTACCGTTTTATGATAAAACTATTTGTTCTTGATTAAGGCTATTTTAATTTAAACTTAAAACACAAACCATTGGTTTGGCCAAGATTCTTTTCATTGAGCCCATCGCAGAGGTGTATGTGAGAGAAACGAACGACAACTCTGCACGGAGATTGATAGAGACGGTATAATGTATACGTGAACTATCTGAATCGTTTAATATATTCGTCCCCAGGGTGGGAGTTCGAGGGTTTTATCCTTGGCAAGGTCATGCCACATATTTTTTTTAAAAGGGTATTGAAGGGCCCCTTGTCAAGTACAATGTATATGATGGAAGTGCTTGGACAGGTTGACGCGATGTTAGGATAAGAACAGAGCCCTCCGTCTATCAGTGATTCACACTAGCCACGTTAAAGTACTGGGGAACCCACAATGTGACAGTCTGTATCCGAACCCCGGCCCCCGACCCTATCCATCCGGTACGTGCTTTAGCCCTAGGTGATAAAATACGGCTGATATGAGTACACTCGCTAAAGCAGTCAAACACTCTCTCGTGTATCGTACAGCCAAACCCTCTCTCGTGTACCGCACAGCCAAACCCTGTCTCGTGTATCGCACAGCCAAACCCTCTCTCGTGTGCCGTACAGTCAAACCCTGTCTCGTGTATCGCACAGCCAAACCCTGTCTCGTGTAACGCACAGTCAAACCCTCTCTCGTGTACAGCACAGTCAGACCCTCTCTAGTGTACCGTACAGCCGTACCGCACATCCAAACCCTCGTACGTTTACCGCACAGCCAAACCCTATCTCGTGTACAGCACAGTCAAACCCTGTCTCGTGTACCGCACAGTCAAATCCTGTCTCGTGTACCGCACAGCCAAATCATGTCTCGTGTACCGCACAGCCAAACCCTCTCTCGTGTACCGCACAGTCAAACCCTCTCTCGTGTACAGCACAGTCAAACCCTGTCGCGTGTACCGCACAGCCAAACCCTGTCTCGTGTACCGCACAGTCAAGCCCTCTCTCGTGTACCGCACAGCCAAACCCTGTCTCGTGTACCGCACAGCCAAGCCCTCTCTCGTGTACCGCACAGCCAAGCCCTCTCTCGTGTACCGTACAGTCAAACCCTCTCTCGTGTACAGCACAGTCAAACCCTGTCTCGTGTGCCGTACAGTCAAACCCTCTCTCGTGTACCGTACAGGCAAACCCTCTCTCGTGTACAGCACAGCAAAACCCTCTCTCGTGTACAGCACAGTCAACCCCTCTCTCATTTACAGCACAGTCAATCCCTCTCTCGTTTACCGTACAGTCAAACCCTATTTCGTGTACAGCACAGTCAATCCCTCTCTCGTGTACCGTACAGTCAAACCCTCGCTCGTGTACCGCACAGCCAAACTCTCTTGTGTACAGCACAGTCAAGTCCTCTCCCGTGTACCGTATAGTCAAACCCTCTCTCTTGTACAGCACAGTCAAACACTCTCTCGTATACCGCACAGCCAAACACTCTCTCGTGTACGTACAGTCAGGTTTTTCGAATATTGAGCTCTCGGTCTGTATTCATATTGTTTGGTACTTTGATAAATGAAGTTTGTAAGTGGAATGGGCCATCATAGTTTACTTCTTACACGGCTGCGAAACAAAATCTGCTCTAATCTGGATCGGGGCAATATTGACTGTTTCTTATTCGAGAACGCATTTGGGAAAGTATTGACCGAGTGTCAAATAGTTTAGATCTTGATGAGACGCCGTTACTCTTGATCCCGGCTGTTTTCAAATACCAGTCAGCTCGCGATTAGCAGGATAAGGGAGTATAACAGAGCCAAGTCTAAACGGAGAATAACAGAGTCAAGTCAAAACGGAGTATAACAGAGTCAAGTCTAAACGGAGTATAACAGAATCAAAACGGAGTATAACAGAGTCAAGTCTAAACGGAGAATAACAGAGTCAAGTCTAAACGGAGTATAACAGAGGCAAGTATAGACGGAGAATAACAGAGTCAAGTCTAAACGGAGAATAACAGAGTCAAGTCTAAACGGAGTATAACAGAGGCAAGTATAGACGGAGAATAACAGAGTCAAGTCTAAACGGAGAATA
The DNA here is from genome assembly GCA_963576725.1 of Azorinus chamasolen. Taxonomy (NCBI): domain Eukaryota; kingdom Metazoa; phylum Mollusca; class Bivalvia; order Cardiida; family Solecurtidae; genus Azorinus; species Azorinus chamasolen. Next base: position 45,916,733 of record OY755251.1, on the reverse strand, counting down.
ACAGAGTCAAGTCTAAACGGAGTATAACAGAGTCAAGTCTAAACGGAGTATAACAGAGTCAAAACGGAGTATAAAAGAGTCAAGTCTAAACGGAGTATAACAGAGTCAAGTCTAAACGGAGTAGAACAGAGTCAAGTCTAAACGGAGTAGAACAGAGTCAAGACTGAATTACTAATAGAACAAACCCGGAATAGAGGGCTCCTCCAAGGGCAACCGGTTTCAACATTGGTAGTTAATTTGTTTCCCGCATTAATTATTTTGGAATAATTTTTCATTTTGATGAGTGTTTCTGCATGAAATCTTATTTTTTGAATATTATTTAACCCACCATCCCATAGACTATATTTAGACCCAACTTCTTAAATAAATCTACTGAAAATGAGTATTTGCTAGAGAAAAGGAAACTTGTAGAATTGTGCAGTTTTTAAACCATTGCGATAAATAGAGCATTTGTATCTGTGAGTTTATCATTTTTTAATAAAACACTTCTTATTTCACATATCATAACATGGCCAAGCGGGTGTAACATACCCAGGTACATTATACAGTAAAATCGGTTTTAAGCGATCACTTACTAATTAAACACATATGTGTCTTAACAAGTAGGCAAAGTTGACACAGACAGTCCAAACACATCCATCCCACCCCATCCCACAGCCCACACTCACATCCCACCCCATCCTATCCAGCCCCAATCCAAACCCCACCCCCACCCCACCCCACCTTGTCCCGCTCACTCCTGTCTATTAAGTTACCATTCACCCATATCCTGCTGTACAAATGGTGTCTGTTTTCAAACTCGCATCTGCTACATATTTTACTAAATGTATTGGATCCTGATGACCCGGGTAACTCGGCGTCTCATCTGTATCTAAGTTGTTTACAGATGCCAGTCAAGTCTTAAAGACCCAAGTTCGAGACACAAGTAGTTAAAGACCCAAGTTAGCACGCAAGTAGTTAAATACCCTAGTTAGAGAACCAAGTAGTTAAAGACCTAAGTTAGCACGCAAGTAGTTAAATACCCATGTTATCACGCAAGTAGTTAAAGACCATAGTTAGCACGCAAGACGTTAAAGACCCAAGTTAGAGACCCAAGTAGTTAAAGACCCAAGTTAGCACGCATGTAGTTAAAAACCCAAGTTAGAGACCCAAGTAGTTAAAGGCCCTAGTTAGCACGCAAGAAGTTAAAGACCCAAGTTAGCAAGCAAGTAGTTAAATAATCAAGTTAGTACGCACGTAGTTAAAGACCCAAGTTAGAGACCCAAGTAGTTAAAGACCCAAGTTAGAGGCCCAAGTAGTTAAAGACCCAAGTTAGAGGCCCAAGTAGTTAAAGACCCAAGTTAGAGACACAAGTAGTTAAAGACCCAAGTTAGCACGTATGTAGTAAAATACCCAAGTTAGAAACCCAAGAAGTTAAAGACCCTAGTTAGAGATCCAAGTAGTTAAAGACCCAAGTTAGAGGCCCAAGTAGTTAAAGACCCTAGTTAGAGGCCCAAGTAGTTAAAGACCCAAGTTAGCACACGTGTAGTTAAAGATCCAAAATTAGACTGCTACTTTTATGGTCACTTAAAATGAGATTTGTTGTGTACATGTATAGAATACCCAACGTTGATAGTTGTTTTAGCATTGAATTAATGCGTGTTTTGAGTTAGAAGAGTAACAAAGGCAACCAGTGTAGACATAGATGACAGGATTCCTGGAAGAACCATTTACATAGCGTCTGAGTCGCTTCTTTTACCAAATAATTTTTAATCATTAACCATTTCCCTGTTCTACATTTATTTCAAATTTCAACACCTACTGAATATTCATGAACAAAATAGTTATAATGAAATATGGAAGCTGGAGCATTATAGCCAATTTAGAAACTAAAGAAACATATCTATCAAATTCTAATGGCAAACAGAGCAGACCCTGATCAGACGGCTCCTCTAGGAGCCGTCTGATCTGGGTCTCCTCTGTTTGCAAATGCGTGAAAACACGTTTCTATGAGGGAAAGGGTTAAGCCAAACCAAACATTCATCAATTAGAAATAAAATAGATTCGCTATAAAATACATACGTGGACGATATTACTTAGATAATAGAGGCGCCAATCGGTTAAAACAATGAAGAGGACACCAAATGAAGCAGACGGCAACCAGAGGGGAGACGATAACACCACTATAGCTCGATTTTGACCCGTGAGCTGTGACCTCAAGCAGACGTCAACACGAGCAGCCGACAACCGAGCAGACAGCAACTTGCTAATTGCATTTTCATGCACCTGAAGTTTGCTGCAAGTAACTATGGAAACCAAGTGCAGTATAACTCCTCTAATGCAACCACTTAATGAATATCAGTGGGTGTTTTTTAAAGGCGAGTAATTGCTTAATGCAGGAAGAAAGTAATGCAGAAAGTTCCTATGAGAGCTTTCTGCATAACCTTCATCTTGTATAAAGCTACCACCTGCGTTAAGGCCCAGATTTATATCTCTGTTTGACGTTCGCATTAGAGGGCTTTTACTGTATTTTGTTTTTACCCCGGGTATTACGAGAAATGCCCATTTGCCACATACCCACGTTTCCCGGGGCTAGGTGACAAGGTTATCTTCTGTGCATTTCGTCTGTTTGATTCGGCAGAGTCGCTTCATTGTAAGACCGGGGAGAGTGGGACGGGAAGGTAGAAAATCAGGTAAGTTCGATTAAATCAGCGTATTCCTAAAACTATCTTTAATTTCTCAATGTATGTGATAATTAATACAGTACAATAAAGAGCAAAAACCCATCCAAAGGTTTTTTTTAGTAAAGGAGAATTTATGTGTAATATTTAAACAGGTGGCTGTTTAATGTAGGATGAAAGTCACGCAGAATGTTCTACATGGCTTCCAGTCTGCATTAAGCTACCATCTGTTATCAAGACGGCCATTGATATCAACTTCAGAACCCAGCCTGGAGAGGTTTTACCGTACTTCATGGTGAATATTATTTATTTATTTTTTTTTAAAAAAAAGATGATGATAGGAAATTAAGTTAAATATGATAAAGCATTGCGTCGTTACTAAATGTATTGTGAAAACAATCTTAACTCTGTAAGCGCCACATTTCTAATTGTCGTCTGCATCCCCAAATTTATTAAAATGATGAATTGAATGAAATAACTGCAAATTTCCCTGTTCTATATTTATTACAAAGTTCAATACCTAATGCAGATTCATGGCCAAAAAGTCATAATGCAATTTGGAAGGTGGAACATTGTAGCCATTTTAGAAACTAAAGAAACAGATATTTCAAATTCCAGTAACAAACAGAGTAGATCCTGATCAGACGGCTCCTATAGGAGCCGTCAGATCTGGGTCTACTCTGTTTGCAAATGCGGGAAAACACGTTTATATGAAGGAAAGGGTTAAGTTCCGGACCCTACACCTACTTGAACAGACTGTTAAAAACGTTGTTGCCGTGCAGTAAGATGACATCGGCTGCGGTGAAAGAATTCAAGTGATATTAACCTTTCGCTTGCTATTCGCGTCAATATACCTACCTGTAAATAGTGAAGAACCTTATGAGACAGCTCCCGCGGGAGCTGTCTCATCAGGGTCTGCACTATTTACAAATTGATTGTGCAACCATGTGCACTCCACAGCAGTGATTGCACAGCGAAATATTTGTACACAGTGAAGATATATGTAATTATGCAACAGGGCATGAGTAAAGAAGAACTGTTTTTCAAAATTCAGCAAGAGCAGGGTTAATATGTTTGACAATCAATCCAACGCAGATAATTATAGTTCCTAGTAAACTCCAAAAGGTGTAGATTTTGTATAAATGTGCCGATACGTTTCAATGTTGTAGATAAGAAACTTATTTTTAAAAATAAACTAAGATTGCAGTAAAACCCCGATAACTATAACTCTCAAACAAGTATAATTGTCTTTAAAATGAAAGTCATACAGAAAGCTCCTGTAGGAGCTCTCTGCATGACTTTAACCATGCATTCAGCGGTCAAATGCCTAAAAAGTTTTCAATTCTTCTTTTCTAAAACATCGAGTTAAGGAGATTTGGCGTTGGTTTTATTATTAAATTTTCCCCGCCAAACTCTGTCTTGCTACAGCTCATTAAAGTCGCCTCTCTGATGTGTTGAGCTGCAACAAGACATGATTTGGTTGAAACATAAGACAAGTTGGAAGACCTGAACACATCCTATCTACCAGCCCGCATTTTATCAAACATTGATCGTACTCTTTAACCCCTACTCCCAAAATACGCATTTCTACTCCCATGCCAGTAGAGTACACCCTGATCAGACGGCCCCTGTGGGAGCCGTCTGATCAGGGTCTGCTCTGTTTGATTATGATATAATATAGATATGATACTATAATTTTCTGCCATGGCCAAAATTGTCCATGCGCTATTCTCAAAAAAAACTAATCAATATTCATGATGTCATTTTTTCTTACATGAATGTTCATGGAGTAAAGGTTTAACCACCACAGTCACCCGAAAGCGATTCACTGGGCGTATTGCAATTGGTGACTATGTGAGTAACCCGGCGTCCCGTCAGGATCTAGACCATTTGACTCATCAGATACGTTTTAGAGACGAAATTAAAAGAAAGTCCACACTGGAAATTAAATCAGGCTACATTTATTGAAGACAAAACTTATTTTGAGTCAAACTTTTTTCTGACGTCATTCTTATAGTTAACCCTTCTCTTGCTGAATTTTGAAATACATGTCTCCTTCTTAACCCATGCCCTGTTGTATAATAACATATATCTTCACTGTGTACAAGTATTTCGCTGTGCAATCATTGCTGCGGAGTGCACTGGTTGCACAATCAACTTGTAAATAGTGCAGACCCTGATGAGACAGCTCTTGCAGGAGCTGTCTCATCTGGGTCTTCACTATTTATAGGTAGGTATATTGACGTGAATAGCAAGCGAAGAGTTAAACAGATGTGTAAAATCAATTGAATACATAATTAGAAGTTTTCTATCTTGTGTTTCAGATTTGATATCCCCTCGTTTTTAGCTGACAGGTCCAAGCAAAGAAATGCGGACCATTGTAAGTATAAACACATTACTCCATGGAGACGCACTAAGGACATACCTTCATGTATTGGCCTACAGTTAAACCCCTCTGGACCGGAAGTCAAAATTAGTTAACCCTTTCCTTGTTCAATATTCATGTAAGAAATAATGACATCATGAATATCTATTGGCTGACATTTTATAATGGCATTTGAACACTATCGGTGGAACTATAGAGTTAGATATATCATAAATTCATAAGCAAACAGAGCATATAAATCCTGATCAGACGGCTCCAATAGAAATCGTCTGATCAGGGTCCTCTCTGTTTATAATGCGTGAAAACCCGTTTATAAATATGAGGGAAATGGGTTAAACACAGATGGGCCATTCCATTTTGAAAATGCAGGGTACCGTGTTTTATAGCCTGTATTGAGCAATTTAGGGGTAATGGCCGCACCAATTTTAGTCACACTAAAACCGCTCTAGAACGACCAATAAAAACGAGTCTAATCATTGGGGTTTAAGGCATGTGGAGCTTTCTGCAATACTTTCATCCTACCTTAAACAACCATCTATTTCAGGCGCGGATCCAGGATTTCAGATTAGTGTGGGGGGGGGGGGGGGGGCGTAGAAATCTTTTTGGAGGGGGGGGGGGTGTAGATTTTTATGTTTGGTGAAAAAGAGCTTAACTGGGTGAGGGAAATAAAACACTCCTACTAAATCATTGTTTTATTGATTTTTAGTAGATACAACGACCACTAAATTACATCAAGTATTTTGTGTTAAAGGCAGGTGGCTGCTTAAAGCAAGGTGAAAGAAAAACAGAACGCTCCAATGGGAGCGTTCTGTTTTACTTTCACCTTGCTTTAAGCAGCCACCTGCTCTAAATACCAACTAATTAACACAATTTAGTGGTCGTTATAGAGAGGTTTTACTGTATATAGATCTAAAATATTACTAAAGTATTGTTTTGGAAATTTAGGGGGGGGGGGGGGGCGTACGCCGGCTCCGCCCCTCTAAATCCGCGACTGTGTTTTTAAAGACACACATGTTTATCCACTTACCGTTTACTTAACGCATTTAACGCGTTTGCAAACAACTAGAATCAAACGGCCGCCGGGTCCTGTAGAATTATATAAACATGTTTCTAGAGCTACAAATAACGGTGCGAACCCAAATACTAAAATCGTCATTTCTCCACCAAACCGTATACTGTGACCACTCTTTAGAATCGTCTCGAAGAGACGATTCTAAAGGGTGGTCATACTATAGGGTTTGGTGGAGAAATAACGAGAGTTATTCCTGAAAATGTTGAAATTCATGCGCCTTATATTGGCCTCTGCATTTTTCTTCAGTTTCTGCCATTAGCAACATGTCCTGTGTACGAAAAATCCCCATCTTGATACCAATATTTCTTTCATAAATAGTCATCTTAGTTGGCAGAAACGGACGTCAGTCAACACAAACAAACATTATATTAACCCATTTGCTCCCGCGATCCCATATATGGGACGTAGGCAAACAGTATAGACTCTGATCAGACGCCGCATAATGCGGCGTCTGACCAGAGTCTACACTGTTTGCTGATAGGAATTTCAATATAAAACAAAACGAAATTGAAAATTTAGGCCAGGCACACCTTAGATAAAAAATGGACTGATCCAATATATAAATATGGAAGAATTTCACTGGGAGCAAATGGCTTGAAGTGGTCTATTTTGGCGCGATTCAACTACATGATATTACAGTAAATTTCCGCTAATGCGACCACCTAAAAGAGGTATAATTCTGGGTGCTATATGCAGGTGGTAGCTTAATGCAGGACAAAATCAATGCAGAAAGCTCCTAGAGGAGCTTTCTGTATTACTTTTGTACTGCATTAAGCAACCACCTGTTTATAAAGACACCCATGTTTATTCATTAAGTGGTCGCATTAGCGGGGTTTTACTGTACTACTCATCTGTGCCCAGTTTCTTATAAAGGGACACAGGCAAACTGTAGACCCAGATCAGAGAGTTCCTTCATCGATGTCAGTAAATATTTTTATGTTGTTTGTTGTGCCCCTCAACATGAAAAAATGGATGGGTTCCAAATTAAGATCTGGACGAGTTCTTTAAAGATATGGGAACAAATGGTTTAAATTCGATAATTGATCGAGGGGGAACACAACGGAGATATGAATTGAGACTTTATATTGGAACATATATTCATGTTTCTGGCCAGTGTCTGTACCGTTTGCCACTAATCAGACTATGTTCTGTATCCCCATACAGCTTAGCCCATGCCCTTATTGATGCTTTTTGAAGCCCCTGTAAACATCACTTTTTGAAACCATAGGAGCAAATGCTCCATTTATCACAGTGGTTTTTAAACTACACAATTCTAAATGTTTCCTTTTTTCTAGTAAATGCTCCTTGTCCGCAGATTTATTCATAAATGTTGGATCTAAAATTAGTTTATGAGGGAACGGGCTAAAACGTTGGTCAGCTATCTTATTATATACTTGATTTCTGACTGGATCTACACTGTTTCTGCAATGAAGTGCAGTATCCTCAGATATATCTCAATTAGTGTTATTTACAGTAGAATATTTGTATAGTGACCACTAATGGTCTTGAATAGCAGGCGATTGCTTAATGTAGAACGAAGTACTGCGAACAAATATACAGTTGAACTTCGATAAGTCGAACTTCAACGGACCGTACAAATTAGTTCGAGATAACAGATGATCGAGTCATCCGATTTCTCATCTGAACGACTTGTCAAGACCACAGCTAAATACAGGTCTAAAGTAATTATGAGCTTTCAGCATTACTTTAGACCTGTATTAAGCTGCCACATGTGTTTCTAGATATCTGTAGCGATACATATTAAAGCAATTCTGTAGTGTTAGTTTTGGAAGGACTGGACTTTTTGTTCGAGTTATCCCGGAGATATCGAAGTTCAACTGTACAGGAGTATCATTCAGAACTTTTGTCCTGCATTAATCCTTTCCTTCGTTATAAACACCTTTGCAAACAGAGTAGATCCAGATTAGACAGTGTTCCTGTAGGAGCTGCTTTGATTGCTTATGGAAATGTACAGAACCGATTAGGCAGTTTTCACAACAGTGAACCAATTCCCTTATTCATGTTCCATTTTTCTGATTCTGTCCATGAATATTCATTAGGTGAAGAAATATTTTATAAATATTCAACAGGTTAAGCTGTCACATGTCTTAAACACCAGACTAAGACCACTTAATAGAGGCTTTGCTTACCAAGGGCATGGCATTTATCTAGTAAAGGAGCTTTTCGTAAAACATTCTGCTTCAAACTACTACCTGTTTTACAAACCAAGAAATATACTTATTTAGGGGGCGCTGTAGACATGTTTATTTTTATTATTTTATTATTATGCCACATTTATATAGCGCTCTTTTCACATAGGATATGTGTGTTCAAAAGCGCTGCACGTGGATGAAATCAATAATCGGAACGAACCGCATGATTATATATCCAGACAATGAAAGATTTACAATAGATATACAATAAATATAAAATCACTAGCCGGAAGGAACCGCATGATCGTCCATCCGGTCAATGAAGGATATACAAAAGATATTTTTTGTTGTATATTTTATTTTATTTTCAGCTCCAGATTAGTCTGGTTCTGGCAGTTTGGCTGCCTCATTCCTCCGCTGTGGATTTCAACCCTATCACCCACTGTCCCACCAGATTGTTCTGTCATTGTCAGCCGACGACGATTGAATGCTTAAAAAGAGGACTGCCGGAAGTTCCAACATTCAACAAAACAAATTGGCAGTTTGAGACACTTCAGCTTGCCTTGAACGCAATCACTACCTTGAAGAACTACGCCTTTCTCCACGTTAATGTTTCAGAAATTTATTTAAATGACAACCAGATCGCCACCATAGAACCTGATGCATTCAACGGACTTCAAGGTCAGCTTAAGGTACTAGACCTAGGCGGGAACAATTTGGTCCAACTTCCTGACGTAATAGGCAAACTCTCCGGTTTAAATGTGCTTGACGTATCTCATAATCCAATGCCTGTCAGCGGCTTCAATGATAAAGTGATGCGCGAGATCGGCGATTTTGTTCACGAATTCCGTTTCGGTAGTCCAAGTCTCGAAAGCTGGCCGCAATCTCTTCATCACCTTCAGGCACTAAATGTCCTAAAATTCTATGGAGGTGCAAACAACTTCACAACCGTCCCAATATGGGCCTTCAGTAGCTTCGAGTTTACGTTAAGAAAACTATGGATCCAGAACACCAGTCTCATTGCGGTGCCGGTGGCTTTGCAGTACCTTACAAGCATCAATGAACTGCATTTTGACAACAATCAAAATGTCGGGGATGCGGGAATACTGATCCCAGCGTTCGCGGGGTTGAGCCACACCTTGCGCAATCTTAGCCTTGAAAACAACAACTTGACAACTTTTCCGTCCGTACTCTTAACACTTCAGAATGTAACGAGTCTTAGCCTTGCAGGCAACAGTCTCGAATTCGTCAGTGATCAGGCAGTTGGATTGGTCACCAGTGATCTGCAAACACTGAATCTTCAAAACTGCAATCTTGACCGAATACCAGGCGCTTTATCTAAACTGCCATCTGTCACCGACCTTGACATCTCGTTCAACCATATAACAACCATAGAGAAGAATGATCTACAACACATGGCAAATCTACGAAAGGTTGATGTGTCTAATAATCCACTAAGGTATGTTTCGAAGAGTACCTTCCATGACTTGAAGAAGCTTGACAGTCTCATACTCAAAAATACCGATCTGTACAACGTGCCAGAGGCCCTGAAAAATATACCCGCCTTGAAAACATTATCGTTGTGGTCAGGGTCCCCAAGCATCGAGTGCAACTGTGACCTTGCGTGGTTATACTGCTACCTGCAAAGCAACACACAACTGCAAATAGAGGGCCAGTGCGAAACTGTTGATTTGAAAATCGACGAATATGTTGCGCAAAAAATCCACGACGTCTGTTCACCAGTATGTTGAACGAGGGAACTACTAACAATCAATGTGGCAAACCTCCCTCAAATGACAAGTCTATTATATGGTTTGGTTCATGCGATGTAAATAAAAACCAATGCAATAATTGTTGTTTTTCCCGTAATGCACTGAAATGCTCATTGAAACAGTCCAGTATGGTGGGAGTAGTAAAAGTAGTAGTAGCACCAGAAGAAGAAAGGGAAGAAGTAATAGAGTAGGAGTAGCACTACTAGTAGTACATGTATTAGTATCAGTATCAGCAGCAGTAGCAGCAGCAGCAACAGTAGTAGTAAAAAGTACCTAGTTATAGTTTACTTTCAGTCCGAAGGACGGCTCTTACAGGAGCATTCTGATCTGGGTCTACTGTGTTTGCAAATGCATAGAAAGATATATTTATGGAGTAAAGGGTTAAACATAGCTTCCAGTATAAAGTCAGTGAATCAAAACGTTGACCCAGGAAGAAGATGACCCGGGTTTGACACGCACTAAGGACATAACTACATGTATATATCGCTATATTTTGTTGCGACCAAGTGTTGTAAAAAGTAGTAGCGCCTTACTGTGGTCAAACATTTCTGTATATATTATGATGTATATTATGGCCAAATATTATTACAGGTGTTATTTGGTCAGGAATGATTTCTTGCAAACATTTTACCTTTATGCTACCTATAAGGGTCTGCGTAAATTTCATATTCAAATAGTAGGATTTACCTGGAGATCTTTCCAAATACAACTTAACCCATTCCC